>OU696696.1:211814755-212137255 GCA_916050605.2 Platycheirus albimanus
TTATAGACTAGATTTGCTTCTTCAGCTGAGAGTATCATATTTATGATGTTAAGTCTCCAAAATGTGTTGTATGAAATAAAATAAACAACACACCAAAACACCGAAAAGGCCGACAGACAATATATAGCAATAGAATACACCAATATACTAAAACAAGTAACTAAAAACGAATTTGATAAAATAAACATTATAGTCTCTTTCACCACCAACATCAATATTCTACAAATTTTACAAAAAAGGGAAAAAGAAACAAGGTCATGCTAGGGAGTGTATAAAATCAGGTGTAATGACTATAACAACTATTATATAGGTCAAACAGGGAGAGCATTCTATGAACGATTTTCTGAACACAAACCTACACCTAACACAAAATCCAATTTCGCTTTACACCTGATGCGTGATGCTAAACAGTAACACCTATAGGGACTTCGATCACAATTTCATCGAATTGCACATAATATGTAGAAAAGGGAAATTACTGGATTCATTAAGAGAATACGAAATATACCTACAAACAGCGAACATTTCGGAATGACCGATCGGGTCGAAGACAAAAAAAATGTATAGGCTTTAACCAAAAATATTGTTTATCCGCTAGCATTAAGATGAAATAAATAAATAAATAAATTAAATTTCAAATTAAATAATTATTTTTGGGCGTAGCAACGCACGCTGGGTACCGCTAGTACTAAATAATAATCAATAAAAATACTTAAATATATTAGCGTTCGACAGTATCTGTCAAAATGCTTTGTTTGTCAAGCTTAAAAGAATGGGTATGTCAACAAAATTTCTCAACATCATAAAGGATCTCTATGCAGGGACCGATAGTGCAGTATGGGATGGAAAAAATCTATCAGAGTGGTTCGATACAAAAATGGTGGTGAAACAGGGGTGTCTTCTAAGTCCTATGTTATTTACACTGTTCATCAACGACATGCATGATTTCATAGGAGGTGGAATACATTTAAATGAACAAGTCATTCGAATGTTACTCTATGCAGATGATATTGTAATTTTTGCAAACACACCAAAGGACTTACAATCTATGATCAATAAGCTTGATGAATATTGCCAAATGGGGAACCTCATTATTAATCTTGAGAAGTCCAAAATCATTATATTTAGAAAAAATGGAGGCAGAAGAAGTTATCAAGAAAGATGGACTCTCGGAACAGAAGAAATTGAGGTGGTCAATAAGTATAAGTACCTGGGCTTATGGCTGACTCCAGGGTTGAGTATGAAAATACATTTCAGTGAAAGAGCGCAGCAGGCAAAAACAAGCTTAAACCTGACATGGCACACTTTTGTTTCAAAAAAGGACATCGGTCATTCATCAAAACTAGAATTATTTAACGCAGTATCAAGATCAATCTTGGGGTATGGGGCACAAGCCCCATCATCATCTTCAAACTACATGCTTACCCTGGAACTTAAACTAAAACCTCTTTTTATCTACACAATGAAATGTCACATGATTTACATTAAGAAAGAACTCTGTGTGTATGACGAGAACCGGCTCCCACATATATTGGCTAACATAACTGTAACCAAAAATATTACACAATGGACCAATAAACTAGAAATAAGGCATATCCATGAGGTTGTTGGAAACAATAGGTTATTCCAGAATGCACTAGATTTGGCTAACTTGCAAATAATGGAAAGAGAATGGGATGTGGCATTACAAAGAGCACAAGCGTCAACATCACATGGACTGTATAATGCCCTCAACTACTCCGACGGAAATAGATACCTGCAGGAAGAGAGGAACTCATCTGAAATAGGATGGATTTTTAAAGCAAGAGGAGGACTTCTGTTTCTGAACGGTACATTTTCAACGAGCAACAGAAGTAAAAAGTAAAGTGCACCTTGTGTAACCTGAGAGAAGACGAAACATTTATCCACTTTTTTGGAATATGCCCAGTTTTCAAGGAACTACGTCTGATGTATTTTGGGTTAAGAGCACTGAGTACGGAAAACATGGTGAACATCCATAATGGCGACGGGAACTGGATCTCATTGGTAAAATACTTATCTCTAGCTATAAAATATCGCTCCGAACTTATAAGGGAATATAATGGATAAAATAACAGCACAGCTACAACAACATCAACACCATCATCAACACCAACAACACCAATAGTACCAACGCCAACTACACAAACAACGAAAACAGCAACATCAACAGCATCAAGGGCAACAACAACAACAACAACAACAACAACAACAACAACAACAACAACAACAACAACAACAACAACAACAACAACAACAACAACAACAACAACAACAACAACAACAACAACAACAACAACAACAACAACAACAACAACAACAACAACAACAACAACAACAACAACAACAACAACAACAACAACAACAACAACAACAACAACAACAACAACAACAACAACAACAACAACAACAACAACAACAACAACAACAACAACAACACACGTAATAGCAGCAAAAACAACAACAACACACGCAATATCAGCGAGGACAACAACAACAACAACACACACACTAGCAGCAAGGACAACAACAACAACACAAGTAATAGCAGCAAGAACAACAACAACAACAACAACAACACACGCAATAGCAGCAAAGACAACAACAACAACACACGCAATAGCAGCGAGGACAACAACAACAAGAACAACACAAGCAATAGCAGCGGGAACAACAACAACACACACAATAGCAGCAAGGACAACAGCAACAACACAAGCAATAGCAGCGAGGACAACAACAACAACACACGCAATAGCAGCGAGGACAACAACAACAACAACACAAGCAATAACAGCGGGAACAACAACAACAGCAACTACCTCAACAGCCCCATTACTAAGATTAACATAAGAAACTACTTAAAAAAGGATACTTCATTGCAACAGACGGCTCAACAGAGCCATTGATGCAAAATACAACGTTTAATGTTAAAATGAATGAAATTTATTAATCAGAATTTATACGTCTTCAATATATTTAAATTCTTAATTTTTAATTTTTTTAATTTTCGAATTTTATTGTTATATTGAATTTTTTTTGAATAAACAATTACTTACTTACTTACTTACTTATACATTTGTTTGAATTTTAGTTGATTATTGTTCTTGGTCCATTTCTTAATTCTGTATTTTTGATCATTTTAATTACTGCTTCAGCGTTGGTTACTTCTCGGACGAAATTGTCTTTGTTGGTTTTTTAGGTTTAATTTTAGTCCTTTGTTTAAAACGTTTTCTTCTTTATCTGTGAATGTTATGTTTGTCCGGTTAACAATGCGTGAGTAAAATGTATGTTTGTTTGCTATGTTTGGTTTTTTGTTTTGTCGTTCTAAAAGGTTTTTTTTTATTTTTAAGGTTTGACTTTTTTCGATTTTAGTTGTTGTCTGAATTTGGAATTCAACTTTTTTGTTAATGAACTGTAGAGCTATTGGATGTTTATTGTTATATATTTGTAAATGGGTTCTGTAGAGTTCCTTGTTTAATATGACTTTTTGGCTGTATGTATATTTGATTTCTGCTCGGATCTGTATTTCTTGAGCGGCAAGTTGTGCTTTATTTGCAGCTTTAGATATATTTTTGACGTGAATCTGTGCATATTTTGGTGTAATTGTGCATTTTGAGACATTTTTTTTTGTTAAATTTAAGGTTCATATTTGCTATAAGTAATTTTAATTTGATGTTTTTGTATTTATAGACTAGATTTGCTTCTTCAGCTGAGAGTATCATATTTATGATGTTAAGTCTCCAAAATGTGTTGTATGAAATAAAATAAACAACACACCAAAACACCGAAAAAGCCGACAGACAATATATAGCAATAGAATACACCAATATACTAAAACAAGTAACTAAAAACGAATTTGATAAAATAAACATTATAGTCTCTTTCACCACCAACATCAATATTCTACAAATTTTACAAAAAAGGGAAAAAGAAACAAGGTCATGCTAGGGAGTGTATAAAATCAGGTGTAATGACTATAACAACTATTATATAGGTCAAACAGGGAGAGCATTCTATGAACGATTTTCTGAACACAAACCTACACCTAACACAAAATCCAATTTCGCTTTACACCTGATGCGTGATGCTAAACAGTAACACCTATAGGGACTTCGATCACAATTTCATCGAATTGCACATAATATGTAGAAAAGGGAAATTACTGGATTCATTAAGAGAATACGAAATATACCTACAAACAGCGAACATTTCGGAATGACCGATCGGGTCCAAAAAAAATTTATAGGCTTTAACCAAAAATATTAAGCATTAAAATGAAATAAATAAATAAATAAATTAAATTTCACATTAAATAATTGTTTTTGGGCGTAGCAACGCACGCTGGGTACCGCTAGTACTAAATAATAATCAATAAAAATACATAAATATATTATTTCTGTTTATTTATTTATTTATTTCATACAACACAACTTGGAGACTAAACATCACATATATGATACTCTAAGCTGAACAAGCAAAACTAGTATTTGAATACAAAAACATCAAATTTGAATTACTTAAAGCAAATATGAACCTTAAATTTAATAAAAAATTTCTCGAAATGCACATTTCCCCAAAATATCCACAGATTAACTTCAAGAATATATCTAAAGCTACAGTTAAAGCACAACTTGCCGCCCAAGAAATATGGATCCGAGAAGAAATCAAATATACAGCTAAAAAGTCATATTAAACAATGAAATCTACAGAACCCATTTAAAAATATATAACATTATACATCCAGCCCTACAGTTCATTGTCGAAAAGTTGAATACCGAATTCAGACAACAGCAACTAAAATCGAAAAAAGTCAAACCTTAAAAATAAAAAAAACCCTCAGAACGACAAAATATAAAACCACACTTAACAAACAAACATAAATTTTACCCACGCATTGTTAACCGGACAAAAATAACACTCACAGATAAAGAAGAAAACGTTTTAAACAAAGGACTAAAATTTAACCTTATAAAACTCAACAAAGACAATTTCGTCCGAGAAGTAACCAACGCTGAAGCAGCAATTAAAATGATCCCAAATACAGAATTACAAAATGAAACAAGAACAATAATCAAGAAAGCATTAAACAAAAATTAGAACAAAACAACGCAATAATCACTAAAGCAGATAAAGGTAACACAGTAGTTATTTAAAATCAACAAGAATACATAGAAAAAACATAGACTTTTATCACCAACAATAATATAAAACAAGTCAAAGACGACCCAACTTAAAAATACGTAAAAGACATAAACAACACCATAAACCAATGTAACAACGTCTTTACCAACTTCATAAAATCGTATCTCAAACAGCCAAATACAAAAGCACTATCATTCACATCACAGGACTACCAAAAATCCATAAAGACGGAACTCCAATCAGAAACCTTATCAATTACACCACCTCCCCAGCATACTTACTTAAGGTGACGCAGACAGTCCATTGTGGACCACGGCCTCAACCAACAATCCTCGCCAGCTAGGCCGGTCCCTAGCCAGTGGCCTCCAGTTGCGCACAAAAAGTTGGTTGAGGTCGTTTTCCACTTGATCGCGCCAGCTTAGATGAGGTCTTCCAGAATTGCGTCGGGCCTCCGGGTTGGAATTAAAGACTCGTCGGGCAGGAGCGTTTTCATCCATACGCCCCACGTGACCCAGCCATCTAAGCCGCTGTATTTTCAGCTTCTTAGCCAAGTCAATGTCGCTATAAAACTCGTACAGATCGCCATTGAATCTTCTCCTCCATACTCCATTGATACATACAGGACCGAATATCACCCGAAGAATCTTTCTCTCAAAGCACCCCAGCCTGTATTCATCCGATTGTGTCAGTGTCCACGCTTCCCCATACAGCAGAACTGGGATGATAAGGGTCTTGTATAGTGTCTCCTTGGTCCTTTGAGAGAGGGTTTGCTACTAAGATGCCTTCTAAGCCCGAAGAAACAGCGATTGGCAAGAGTTATTTTTCGACTGATCTCTTCACTGATGTTGTTCGGAGAGGTTATAGTGGAACCCGAATAGACAAAGTCCTTGACAACGTGAAAGTTATATCTGTCCATTGTGACGTTTTGTCCGAGCCTACGGTGATGATCTACTTCACCCGAGGACAGAATATACTTTGTTTTATCTTCATTTACAGCCAGACCCATTCGAGCCGCTTCCACTTCAATACTTGCAAATGCTCCACTGACAGCGCGCTTCGTTCTTCCAATAATGTCAATATCATCAGCATAGCCCAGTTATTGAACGGATCCAAACAAAATCGTTCCGCCGGTGTTGACATGCGAGTTGCGTACGATTGCCTCAAGAATGATGTTGAAGAGGTTACATGACAGTGCGTCACCCTCTCGTAAGCCTTTTTCGACAGTAAATGAGTCGGTGGTGTTCTTACCAACCTTGACGGAGCAGCGCGAGTTCTCCATAGTCATCCTGCACAATCGAACGAGTTTGGCAGGGATGCCAAGAAGTGACATGGCTCTGTATAGCTCGTTCCTGTTTACGCTGTCATAGTCGACTTTAAAATCGATAAAGAGGTGGTGAGTATCGATCTGGAATTCTTGGGTCTTTTCCAAAATCTGCCGAAGTGTGAAAATTTGGTCAACGGTTGACTTACCGGGCCTGAAAGTACACTGATATGGGTCAATCAGTTCACGTGCGAAAGGGTTCAGACTTTCACACAGAATGGCCGACAAGATTTTATAGGCGACATTTAGGAGACTTATACCTCTGTAGTTGGCGCAGCTTAGAGTATCTATTTTCTTGTGGATATGGCACACAACGCTGAGGTTCCATTCGTCACGCATACTTTCATCCGACCGGATTGTACAGATGAGTTGGTGTATGCTCCTCAACAAATCATCTCCCGCTGCTTTGAAGAGTTCAGCCGTAAGGCCATCAGCTCCAGCAGCTCCAGCAGCCTTGTTGGACTTTAGTTAAGATATTGCTATCCGAACATCTTCTTGGTCGGGAGGACGGAAATTTTGTTCATCATCATCCAAATCGAATGGATCATTCTGCCTGACAGCGATTAGTTGGTTGTCTTCGCCGTTTAACAGTCTGCAGAAGTGTTCTTTCCAAATTCTCAGCACCGACTGTGTATCTACAACGACATTCCCACCCATAATGCTTGTGGTGAAAGAGACTATAATGTTTATTTTATCAAATTCGTTTTTAATTACTTGTGTTAGTTTATTGGTGTATTCTATTGCTACATATTGTCTGTCGGCTTTTTCGGTGTTTTGGTGTGTGTTGTTTATTTTATTTCATACAACACAACTTGGAGACTAAACATCACAAATATGATACTCTCAGCTGAACAAGCAAAACTAGTTTTTAAATACAACAACATCAAATTAAAATTACTTATAGCAAATATGAACCTTAAATTTAATAAAAAATTTCTCAAGATGCACAATTACACCAAAATATGCACAGATTCACGTCAAAAATACATCTAAAGCTGCAAATAAAGCACAACTTGCCGCCCAAGAAATATAGATCCGAGCAGAAATCAAATATACATACAGCCAAAAAGTCATATTAAAATAGGAAATCTACAGAACCCATTGACAAATATATAACAATAAACATCCAATAGCTCTTCAGTTCATTCAGACAACAACTAAAATCGAAAAAAGTCAAACCTTAAAAATAAAAAAAAACCTCTCAGAACGACAAAAAAAAACCAAACATAACAAACAAACATACATTTTACTCATACATACGGACAAACATAACATTCACAGATAAAGAAGAAAACGTTTTAAACAAAGGACTAAAATTAAACCTAAAAAAAAACAATAAGACAATTTCGTCCGAGAAGTAACCAACGCTGAAGCAGCAGAATTAAGAAATGAAACAAGAACAATTATCAACAAAAATTCAAAAAAAAAAGTATATTAAAACACTGAAATAACAATCAAAATAGAATCACCGACCTTAAAAATAAAATTAATTTATCAAATATTAAAATCATTAAACAAAAATTAGAACAAAACAACGCAATAATCACTAAAGCAGATAAAGGTAACACAGTATTAATTTTAAATCAACAAGAATACAAAGAAAAAAAGTACACTTTTATCACCAACAATAATATCGTCGTCGTTCTATTAAAACTCCCTAAGTCCATTTTTAGTTAAAATGAGATAAATACGCCAAGTTTATTCAACTGACAAGATCTATGTTCTATCAAAACTCCCTAAGCTCTACGTTCCTCTATTATCAAACTATATAGTATTAAAACTCCCGAAATCCAAAAAATTCTTCGTTTTTTTATATTGATTACTAGCTTTAAATGCAAATATCTCAAAACACAAATAATGGACTTATGGAGTTTTAATAGAACGACGACGATATAATATAAAACAACTCAAATACAACCAAGCTAAAAAATACGCAAAAGACATAAACAATGCCATAAACCAATGTAACAACCTTTTTACCAACTCCATAAAATCTTATCTCAAACAGCCAAATGCACCAAAAAAGCACCATCATTCACAGGACTACCAAAAATCCATAAAGACGGAACTCCAATCAGACCCCTTATCAATTACACCACCTCCCCAGCATATAAAGTCACAAAAAAACTCCAACAATGAATAAAAACCAATATTTATATAAAAAATAACCACAGTATCAAAAACAGTTTACAATTGATAAAGAAAATCAAAAATATATAAATGCTTCCACAGTACCTACATCAATATACGTACAAAAGAAACTATAAAAATATTATTAAATTTATTGAAAACCAATGCAACTTTGAACAATAAACTAATTAACTTAATACAAGTAACACTTAAACAAAATTATTTCACTTTTAGCAACGAATTTCACACCCAAGAAGAAGGTCTAGCAATGGGTTCACCCTTGAGTGGACTTTTAGCAGACATTTACTTACCAAAACATCTTTGAAAACAAATATCTTTTATCGAACCTCAACACACAAAACCATGAAATCATAACATATTTCAGATACGTACACGACACATTAATCATCTTTAATCTAACAAACAGACAACTAGATTTGGTAGACGTTTCTACTGTCAAAAGTAAAAGTGCGTGAATTTTTAAGCTCTTACAATTTTTTTGGTTTTTTTGATTTATTTCAAATAATATTTCTGGATTTTGAGTTTTCATCATAAAGTTCTTAAAGTGTCCAGCTAAAAACAATTGTTCCAGGTAGGCACTTCTTATTTAGCTTAAAAAAATAATAAATCATTTGTGAGCACCGACACGCATATATGAGTGGCAAACGGGGCTCAATAGAAACTTCACCTGATTCAGTCCCCAACAACAAAAAGTATTTGCAAACAATGGAGGTGGGAAAGTTATCTATTGCCCAGTTAAAACAAATTATCAATGAATCGCTCACTGAAAACTTAAAAAACCTAGCTACAAAAGCAGACATTACAGAACTGACACTTGAAATAAACTCATTAAGAATGACCAACTTGAAGCTAAAAGAAAGTTTATCTTTGATGTCCGAGAGTTGCGAATTATTGGAATCTCAATTAGAAATGATTTCACGAAAGACCAGTGAGAACACAATAGTTGTGCACCTTCCTCTAGATGGAAAAACAAATGCTGCCGACTTCGCTAAGCAGACCTGCAAAGGGCTTCTCAAGTTAGGGGAGAACGAAAACTTTCTTATAAAAAAAACTCGAGAAATTCTTAACACACGAACTAAAAGAGGAACCGTCATTATGGATCTCAATTCTGCTGATGAGGTTAATAAAATTATGTCAGTAACAGGTCAGCTTAAGGGATCTGGAATTAGCGTGCACCGTGAGCAATCTCTTATGTTTAGAAAAAAGAGACAAACATTGCACTCAATTAAAACCAAACTCATGGAAATAAATCCGTCAGCCAAAGTTATGGTTAAAGGCGATAAATTGGAAATCAACCAAAGAACTTTTCTCTTCAAACAAGCTTCTGGTGTGGTTATTAAAACTCCAAGTGAAATGACGTTTATCAGACAGGTGTTTGGTGAAAGTGCATTGATCCACTTTGACTGCAGCGGTTACGGGGTAAAGGAGGCGGCACAATTTGCAATGTCAGATCCATCTGGCTCTATATCAGCCGCCACGCCATCTATATGTCAACCAGCAAATCATACTTCAAATGTGAACTTATAGGGTGATTCTGTCGTCTGCCATAAATATTTTAATTGTAATTTGTCTAGTTTAAAAGTTTTATCTTATAATGTAACAGGTCTAAGAAGTAAGCTCTCTTCAGCACAGTTTTTCAATTATATATTAGACTTTGATATAATTATTCTTTTAGAAACGTTTATAGAAGAACAAAATGAAAAAAATTTTCACAAATATTTTAAAGGTTTTAAAATTTTTTGCATCCCTGCTATAAGAAATAATATATTTGGTAGGGCGAGCGGTGGTGTTTTATGTGCCATTAAAATAAGTAGCGTAGGTAACTATGTTGAACTCAAACGAATAGAAAATAGGCTAATTATACAGATCTCTTTTAGTTCGTCAAATTATTTTATTATTCCATTATATCTCAATTGTAATAACTGGCGGGACGATTACGATAGTCTTTATAACTTTATAAATAATAGTTCTTTGGAAAATTTGATGTTGATTAGTGATTTGAACGCGAGAATTGGTAACTATCAGAACCCAGCTTCTTATTATTCTCAATATCGAGCAGCTTTTAGTGCTATCAGAAACTCCAAAGATGGTATTTTTAATCGAAATGGTAGAGATCTGACTGAGCTTTTTGATAACTTCGGTCTGTTTGTGCTAAATGGGGTGTCTAAAGGTGATAGTGATGGTGAGCTTACGTTCATTAGTGGCCAGGGTCAATCTGTGATCGATTTGTGTGCGGTATCAGGACAATGGTTGGACTGGGTTGCTGATTTTGAAGTTCTTGCGAAAGTATGCTTTCCAGTTGAAGTGCCACGGAGGTTGTCTAACAACTTTCATAAGCTGAAATTGATTGAAGTTAAAGCTCCACTATTTCGTTCTTTATTGAATCATAATTATAACTCCCTCCCTTCTCAATCGACAATTAGTGTTAATGAAATAGCCTCAATTATAACTGAATGTATCAAAATTTCAGCACCCTTTGCTACTAACAATTATAAGGGTTTTATTTCTGCAAACAAATGGTTTGATAGGGATTGCCACATGCTCCGGAAAAAATCTTTTTGTTATTTAAAATTGTTTAGGGTTACAAACAGTTTATACCTCTGTATAAACAAAGAGTATAAAGATCTATGCTCATCTAAGCAAATTCTCTATCTTAAAAATAAGGCTCTCAATTTAGTTAATTGTAAAAACCCAAAGCTGTTCTGGAATAACGTGCGGGAACTTGGTGGTCGTTTTCGAAATACCAATATTAATAATTCTCTTCAGGCGGACATTTTAGGTCCTTATTTCAAAACATTACATTCGGCGGGTGATAATTGTCCTGCTTATAGCTTTGCATACCCAAATATTTTCGTGCAAGAGCTGGACACAACAATCTCTTTAAGTGAAATGAAAGCAGTGCTTATCAACATGAAGAATAACAAATCATCTGGAATTGATGGTATTCCAGTGGAGTTCTTCAAAAACGCCACTCCTCAGTTCAAGTCCTATGTAGTGGAATTCTTCAACCGTATGTTGAATGATTCTTGTATCCCTTCCAGCTTTAACAAAGCCATAATTTTTGCTATTTTCAAAAGGGGAAATGCAAGTATTCTTGAAAATTACAGGGGCATTTCTATCCTCAATTCCCTACGAAAAGTATTTGCTGCTGTTCTTTATGAAAGACTTTTGAAATGGATCGAATCCGGTGATCGTTTAAGTATTTTTCAGGCAGGTTTTCGTCCTGGATTCTCTACAATAGATCATATTTTAGCACTTTCTTCCATCGCAAATAAATACCTTGAAAGAAATAAAAAACTTTATTGTTGTTTTGTTGATTTCAAAGCCGCTTTCGACTCGGTCAATAGACAAGCGTTGACTTATAAGCTGTCATCCATGGGGGTCTCTCGAAAGTTTCTTCAGCTCTATTCAAATTTCTTGTCTTCAACAAGTGCAGCAGTGTGGGATGGTGTCAATTTATCACAATGGTTTGATACTTCATCTGGAGTGCCTCAGGGATGTATTCTGAGTCCTATTTTATTCGCTCTCTTTATCGATGGTGTTTGTGATATGTTGCCAGGGGGTGTTGTGTTCGCCGAAATTTGTATAAAAGTCCTACTCTATGCCGATGATTTAGTTTTGTTGGCGGATAATCCATTCACACTGCAACTTCAAATCAATAGATTGCAGGAATATTGTGAAACTTGGGGTCTGACAATTAACACTCGTAAAACCAAAGTTATGGTTTTCGAACAAAGGCAACGAAGAAGACTGCCTGAGGAAAGTTGCTGTTTGAATAGCGAGCGGATCGAAGTTGTGCACCAATTTAAGTATCTTGGAGTACTGTTAACTGCTAACTTAAATTTTAGCAAGCATGCGAAGGAGAAAAATAGTGAAGCCAAGCTGGCCCTTAACATGATGTGGTCTACTTTTTTCAATAATCAGCACATAGATGTTTCATCAAAATACCAGGTATTCAATGCAAAAATTAATACATGTATGTGTTATGGGGCACAGGTTTTTGGCTACGCAAGACTGGAAGAGTTTGAAACTATTCAAAGGCTTTTTTTCAAAAGACTATTCCGTCTCCCTAACTCAACTCCAACCTATGCTATTTATGTGGAATCAGGACTACCCCCTAATTATATTCAAAATCTAAAGCTGCATTCAGATTATATAATTAAAGTTATGAAAAGATAAGGCGGCCTTCACAAATCAATCATGCTAAGGCAACTCCAAACGAACTCCACACCCTTTAAGGAACTGAACCAACTGGCTCAAGCACATGATGCAAGGTTTTCTCTTAGTGAATTAGACTTAAATGAATGGAAAGACATTTTTGCTGACCTTATATCCAAAATAGACGACCAAATACTTGTACAGCATTTAAATAGAGCAGCTTCATCAGAGAGCAGAAATATCTATAAAAGCTTAAATCACCATCTATCGACCGAAACAAACTATTTTCGCTCCGAACTCTCTATGGAAGCTATTGGTACTATTTTTAGAGCAAGGGTTGAGTTACTAAACCTTAATTATGTTCCTTATAGGTCGGACCTATCTCTTTATTGTAATCTTTGTAATAGACGAGAATATGAGGATAGTTACCATTTCATAGCCGTTTGTCCAATCTTACAGGAAATACGTCGTCTGTACTTTCGTGAAAGTTATCTATCGTTAAATCAGTTTTCGGACATACTAAATGGAGCCTTAGGATGGCCTCTATTATTTAAATATTGTAAGCATGCTCTTTTATATCGCAACTGCTTTTGAAATAGTATAACAATTATCAAAATGTTCCACCAAATAATGCTTTTTTTTAAGTTTTCTTTTGAATGTTTCAAATCATTTTAAAATTGATTGTTTTATGTTTCAAATCATAATAAAATTGACTTTTTTGTGTTGCAAATCATTCTAAAATTGTATATAATATTTATTTTATAAATTTTTTTTTATTATATTTCTCTTGCTTTGGAATTTGAAATTTTCATTATCCTTTCATCTCAAAAAAAGAAATGAACTAAATTTATGATTGAAGTAATGAATCGTATTTAATCTGTTTCAAAATTGTTAATTTTTTCATACTCATTTACACTTTTATATTACATTTTAAAGTTCAAGGTACGTCACTTAGGCAGACGGCAGCTAAGCCATGTCCTTACTCTTAAGTTTTAAATAATGTATTTATATCATGTGAAATAAAGAATTCTAATTAACTAACTAGATTTAATGAAAAAATATATAAACAACATCAATACCAAAATAAAACTTACTGCAGAGATGGAAGATGAAAATGGCCAAAACTTCTTAGACTTAAGCATTAAAAAACATAACAATAAATAAAAATTCAAAATCTTCAGGAAACCCACCACAACAGATATCACAATCCATAAAGACTCCCACCACCCACAAACTCAAGAAATGGCTGCATACAACGCATTTATAAACAGATTATTAACAATTCCAATGGACCAAAATTATTATGAAGACGAATTAAACACCATAAAATAAATTGCAACACAGAACGGATTCAACCCACATATAAAAGATAAATTATTTCAAAAAAGAAGAAATAAAATAAACAACACACAACAAAACACCGAAAAAGCCGACAGACAATACATAGCAATAGAATATACCAATGTACTACCACAAATAATTAAAAACAAATTTGATAAAATAAACACTATATTCTCTTTCACCACCAACAACAATATTCAACAAATTTTACAAAAAATTAAAAATGAAACAAGGTCATGTTCGGGAGTGTATAAAATCAGGTGTAATGACTGTGACAACTATTATATAGGTCAAACAGGGAGAGCATTCTATGAACGATTTTCTGAGCACAAACCTACACCTAACACAAAATCCAATTTCGCTTTACAACTGATGCTAAATAGTCACAACTATACGGACCACAATCTCATCCCATTGCACATATGTATAAAAGGGAGACTACTTGTTGCGGTAAATTTTACCACAACAAGTTTTGCCAACCCATTTCCTCTAATAACTTTTGTTTCCTAATCCCTTCCTGTTGCGGCTCCAAAATACTCTAAAGAGTGCAGTAGAAACCTGGTCCATCAGCCAGAGGACTGCTCTTTAAGTATTTTGGAAAAGTAACCAATCTAGGTTCCATCAGAGGTGTTGGACAGGAGGTCCACCTTATTTTACGAAAGGCGGAAGAGCCACTAAATCTTCGAGTTGTCGACAGAAGGTCGAAAGAGCAGAAAGGCATGAAGATGACTCATGTCCAACGATGTGTGAACTATAATCACACCAACATAAATGTAGTATGGCCGAGTGCCCACCATAAAGTGTCGTACATTAAAGAAAAATCACAATGATGTGTTTTTTTCCCTTTCTAATATTTTCTGCGCGAAGGTCTACAAAATAAAGATTTGTCTTGTTTATAAATTCCACCATTTTAGTTGGAAAATGGTTAAGTTTCCTTCCAACAAGAATATTTTTCTTAAAATAATTAATTTGGGCCGGTTTGGGCTGGATCTTTCTTTTTCACTTGCCTTTTTTAAAATAAAATATAATTGACATTATACGGCTGAACACGTCCACTGAGCCTACGAGGATCGCATCCTCAACGCATAGGATCGCGTGCAATGGTTGTATCACCGCTCTCAGTCGCACGTCTCTGCATAGATGGGCGAGATGCTGCTGCATGACTGAGACAAGAACACCACCACGCAAAAGATCCGAAGAGGATGGCTATATGGTCGGGGCGAAGTGGACAAGCCAAGCCTCCATTTTGGATGGGAATTCAATTTTTGGATTTTGTTTGAGAAAGATAAGATAATCTTTGGAAAAAAAGAAAAACTTTAAAAAAAGAGAAGTGAAAAACAAGATTGTTTTACCGGGATATAAGGATTGAGATTGACTGATAAAGGAGTAAACGATTGAGGAAATCGAGAAGTAAATTTTGAAGACATTTGCGAAGGATTTTCTTGTTGGCGGGATTTTACGAAGCTAAGTATTTTTGTGTCTGGTTGAGACCAGAAATTTTAGCTTGTCTATTGTTTGTTTAATTTGTTTTTAATTCGTTTTGTTTGTGACCCTATGTGGGGCAAACAAATTTAGTTGAGTAGTCCTTCGCTGAATTTTCGTTTTCCTCCCAAGAATGTGGGACTCTTGACCTTTTCCTTTTGTACATTCCATTACCATTGTGATTTTCCTTTGTGTCACCGGGACACAAAACATTGTTTTCAGTTTTTATTTTTGTCAAAACTTATTCTTAGTTTCGAGAATTAGCCTTCTGCTAATCTCGAAAAATCTTTGTTCTATTTTTCTTTTTGTTGAAAAGACTCTGGGCTTTCGTCCAGGCCTTCTGCCAAGGTTTCCCAGACCATTCCCTTCACACTCAATAAAAGATTCAAATTTCCCTTTGGGAATAATAATTCAATTGTTTATTTCTTTTGAAATTGAAGATACCTTTCAGCTTCCATTTGGTAAGGCAAACTACCATAAAAGTTTCCTGGCGCCCACTTAAATCGAGTACACCCTGTACTCTATATACACATAATTTCAATTCATCGTTTCTTTTTATTAATCGAGCGCGATTAATAAACATAATTGTTCTTATCGAACCCACTCCCAGCTGAGCTAACGGGAGACAGCACTGCAGTTGCTGTCTGGCTAGGGAGTATTTTTTTTTGTGTATCTCTTTTTTTTTATCAAACACACCGGCGTTTGACGTTTCGCGTTTTCATTAAAACTCTCAAGTCGTGTTGCACATCGCTTCTGTGCATTATTTTTGTTTTGCTTGATTTAAATAATTAAATCGGTATCCGGTTTTGGTTATTGGATTCGGGTAATCCAAGTAGTTTCAAATAATATATATTATATTCGATCGCGGTCGCGGTGTTGTTCGTGTTTTTGATTAGTAAAAAATATTCCTAGCAATTGGCGCCCAACGTGGGGCTTGTTTAGGGAATTCATTGAAATTCTGTGTTGTCCTGTGTTAGAGAAAGTGTTTAGATAAGTGTTTTGGAATTTTCATTTAAAAAGATTTTACTTGGTTTGTTTTTTTTTCTCATTCAGGTGCAGTGTGGTATACTTCCCGGTGACATTATTTGTTTTCAACTTGGCAGAGACTCCCCCTTGGCCCTATACTTTATTGCCAGCTAAGCCTTGTGAATAAAGGCAAACAAGTTGTGAGTTTTTTTTTGTACCTATACCTAGTTATTTTTCTTATACTATTTCATTTTGAATTTCATTTTCATTATTCGATTCTTCTTTTTTGTAAAAAACAATTTATTTGCACAAAAAAAGAAAATCGAATACAATATTGGTTTGTTTTGAGTTGAGAATTGAAGTGTCGTTTCACTCTCACTCATTGTTTTGATTAGTAAAAAATATTCCTAGCAATTGGCGCCCAACGTGCCCCCTTAAATTTTTCTGATATTTAGGGAAAACATTTTGACAACTTTTTTTTTTCGGTGATTTTTTTTTTTTGCTTTTGCTTTTTGCGTAAATTTTCAATTTTATTTTAATTAAGAATTTTGTCTTTTTTATTAAAGTCAATTAAGAGTTTTTTTAGTGAGGAATTATTTTTTTTTATTTGTTTCTTTCTCGATTTTGAGTTTTGTTTTTTTTTTTTTTGTTTTTCTTTTTGTTTCTGTTTGGAAAAATGGATGTTTGTCAAATAAATAGACTGACTCAGGATGAGATTTCTTACGAAATCGAGAGTAGGGGTTTAACTGTAGGAACAGTTGAGGAAATGCGTAAGACGCTTAGGGCAGCTCTTCAGCGTAGGGCATCCTTTCTAGCTCCGGCCTACCCATTCACTTTTGATGTGGATCAAGTGGCCGTCGAGAAGAAATTATTAGAAATTTCTAAACTTTTAGAAAATCCTCCGAAGTCGGAGACTTCGAAGGAGTACTTAAAAATTTTTACGAAGATTGAGTGGGGGTTACGTAGGATGGATAGGTCGGTCCCTGAGAATGATTCGCAGGAGAAGTGTAGGTTAGGGTTGAAGAATAAATTAATAAGTGCTTTGGCGGATTTAGATGATGATGATGATGATGATGATGATAATGATGATGATGATGATGATGAAGAAGAGAAAGATGAGGAAGAAGAAAAGGAAGTAGAGGTAGCTAAACATAATACGAAAAAGAGTTCAGTGGGAAAGGAACTAGAAAGTGAACCTCGGGGAAGTAATTCGGTGATCACTTCTGCCAGTGCACCGATTTGTATAGGAGAGGCAGACAGTAGGAGAAGGAATAGTAGTAGACAAGTTAACACCACAGTAGAACAAGTGGTAGGGAGTGCAGAGAAATTTCAAAATTTGGCTAAGTGGGATGTGAAGTTCACTGGGGAGCGCTGTGGTGCCTCAGTGAACTCATTCTTAGAAAGAGTTGAGGAGTTGAGACAGGCTAGGGGGGTCTCTGAAAATCAACTTTTTAAGGCAGCGGTCGAACTTTTTGTAGGGGTTTAGGGCAATTAGGATTTCGGTTGGTTCGTGGCAAGAACTTGTCAAGGAGTTGAAACTTTAATTCTTGCCACCGAACTATGATGATCAGCTTCTCGATGAGATTAGGCGTCGTACATAAGGCAAAGATGAATCCATCGGAGTCTATGTGGCGACAATGCAGAATTTGTTTGGTAGGTTAACCGATCAAATCTCGGAAAGTAGGAAGCTGTCAATGATTCAAAGGAACTTGACACCTTTCTACCAAACTCAGCTTGGTTTGGCTAAACCAAGTTGCGTTTCGGATTTGGTTGCTTTAGGTAGGAATTTAGAAGCGGTTAGGGCGAATGTGGAAGCGTATGTTCCACCACCTAGTGTTAGGAATAATAGGACTTTGCTAGAGCCGGATCTAGCATATGTAGGTTTTGATTCTTCTGAAGTTTTGGTTGTTTCAGACAACAACCCAACTTCTCATCAGGCCCAAATTTCATCCCAACCCCGACCTTCGTCTAGTATTAGGTGTTTTAACTGCAATGGATCAGGCCATTATGCAAGTAGGTGTTCTGCTCCTAGGCGTTGTTTTGGTTGTGGCGCTGCAGGCGTCTCTAGACGGAATTGTCGCAAGTGTTCGGGAAATGGGCAACGGGCTCCTGCGCCAGCAGGGCGGGAAGTCCGAAGACGTTGACAGGGTTGCCTGCTGGTAACCAGTCGGCGGATTTAATTTATTTAGGGTTTACTCTGGAGGCAAACGGTAATGATAGGAGACCATTTTTGAGCGTTAGTGTTTATGGTTCTAAATTTTTAGGTTTATTAGATTCAGGAGCTTCTAGAACCATAATAGGTAGGGATGCCTATTTAATGATAGGAAATTTAGGGCTTTCTTTGGAAAAAGACTCTGTTCACTGCGTGTGTTTGGCAGATGGAACAAGGGTTGAAGTCTTAGGAGTAATCTCTCTTCCAATTATAGTTGAGGATAGGGCAGTGTTAGTTGACTGTTTGGTCATCCCTTCATTGCCACATACAGTGATTCTCGGCGCAGATTTTTGGGCGCTGTCGGGTATTGTCCCGGATTTAAGATCACGGATGTGGACTTTTTCGGAGCAGGACAGTCCTGTTTCGATATGTTCGATTACAGAACGATCTGAGTTGAGTGTTAGGGAAATTGAAACATTAGAAGAGTTTATAGGAGAATCAATCAATTTTAGATAGGCTTCGGGGTGCTAAGTTCTTGTCTTCTTTAGATATCAAGTCAGCGTATTGGCAGATACCTATGGAGGAAGAATCTAAGCCCTTTACTGCTTTTACGGTACCTGGGAGGGGTCTGCTTCAGTTTAGGAGAATGCCTTTCGGTTTGCATAACTCACCGGCGACTTGGCAGAGGTTTATCGACACAGTTTTGGGTGCCGACCTGAAGCCATTCGTCTTCGTCTATTTAGACGACATCATCATCATTTCAGAAACTTTCCAGAAACATCTTGAAATTCTGAATGAGGTGATGAAAAGGTTGAATGAGGCAGGATTAAAAGTGAGTAGGGAAAAATGCAACTTCTGCATGCCCTCTCTTAAATTTTTAGGTTATATAGTGGATCGAAATGGGTTACATGTAGATCCAGAAAAAGTGGAAAGCATGGTTAGGATTCCAGCACCGAAAAATATTTAAGAAGTTAGGAGTTTTATAGGGACAGTTTCGTGGTACCGTCGTTTTGTACCAAATTTTGCAGAATTGCTTAGGCCCTTGTCAGATTTGCTGAAAAAGAATAAAAAGTTCATTTGGAGTCAGGAATGTGAGGATAGTTTTAGAAAGGCAAAGGAGTGTTTGGTGACAGCACCGATACTCACTTGCCCAGATTTCAAGCGACCATTTGTCGTTCAAACAGACGCGTCAGATTACGGTATCGGTGCGGTTCTTTCACAGAACTTTGATGAGGGAGAAAAGGTTGTCTGTTACCTTAGTAGGTCGTTAAATCGAAACGAAAGAAACTATAGCACAATAGAGAAAGAATGCTTGGCTGTACTTTGGGCAATTGAGAAGTCACGACCGTATATCGAAGGTGTTCGATTTACGGTTGTGACAGATCATTACTCTTTGGTATGGCTAAGTAATCTTAAAGATCCACAAGGTAGGTTGGCTCGTTGGGCCATTAGGTTACAGCAGTTTGACTTTGAGATCATTCATCGCAAGGGATATGCTTTCTCGAGGAGTGCCACAGTTGGGTGGTATCTCAGATGAGGATTTAGACCCTTGGGTGGCTAAAATGATTTCAACAGTCAATGCCAATCCACTTAGGTTTCCAGCTTGGAGAGTTGAACAAGGAAAGTTGTTCAAATTAGTTAAAGCAAATCATGTTGTAGTACATGAAACTAATCAGGAGTGGAAGAGAGTGATAGGTAAAAATGAAAGATAAGGTATTTTGTAGGAGAACCATGATAGTCCATTAGCAGGACACATGGGTGTTAGGAAAACTTTCGCCAGAGTAATGGCAAAAATGAGGGCCGATATAACCAGGTATGTTAGGAATTGTAAAGTTTGCCAACAGGTAAAGCCGGTGAATGATAAGCCAGCTGGTTTGATGACGGAGAGGGTAGGAATCAAATCACCATTTGAGATGATTTGTATAGATCTGGTAGGTCCGCTTCCTAAGTCGAGTAGGGGTTTTACGTACATTTTGACGGTAGTATATTACTTTTCTATGTTTCCACTACTCTTTTCGTTGAGGTCGGCTACGGCCAAGTCTATTTGTAGGGAACTAGAAGACAACGTCTTCCTTCTTTTTGGCATTCCGAAGGCGGTCGTCTGTGACAACGGTCCTCAGTTCCGTTCCAAGGAACGGAAAACGCTTTGCCAGACGTACGCGTCAGAAATAAAATTCACAGCCCATTATCATCCGCAGGCGAATCCTGCGCAAACGATAAATCAGATCATTAAGACGACGTTGAGGGCTTACGTCGCTGAAAACCACAGAGTGTGGGATTCACAGCTACAGAAGGTGGCGTGCGCGATTCGCACGTCACAGCATTAGGTTTTAGGAGTTTCTCCTTACTATGCGAATTTTGGGAGGGATATGGTGACTTCTGGTCGTGAAGTACCATTGGTGGATGATAGCTCCGAAACGGTTCCAGATCAGGTCGAGATCGAGAATCGTTTCAAAAAGCTTAGAGACGATATTTTAAAAAAATTACAGGCAGCTTCTAAGAGATCTGCCCAAGCCTACAATCTTCGACGGCGTGATGTTCAATATCACCTCGGCGAACTTGTATGGCGTAGAAATTTCTCGTTGTCGGATGCCGCGAATTATTACGCCGCGAAATTAGCACCGAAGTTTGTCGGTCCGTTTAGAATTAAAAAGCGTTTGTCACTTTGGACTTACTTGCTGGAAGACAATAATAATAAAGACCGTGGAACTTGGAACGTCAAGGATTTGAAACCGTACACCGACGCATCAGAAAGTACTTAATTGTAAAGTAACGTAGCTTGATTTTTTTTGTTCTTATAATTTACATTTTGGTTTTAAATTTAATTTTTCTTTCACTTTGATTATATGATCTTTGATAATGTTTTTTTTAATTATTTTTTTTTTTAATTTGGTTTTACGGTTGTTGGTTATAATTCACATTTACTTTGTTTTTATTTTTTTTTGATGGAAAATTATACCTTTTTCTTTCCCGGGCATCTCTTTGAAAATGTATTACAATTTTTATGAATTGTAAGAACATTTCCTAGGAAGTGAGGGTGGGATTGGTTGCGGTAAATTTTACCACAACAAGTTTTGCCAACCCATTTCCTCTAATAACTTTTGTTTCCTAATCCCTTCCTGTTGCGGCTCCAAAATACTCTAAAGAGTGCAGTAGAAACCTGGTCCATCAGCCAGAGGACTGCTCTTTAAGTATTTTGGAAAAGTAACCAATCTAGGTTCCATCAGAGGTGTTGGACAGGAGGTCCACCTTATTTTACGAAAGGCGGAAGAGCCACTAAATCTTCGAGTTGTCGACAGAAGGTCGAAAGAGCAGAAAGGCATGAATATGACTCATGTCCAACGATGTGTGAACTATAATCACACCAACATAAATGTAAATGGTGGAGGCTACCGACTGCTAGATATTGTCGAATAATAATAAAAGCCAAATGCAGTCTTTGTTTTTTAGTCGATGTTTATTTAATATTTGCCGACGTTTCGATTCTGGTTAGAATCTTCTTCAGGGCCTGGAACAATAGAGTGGATTCATAACAATAACATTTATACATATATATACATATCAATTTTCACTTGAGCAAAATTATAATGTTAGCACTTACTGTATAAGTAATATCGACTGTGTCTGTAAAGATACTTTCTCAACAACAGCCATTTCAAAATTTTTTTTTCACAAAAATTATGTAAATAGCTAGCATTGATACGTAAAATTATTATAAATTAATAAATAGAAAGGCGAAAATCTTAAGCAAACTTAATCAGCAAAACGTAAACAATTATTTGAAGTGAAGGAAATGTCAGACTTTTCCATATGAAATTGACAAGCTTCAGTTAGTGGATCGTATACAGGTTGATTCAAATTTTACAAACAGATAGGTACTTTAAATATTTTGGATATTTTAAGATATCTTAAGACAATTATGAAAGTTTTTTAAAAAGGTTCATATAAATATCACTAACATTTTTTGATTCTACACTTTTAGAATTTACACAATTTTTACAAGCTTTTATGTGTATTTCTTCTAAAATCATACGTTTTCGGTAGAATTTCTCACGTTCGAGTATTTGAACCTTTTCAAAATTGAAATTATGTTTGTAAGTGGCAGCATGCTTGGCCAGGGCACTCCTTGCTATCCGATTGTTGGTGACGTCTGATTCATGTTGATTCATGCGTTCTTTTACTTTTTGCGAGGTAGTACCAATGTAACATTTATTACAGCCATTGCATGGTACACGATATACAACATTTACCAAGTCACCGACGAGCTGCTTTTGTTTTAACTTCGAATAAAGTCGGCCTACATTGTTCGAATTTTTGAAAGAAATACGAACGTTGTCACAAGTTTTGGTGATGGATCTTGCAATAGATTGTGATACGTTTGGAACGAACTGTAAGGAGTGTCGACTTATAATGTTGTTATCAGTAGCTGCTATTATTGTAAGTGATCGTGATTGCGAATTGTTTCGTATGTTATAACGGTTGATTAAACGGTTTACAAGCCTTAATGGATAATCGTTTTTTACAAGCATTTCAATCAATAGCTTCTTGTTGTCCTTTGAGAAACGTGCGTGACTAAGGCGATTGACACGATCGATGAGTCCGTACGCTGTGCTTATTTTTTGGTTCATTGGGTGTATTGATTTGTAGTTCAACAAACGTCCTGATGAGACAGGCTTCCGATACCATTTTGTAAAAAATGTTTTTTCTTTTTCATCACGGAATACTGTCATATCTAAAAACGGAATACTATTCGAAAATTCACGTTCGACAGTAAATTGAATTCTATCATCAATACAATTGAATAAAAACAAAATTTCATCAATCGAATCTCTGGGAAGCAACAAAAACATATCATCAACATATTTTTTCAAGATCTTAATTCTCTTGGAGTGCTCTTCCATTATTGCTTGCATTTTGTCCAAAATATCATCCAATAATAACTCCACTAGAATCGGTGATATTGGAGCGCCCATTGGGGTGCCGTAGCCCTGTTTGTAGCACTGTCCGTTAAATGAAAAATAACTGTTTGAAGTACAAATCTTTATCATTTCAATAAATTCATTCATATCAAGATTGGTATGACATGCGATTTCGTCCCATCGTTTTTCTAAGATATCGATGATTTTGTTGACTGGTGCATTAGTAAACAACGATACTACATCGAATGAAACCATCTCTTCACCAACTTCAAATTTCGTCTTATTAATGAACTCACAGAATTCGTAAGAATTTTTAATATGATAAGATGACTTCGTTAGTTTGTTAAGGATTCCTACAGCGTGCTCGGATAAACTTCTAGTTGGACCGTTCAAATCAGCTGAAATTGGACGAAGTGGCATATTTTGTTTGTGATGTTTTGGCAAAAAGTACATAAGTACAAATTCTATTACTGTAAAATATTTTTAGCAGATTGAATAAATAATCCGCCCCTGAAGAAGTAAGGAATTCTTACGAAACGTTGGGTAAAAAAATGGAATAAAGTTTTTTATTCGCATTAAAAAATCAAAAAGACCAAAAGAACCTAAAAACACAATCAAAAGACATAATAAATAATTGGTCATACATCGAACAATACTAAAACTAAGTAATTTTGAAAGTATAATGAAATTAGGTAGGTATATATGTATTTATATTAAATCAAAAAAGTTTTTACTATTATCTAGGAAGGGAAGAAAAACAAAAGATAAAACAGATAACAAATACATAAAATGTGTTAAAAGTTACCTTTTCTGGCTTTTTCTTAAGCTAATTTATCAATAATGTGATCTACATCAATACTTTCTGCAATGGCATACTCAATTGATAG
Organism: Platycheirus albimanus; assembly: GCA_916050605.2. Taxonomy (NCBI): domain Eukaryota; kingdom Metazoa; phylum Arthropoda; class Insecta; order Diptera; family Syrphidae; genus Platycheirus; species Platycheirus albimanus. Next base: position 211,839,296 of record OU696696.1, read on the forward strand.
AATAGCGAGATTGCTCAAGCGTTCTTGGCCAATCTGCGATCTTAAATAGTTTTTTATTAATTTTAATTTGCTGAAAGATCTTTCACAGCATGCAGATGTCACAGGTAAGGTCACAAGGTGCAGTTTAATCCCTATATTGGCATTACTGGTCACTAATCGATGTTCTTCATGGCAATTGAGAAGTGTAATACACCATATTTGCATTTCTTAAATCAGGCAATATTGATTTCATTTGGTGTTTGTAGCTTTCAATCTCTAAACATAACTCGTTGGCATTTAAATCTTCTTTATATTTTAATGCGAGATCAGCTGCGGATTTCGTTAGTTCTTCAATAAAGGTTTTGTGCAACGAAATTCCTATAAGGAAACCAAAATCGGAAGCTACGGCAGCTAAAATTTGAAATCGCCATCATATTTGTTGAATATGTGTGTCTAGTGCACAGTAAAGTTGAATTTTAAACTTTTGAAGTGGAGTTATTACGGCTGCATCATCCTTACCCCTTTCGTCGAACACTGTTTTAATCTTTCGTTTGCGCTTTTCAGAAAATTCTATCAAAAGATCGTTTGACATATTTTTTTCCTGAATCAATACACAACTCTATTTGATTTGTTCTGAAATCATTTAAAAAATCCACAAGCCCCTCCAAGTGTTTTGATGCAACCTCAATGGAATTAGTTTTTTTCCTGTAAAATGCGGTTGACGTTGTCAATACTTCAAAGAATAATGATCCCATACGACAAATAAACAAATAAATTCGAAATAAGCTAGTCATTTTTAATATGATTTTCGCTGAAGATACAGAATCAGCTGAATATGTTTTCCTTTAATCATTATCTTCAGAAGTAGTGTGTAATGTTTTCATTATTTGTGGTAATTTGGTATGTAATACTCGAATTGAATTATATTTTGATGACCATCTCGTATCAGAATGGCCCTTTAAAGAAGTTTTTAAATTTGCTACAGCTTGCCAACGTTCAGTCGATCTGGAGAAATTATTAAAAATATTTTGAACTGTATAGAAAAACGTAGTCATTTCTGGTGTTACACACGGTGCCGTGACATAAGGCCATGTGTCATAAGGCCATATTTTGAATTATGGCCTTATGACACTTTTGTAAAGCGTCATAAGACCATATTCGAACATATGGCCTTATGACGCCTTACCAAAGTGTCATAAGGCCATATACTTTTGTGACATAGGGGCATATTAAAAAAAACCAATTGAGAACAACAAGAACCTGTTCTTACCGTTGTAATATTAAAAAGGAATGATCATTTTTCAATGATCCGAAGAAACAAATTGCGCGTTTTTCATTGTTAAGTTTGATTTCGAGTGGAACGCGTTGTTAAGTGTGCAAAATGGAAAATTCAAGTGATGTGATATATAATTTTGAATTTTGTGAAGGTTTAAGAAGAGGCAGTAATATTCTTTATATTCTTGAAATGGCTAACATCGCCTGCGTTTCCACTATGGTATTTCGATCCTGATCTTTGCAGGGCCCAGGGCGGCTTGTGAAACCGGATGTAGACTGTTTCACCTTTTTATAGAAGTTTCGTACATCTTTTCTGCAAAAACACCTCTGCAGCTCCTCGACTTCGCGTTGCTGGTGTTCTTTTTCTTTCTCCTGAGTAGACGTTTCTCAACTTTCCTTCGCTCAACATAGAGATTTCTGGATGCTCTAGTATCTCTCTTGAGCCACGACTTGTATGCCTCCGTTTTGGCTTTGTTTGCCTGAGCACATTCGGAGTCGAACCAGGGGTTTCTGGGGGATGGATGTGAGAAGCCCAATACCTCTGACGCAGCACTTCTTATGGCTTGTTGACATAGCTGCCATTGGTCTTCCGGATTCATGTCATCAGTCGAAGGATTTCTCGCAAGCTCAAGGGATACGCGGTCGCCACTGCCTAGGCGGTCTCTTCCGATTGAAGACGTTCAACATTGAATTTCCTAGGTGTAGTCGGTGTTCGCTTAAGAACTTCCATGGAGATCCGTATCCTAAGTTTTGCACCGACTAGGTAGTGGTCCGAATCGATGTTTGCTCCTCGGAATGTACGGACATTCATAATGCTGGAGGAGTGTCTTCCATCAACCACAACATGGTCGATTTGGTTGCAGGTTCGACCATCTGGGGATCGCCATGTGCCCTTGTGGATGTCGGGACGTGGGAATCGCGTGCTGCTCAGCACCATGTTTTTTCCCGCTGCAAAATTGATGAGCCTGAGTCCGTTGTCGGAGGTGGTGTCGTGCAGGCTGTGTTTTCCGATCGTCATACCAAAGATGTCCTCCCTCCCAATTTTGGCATTGAAGTCTCCCAAGAGAATTTTAATGTCATGTTTTGGGCACTGCTCATATGTTTTGGCGAGGAGCTCGTAGAAACATTCTTTGGTAACGTCGTCTTTCTCTTCTGTAGGGGCATGGGCGCTAGTTAGGCTTATGTGGTGGAATTTGGCCTTAATGCGGATCGTTGTCACTCTCTCGCTGACTTCGCGAAAGCTCAAGACCTTTTGCCTAAGTCTTCCTCTGACAGCGAATCCGCACCCAAACAAGCGCGATCTCCCATCAAGGTGGCATGTCCCAAAATAGAAATTACAGTCCTCTGTAATTCTCAGGCCCGGTCCATCCCATCGCATCTCCTGCAGGACTTTTATATCATCGTGGAGACTGCCGAGGGTCTCGGCTAGCTGCTCGACTTTACGCCGCCTGTTTAGCGTACGCACATTCCACGTGCATATGCGTAAATCGTTGTCCGTTTTTCGTTTGCGGGGGGGGTCGTCAACATTTTTGGTTCTTTCATCCGAGGCATTTTCTGCGGTTTTCATCACAATCGAGTTATCACAATAGATCTTTGTGGTGGTTGGATCTTCAGAGCGTATCTCTTTCTTCCTGCTCCTAGTTCCTGAGAAGATAACTCAGGTTTCTACAACCTATGGATCCGATGGATCCAACGATCGTCGTTAGTTCACCTTTCGGCTATCCAGCAGGCACCACTTGAAGGTGACGATACGATTTTGCCCACCATTTTTTACCAACTACCATCTTCTAACATCAACCATCTTCTGCCATCTAGCATCTTTTACCTTCTTCCATCTAGAATCTTCTCCCATCTACCATCTTGTTCTATCTACCATTTACCATCTTCTAGCATCTACCATCTACTGACATCTGCCATATACTGTTACCATCTCCTACCATTACCATTTTCTATCGTCTACCATCTCCAGCCATCTGCCATATACCATCTTCTTCCATCTACCATCTACCAACTACCACCTTCTACTATCAACTTTCTTCTACCATCTGCTACCATCTTCTATTTTCTCCCATCTACCATTTTCTCCCTTCTAACATCTTCTTTCATCTTCTACCATCAACCATCTTCTACCATCTAGCATCTTTTACCTTCTTCCATCTACCATCTTGTTCTATCTACCATTTACCATCTTCTAGCATCTACCATCTACTGACCTCTGCCATATACTGTCTTCTTACATCTATCATCTTCTACCATTTACCATCTTATTTTAGTAAATTTCCCTTGTTGTTGGCGTTACGGTCCGCAACGGCGAAAGCGGTTTGTCGAGAATTGGAAAAAAACGTTTTTCTTCTCTTCGGTGTTCCAAAGTGGATCGTCTGTGACAACGGTCCCCAGTTCCGTAGCAAAGAACTGAATGTGCTTAGTGAAGGGTACGGGTCACAACTTCGGTATACAGCGCATTACCATCCGCAACCGAATCCTGCGGATCGCATAAACCAAATTATTAAGACAACGCTCCGAGCGTATGTCTCCGAAAACCAGCGGAGTTGGGATATGCAACTGGCAAAAGTGGCCTGTGCTATCCGAACTTCGCAACATGAGGTGTTAGGTGTTTCGCCATATTTTGTTAATTATGGTAGGAACATGGTAACTAGTTGCCATGATGCTAAAGGGAAGGATCGGGGGACGTGGCACGTAAAAGATTTAAAGCTATTTATTGACACTTAGTCAAAAGTCGATTAATCTTTCTTTTAAATCGTAATTTTTTGTATTTGTTTTTTTTTTTTGTAAATTGTCCAATTTTATATTTTCATTTCCTGCCACTAGGTATGTTTTTTTTTTCTTTTTCTAATATGATGGTAACCCTGTGTTGTGTTGTATACCCTGTTCTCTTACCCTCCAATCCTGGCCGAGCCTTAATAAATGGTTTTTTTTTTTGAAAAGTAAACACATTTCTTGTTAGGTAAGGGTGGAATTTGTTACGGTGAATTTTACCGCAACAAAAATTTCCTTTCGGTCGCTCTTTTCTCCTTTTCTTTTTTCTGGTTGTGGCTGCAAAATATATGCGAAGTTGAGGGCAACCATGGTCTCATCAACCAGTGGTGTACCTAGCCTTATTTCGCAAAACCAACAAAAGCAGGTAATCGAATACGACGTTCTAAAACGAGAAGAGAGCCGGCGGATGAGCCGAAGAAGTAACGAGTCAGGTGGACTCTTGCTTACATCAAATGAGCAACAACAACTTCTTATAATTATCTTTCCATTTTAAAATCTAGCTTAACGTAACGTAATTTTAACTTTAACGTAAAATAACGTTAATTTGTTAAATGTACAAAATGGGGTTATAACGCGTTTAGATTAGTTTTGTAGAATCCCGCGCGATAGTTTTAGAGTGGAAGGAAAAAGAATATTTGAGACTTCTCCTCGATTTAAATTCTTTTTCACTTTTTCTCGGAGGCAGTTTTAGTTGGAAAAGGGTCTGAACTCGTCCATTATGTTTCGGCAAGCTTTGGAAACACATCCAACAACTTGTTGAAATGTTGTTTGTGTGCGTGAGAGTAAGTTTTGGCAAGTTTTGGAAACACATCCAACAACTTGTTGAAACCGTGCTTGTGTGCCTGTGAGTATGTTTCGTTAGATCCTACCACGGTTGTTTTCTAGGAGATCTTCAAGCTTCCAGAAAGCCGTGACCGATGATCTCGAAACGAATGATGTATGAATGACTGACTGGAATGAACGAGGGAAGAAAGTTGTATATGAAAAGAAGCTTGGAAGGCACTCTTGCGAGAGCCTTGAAAACGAACACAAAATTTTAAAAGAAAAAAATATCGAGACATTTTGAGATGAGAAAACAATAAAGTGCACGACTGGGTCGTACGAACTTGCTTTAATGTCTTAAAATGGTCTTGGGGCTTGAGATTTTCGAAAAAAAAAGCATTAAAAAAATCATATGAAATTTTATTAATGACTTAAAAATCAATAGCTTGTTGCAAAATTATTTCTTTAACAATATAAGCCCGAATTCGAAATTACTTTAGGATAAAACAATTAGGAAGACGATACAAGTAAACCGCGAATTTTTGGATTAAATCGAATCTAATATTAATTAATTATTAAGAAGAACAACGAGTAGGTAAACAAATGTGCAACCGGCACCGCGCAGAGAAATTTCGTTATTGACGAAATGTCAAAATAAAAAAAAAAGAGAAAATTGATAAAGAAAATTGCAACAACAACTGCAATGACATATGCAGTCTCACCGGCTAGTCAGCAGGGGGGATTCGTCGAATAAAAAAAAAAGTATGTAGGTAATCAAAGCGATCGTAGGTGAAAAGAAATTATTGCAGGTAGGTGAGTGAGGTGGGTATATTTTAATGTAGGATTAAAATTAAAGGAGATGATTGGATTAAGGAGATATGGTTTGATGGTTTGATGGAAGGGGGTGGAACGTAAATACAAGTATTTACGTTACAGGGTGGGCGCCAGGAAACTTTTATGGTGTTTGCCTTACCAATATAAATCTGAAAAAAAATGTCTTCAATTGCAAAGAATAAGACGGAAGAATTATTAATCCCAATGGGAAGTTAGAATCTTTTATTGAAAGTTATTGGTCTGGGAAACCGTGGCAAATGCCGGGATAAAAACCCAGAGTCTTTTCAATCAATACAAAAAGCAAGAACAATAGTTTTTCGAGATTAGCAGAAGGCTAATTCTCGAAAATAAGGTAGAAGCAAATAATAAAAAGAACAAACAAAGGGTTGTGTCAAATGGACACAAAGAAAGATCACAATGGTAAGGAAAGGTTAAAATAAAACAAGGTCACGAGTCCCACAATCTTGGGAGAAAACGAAAAATCAGCGAAGGCCTACTTTATCAACAATATTTGCCCACACAAGGTCACAAATAAAAACAAATTTAGGCAATTTAAACAACCAAAATACAAGCTAAAGTTGTAGTCACACGCAGACACAAAATACTTAGCTCTGCAAAATTCTCCAACAACGATACTCTTCTCAAGGCTTTTCCCAAATTGAAATCAGAGAGCTGCATGAATCCATTAATTTACAATTGTGAATCGTTCGCAAAATTACGAGCCTTAAGACTGGCTCACACTCACAGAACAAAAACAAATGTGAATCATATTCATTTCTTACTAATGCTTATTGCCTTGGTGACTATTTGAATTCGAATCAATAACTTGCTTGCTTTCACGAATCTCTGAATGTTTGGTAGGCTCGCACTCAAATCTATTATGAGTCAGATGATTCACAATAAAGCAGTGAATGTTATGAATGCTTCAAAGGCATTTGAGTGGATTCACATTCAAACTTGTTTTTAGAATAAGATTATAAGAAGCTAGAGCAAGTAAGTTGGGTTGATATGAGACAAGAAAAAAAATCGTTTCTAAGGGGGTCTATTCCCCTCCGTTTAGCCGGGAGGGGCAGGTTTCTAAATACATGGCTTAAATGGAAAAATAAATATTTAAAAATAACGGTAACTCTTACAATGCCATACCTTCTTTAATTTTCATTTTAAATAAATTTAAATTTTTGGAAAATTAATTTTCAAACTCAAAATTTTGAATAATGAATGCAAAACGAAACAAAATTTTTGGAGCCATTATTGTTTATTTAATTCAAAAAAAGTTAGTTTAACGATGTTTGCATGTTATAGATATACATTTAATATTTGTTTATGTTAAAAATATTTCATTTTCAGTTGTTTTACATAAGGAGTTTAAACAAATTATGTTGCCAATGGTTTTCGGACTTAATTGGTTTCGTTTTTCTGAGATTATATTTCCAGCTAAGGAAAATACTCTTTCAGAGGCAGCACTACTTGCAGGAATAGCAAGAATTCTTGTTGCAATTTTTGAAAGATTTGGGAATTCACTTTTATGATTTTCCCACCATTGTATAGCTTCAAAATCTGCGCTTATATTGGTTCTAAAACGCGAATACTTCCCAATTTCATCATTTATAGATTCTGGTAATGATTGTAGTAAACCAGATCCTCTTGATAGTTCAGGAAAGAAAAATTCGATGTCTCTTGATGTTGAATCTGAAGACAATTAATTTTGTGAGTCAACCATTTCAACATCGGAAGTGCTACAACGAATAATTTCTGCACTGCAAAAGTCCTTTACCTCAGAAATTACATCGCTTTCCTGACTTAAGTTCGTCGGAGGATACAAAAAAACAGCAGCTCTATGATACAAACTTAAATTTGGAATTTCTTTTCAAACTTGAAATAGCTGGAAAATCTTCTTCTGAATATTCACAAATTTTTCGTAGACGATTTATGGACGGATAAACAAAGCTTATAGAAACGTATTTTGTGCCTTGTAGTTTTAAAAATATCGTTTCAAATCTTTTACACAATTCTACTAAGTCGTTGACAACACTTATATTTATTTCTGACAGCCTATTAAGTTCACTATTTTCTGATAGAATTTCATTTATTTTTGACCAATTATGAAAAACTGATTTGAATAGGCTAAGGTGAGAATTCCAACGCGTAATGCAATATGCTTTTAAGGTTGTTTGCAGTAAATGTTGCAGGTTAGCTTTCTTAAAATATTTAACAAGCTTCCTACAATTCTCAACTACTGTATGCAACTCTGTCGTATCCTCAAATGCAGAATCTAAAACATTAGCAAACAAATGGTTGGAGCAGTTTATTCGAGTTTGATGCTTAAAAGCACTTTTAATGTTTGATCCTCTATCTGTGACAAATATAATTTTGTCGGGACTGCTGATATCAAATTCAGAAAGAATGCTCATCATTTTTCGGTGAATATTTTCTTCACCTGTACACTTTTCAAAATCCATTGATTTGACGCCGAGCACTATTTCCTGAAACACTCCATTTTTAACATAATGGAAAGTGGCACACAAAAAACCGCGTTTAATAAAATTGTCTGTCCATATATCCGACGTTATGGAATCACTAACAATTTGTTTTATTTCGCTTTTTTTTTCATTTTTTCTATCTTTCGCTAGTGAATTTATTTGACGCGAAATACTTGTAGGAGTTGGAAGTAAATCTTCGATATCCAAGTTTTCGCCATATCTAGATCCTATATTGAGAATCGTGCTTACCAGCTTACGAAACCCATTTCCAGCAACTGAAAAGAATGGTCTAGAGTCTTCCACAACCCACTGTGAGCATGCGTCCAACGTATTTTTTTTCTGTTCTGGGCCTAGTCTTCTTAATGGTAGCACTTTGCTTTTTTTTACATAGCATTCATGGCGCACTAAATTAGATGTATTTTAATATGCGTTTACATAAACGGCAATAAACGATATCCTTTAAAATATTTCCCTCTTCATCTATTATCTCTACATATATATCCCATATCTTGCTCCTACCTCGTTTTCGTGAAACAGTTTTGAACGTACCACTCGCGATTTTGTTAATAATTTCGTTTTCCATATTTTAAAAATGAACCAACCGCATTCCGCACAAAAAATACATTAAAAATCAATTTGTTCCGTTAAAATGACATTCTTTTGTTATCACATATAGGTAGATTAAGTATATAAAATATTTTAACATACATTTATATAAATTGAATGAAAAACCAAACAAAATTTATTTAAACGGGACAAGTAAATTGTTAGTGCATTTTTTGTTTGGATATCGGCATGCTCACGGTGGAAAATCGCGAGCAAACGAGCCACTCAAAGATTCGTTGTCTTCTTAAGAATTCACACACATTCACATCCGATTGAACACGTTGCATGGCAGGGCCCACAGTTCACAGGGAAAATGAATGTTGTAAAAGTCAATCACTTACTCAAACGAATGTGAGCTGTATTCATATTCGTCTATGAAAATCAATGCAATGTGATTGCTTTATCAATATTTTTGGGAATGCGTTTGAATACTGTCGAAGGCAATGAACGTTGTGAGTGGCTCACAATACGAGCTACTTGGTGCAGCTCTCTGATTGAAATCGAGATTTCCTCAAATGATTTTCTTCTTTATTCTCAAAGTTTTCTTCTAATTTCCGCTTAAATTTTCTCGTTATAGTTTTTCACTTCTCTTTTTAACTATCTCAAAAATTTCTTCCTTTCTTTTTTAAAATCCAAAATTGAATTGTCATCCAAAATGGAGGCTTGGCTTGTCCACTTCGCCCCGACCATATAGCCATCCTCTTCGGATCTTTTGCGTGGTGGTGTTCTTGTCTCAGTCATGCAGCAGCATCTCGCCCATCTATGCAGAGACGTGTGACTGAGAGCGGTGATACAACCATTGCACGCGATCCTATGCGTTGAGGATGCGATCCTCGTAGGCTCAGTGGACATGTTCAGCCGTAAAATGTCAATTATATTTTATCTTAAAAAGGCAAGTGAAAAACTACGACACAACGCGCAAAGTCCCCAGCCCAAACCGGCCCAAACTAATTACTTTGAGAAGAATATTTTTGTTGGAGAGAATCCTAACCATTTTCCAACTAAAATGGTGGGAATTATAAACAAGAATAATTTAAATTCCATAGACCTTCGCGCAGATAATATTTAAAGAGAAAAACACATAATTGCTATCTTTCTTTGATATCAGACACTTTACGGTGGGCACTCGGCCATTCTACATTTACGGTGGTGTGACTATAATTCACACTTTGTTGTGTTGTTGTGGGCTCCTCTTTCGAACTCGTTGGAAAGCTTCATCACTTTCTTTACTATGCGTGCGAGTCTCCAGCCCGTCCGCTGGCTCAACACGATAGACTGATGCGTGTGAGTCTCCAGCGCATCCGCTGGCTCAGCACGATTAAATTAGAATACGTTGCGGGCAAGTCTCCAGCTCGTCCGCTGGCTCAACCCGATGGAAAATAACCTGCTTAGTTATCCTCTCTGAGTCACTCTCAAAACTCCCAGAGGACTCAAAATGTGGGTCGAAAAATAGGAATGGATGGGATGGAGCGGAAACAAATATCGAGAGTTGAACCGTGCCAAAAGCGCACGATTTGACCAGGTTTTAAGAACCAAAAGAATGATTTTTGTTGCGGTAAATCTTACCGTAACAAATTCCACCCTTACCTACCAAAGAAGGAAATTGGCTTTCAGATAAGAAAGCGAAGTAAAAAGGATAAGAGAGAGGTAAACAACACAACCAAATGGAATACACTACAGCACAACACATCTACATCTCAATCGCTCTGGGCGAGATTTAATGCACATCACAGAGCTGTGAAGCTCTCAGTAACTCTTAGCGCAGCTAGTCCTTGCTACGCGACTAAGTATCGGAGTTTTCCGAGGAATCGTTGTAGTACATTAAACATTATAATACAAAATGGATCAAAATACCCCTGACACACTTATGTCACTTGTTGTTTCCATGCAACAAAAAATTGATCATTTAACTGACGCCGTTGCCAATGTTAATGAGCAACTTATAAGATTAATTTCAATCAACATTCCATCAGTGGAAACACCAAAATCTAATAAATTGAAAAACATTCCGAGTAACCAGACACCAAAAAACCATTTAACGCGGTCAGTATCCTTAAAAAGACCTTGCGAAATTTTGTCCCCCTTAACCCAAAAAAGTAAAAAGTCTACAGGCTCCCGAGCAATAAAAACTAAAACTCTCACAACACCTTTTGTGTTTACAACAGCATCTTTAACATCATCAACTTCAACATTAACCACATCTTCATCAACCGCAACAACATCCTCTAAATCATCATCCTCAACTTCATCATCTTTAGCTTCATCATCTTCAACCACCTTATCAATGAATCCTGAAACTCCATCTGATTCAACTAATTCAACAGCACATATTCCTTTATCTTCCATCATACCTTCACCATCCGAAAAAACATCAATAACTTCATCATTGGGTCCACCAATTGCACCATCTACACCTATAACTTCAACACAACATCACACTTCGATATCAACTTCATCTTCATCAACTATAACTTTAACCACATCTTCTAACTCATTATCCTCGAATTCGCCCTCCTATATGTCGTCAATAAATTCCGAAGCTCCATGTACTTTGAATTCGAAATCAACCTCATCCACATCAACAAATTCAGAACCTCTCTTCAATTCTCAAATAATGCCATCGCCCCCTTCTTTTTCTGCGGTGTGTCCAAATACATTTTCTACGACCTCCTTCATCCAACCGTCGTCATTGTCTGCAGAAGCACCTAAGGATAACGTAATGCATACAGTAACGTTGAGAGCAGCTGAAAGATTCAAATGCATTTTTTTATCAAATTTTGAGGCTAACACTAAGTGCAGCGATATATCTGCATATATTGAATCACATTTCAAAAATACCAATTTCAAAATTGAGCAGTTACCAACGAAAGGAATTGATTACTCGTCTTTCAAGTTATTTGTTCCACGTGAAACATTTACTCAATTGTTGGATAAGCATTTCTGGCCGAAAAACATAATCATCCACGAATTCGTTAAACGAAATACTTTGAATAACCCTTTTCGGAAGAATTTGACAAGACCAACAAACCTTCGTTGCAACTAATTGATATACTTTATCAAAACGTAAGAGGCTTACGGACAAAGACCAATTTGGTTTACTTTAATACCTCGAACTTTTCCTACGATGTCATATCTTTGACGGAAACATGGCTATTTGGTGGAATAAAGGACTCAGAACTTTTTGATTCTTCGTTTAATGTTTATAGACGTGATAGATACTCCGATCCGAGTATTACTACTGTTGGCGGTGGTATCCTTATTGCCGTTAAATCTTGTTTTGTGACTTCACTAGTCAGTGTTCCTGTTTGTTTGAACGAAGAGTTTTTATGTGTGAAGATGGATCTTCAAGGAAAACATATCTACTTCGTCACTATGTACATTGTTCCTGGAAGCTCAGTTAATACCTACAACGAAGCCTTCACCTTTTTAAATTACATATTTGATCTGATGAACTACAATGACGACATAATATGCCTTGGAGATTTTAATTTAACCAATGTGTCTTGGAAACGATGTCCTGATACTAACACTATGGTGCCAACAGGAAACCTTTCAGTAGATGACTCGCAGACTCTGGATAATATTACGTCGCTTGGTCTGCATCAGATAAATAACATACCAAACTCAAATGCTAAGATCCTTGACTTGATTTTCACAACAATTGATGCCGACATTTCACTGGACAAAACGACTGACCCTCTGGTAAAAGAGGACTCTCATCATCCAGCACTCATCATAACTGTTCAAAACTTTGTAAGGAGTAATTATCAAGATTCTGACAATGTTTTTAAATTTAACTTTAAAAAAACTGATTACACTAAATTGAATAGTTTGCTATCTTTAATTGATTGGTCCTGCCTTTATTCTTGTTCAGATATTAATTCTATGGTTTTAAAATTTTATGACAAAATATTTGATTGTTTTTTGGCATCTGTTCCCCTTATATCTAATAAATCAAAATCACTTGCTCCAAGTTGGTATGATAGTGAAGTGCGGAGATTAAAAAACTACAGAAATAAGTTATGGTTTAAATACAAACAAACTGGCTTAGATTCCGATTTTACTAGTTACTGTGAGGCCAGAAATATTTTCAACAGAGAGTCAAGTATTAAGTATCTTAATTACATACAAAATGTTCAGAGCAATTTAAAAATGGATCCTAAATCCTTTTGGAATTTTATTAATAGCAAACGTAAATGTACTCCATATCCGTCCGTTTTTAAACATAACAATATTTCAGTCCACGATCCACATATCATTACACAACTATTTTCTGACTTTTTTCAAAGCGCATTCATCTGTGATTCTTCCAACTGTGATAACTATTCGAACTGTGATAATCTAAACTGTGATAATCTTGACGAAAATGATCAACTATTTGGTCATTTGAAATCGTATTCGCACTTGACTGATATAAATTTTCATATAACTGGCGGCGATATTTCGAAATTTATATCTAATTTGGAAGATAATGACACATCTGGCCCTGATGGAGTGCCAGCTTCAGTTCTAAAAAAGTGTGTTAGTCATTTGTCCTTTCCACTTGCTGTTCTTTTCAACTGTTCACTGTCTACGTGTAAGTTTCCTCATGCATGGAAACAATCTTTTATTATTCCTCTACATAAAAAAGGTAAAAAGGATCAAATTGGAAACTATCGACCAATAGCTAAACTGTCTGCTATTCCGAAACTTTTTGAAGCAATGGTCTGCAAAACATTGAGTTTTTACACAAAATCAATAATTGTTCCTAACCAACATGGTTTTTCAAAGGGCCGTTCGACTGTCACTCTTCTCATTGAGTTAGCGGAGTCCTGTATTGATTCTTTCAAAAATAAGAAGCAAATGGATTGTGTTCTTACTGATTTCAGCAAGGCATTCGACAAGCTTTCACATACAGTTCTGCTTCAGAAAATGAGCAAGCTGGGCTTTAGCATGAACTTCATTGCTTGGCTCAAATCCTATTTACTTGATAGGTCCTATACTGTGAATTTTAACGGCTACCATTCAAAATCTTTTGTGGTTAATTCTGGAGTACCCCAGGGTAGCCATTTGGGTCCAGTTCTTTTTATATTATTTATAAATGACCTCCTATCAGTTTTAAGGCACTCAAACTGCCTCATATATGCCGACGATGTTAACATTTTTAAAACTATTTCTTGTAAACTTGACTGTCATAAGCTTCAAACGGATTTGAATGCTTTCTACAATTGGTGTGTACGAAATTGTTTGTTGTTAAATATCGACAAGTGTAAGATTATAAATTTTACTAGAAAACTATCTGTTTTGTCTTTTGAGTACAGTTTCAATGGCGTAAATCTGTTAAATGTAAGTGAGGTATCTATCCTTGGTGTCTTGTTTGATAAAAAACTCGAATTTACGCAACATATTAATGCCACATGCATTAAGGCAAATTCAGTATTAGGTTGGATTAAACGGGAATCACGTCAGTTTTCTGACCCTTATGTCATCAAACAATTGTTTACCTCATTTGTCAGACCTATTATAGAGTATGCTTGCCAGGTATGGACCCCTTATTACAGTTGGCACAAAATACGAATAGAACGAATACAAAAAAGGTTCTTAAAATTTGCCCTCAGAGGCCTAGGCTGGCAGAGCCCATTAAATCTTCCTTCGTACATTAGCCGTCTAAAACTCATAGACCTACCCAGCCTGGAGAGCAGACGTTCTTATTTATGTTTTGCTTTTATTGTTAATCTTATTAATGGTAATATTGATGCTTTGAATCTTCTGTCTCGCGTTAGTTTTAATGTTCCCAACCGTAATCTAAGAGGTCTACCTGACCCAATTTATATAACGCACTATCGTACCAACTACGAAAGGTCTTCGCCCTTAAATAATATGTTCAGTTTATATAACGTAAATAATAACTTATTAATTCATTTTCCCGATGTAACAAATATTGGTTTTAAACGATTATTTTATAACTTATAATATGATAAAATTATTGTACGCTAGACATTTAGCTTGATTTCAATAAATAATAAATAAATAGTACGTTTTACACTTTAAACTTATAACAAAATCTTATTAAAACACTTAAATAAAACGAAATGAGTCCAAAAAGTTCTCGAACGAATAAAATAAAAACGAGAAATTAAAATCAAAAAAGAAATTAAGCCCACAAAAAAAATCAAACTCAATTAAGTAATAATAAACTTTAAAAAAAAATAAATCACAAATAAAAGAAATGAAAATAATACAAATAAAATCAAAAAGTTAAAAAAAAACTTAATAATAAAAAAGTATTAACTACTCTAAAAAATTACTAAGCGAAAAAATACTACACTACTAAATTTAAAATCTCGCCGGCCCTGGCTATGATTGACTCAAAATCTTTCAAGGCCAACAACAAACGAGAAAAAAAAAACTACAGTCTACTGATACCTAATAGAAATGATTAGATATTATTATGTGTATACTTGCTGCTGGAATGCAATTGCTTCCTGATGATGTAAACTGGATGGGGGTAGGAGTGTTGCTTTCAAAATAAATCGATGGGATCTTCCAACAAATAACAAAATGGTGGGAATTATAAACAAGAATAATCTAAATTCCATAGACCTTCGCGCAGATAATATTTAAAGAGAAAAACACATCATTGCTATCTTTCTTTGATATCAGACACTTTACGGTGGGCACTCGGCCATTCTACATTTACGGTGGTTTGACTATAATTCACACTTTGTTGTGTTGTTGTGGGTTCCTCTTTCGAACTCGTTGGAAAGCTTCATCACTTTCTTTACTATCCGAGTCTCCAGCCCGTCCGCTGGCTCAACACGATAGACTGATGCGTGTGAGTCTCAAGCTCATCCGCTGGCTCAGCACGATTAAATTAGAATACGTTGCGGGCAAGTCTCCAGCTCGTCCGCTGGCTCAACCCGATGGAAAATAACCTGCTTAGTTATCCTCTCTGAGTCACTCTCAAAACTCCCAGAGGACAACGGACTCAAAATGTAGGTCGAAAAATAGGAATGGATGGGATGGAGCGGAAACAAATATCGAGAGTTGAACCGTGCCAAAAGCGCACGATTTGACCAGGTTTTAAGAACCAAAAGAATGATTTTTGTTGCGTTAAATCTTACCGTAACAAGCTTAAACGTTTTTTGGAGAAAATGAAGTAAGCCATCAGATTATCAGATTTCGTTTGCATTTTTAAAATTTAAGGAAATTTTTTTTCAAAATCGTGCGACCAGTTTTTTCAAAAAACGGTTTTTTTAAAACTTTTCGAAAACATATTCCAAATTTTTTTTTTACTTCAAGAACTTTGTAGTTTTAATCAGAAAAATAAAACTAAAAAAAATTGATTAAACCGTTTTTGGAAAAAACAAAAATAAAAAAAATTCAGTTTTATAAAAAACTCAAAAAAACTTTTTTGAAAAATTTAAGAATTTGTATTATTTCGTTTGTAATAGGGCTTCTACATTAAAAATTTCATCGGAATTTGTCCAGTGGCTTACGAGAAAATCGGATTTCAAAAAACCGGTCCTATGGGAGGTACCGTTATAAGCCTTTTCCTGAAAAATCTATTCCAACCAAAACATTAAGTTTACGGAGAAAACATCATTCAGAAAGTTTTATCAAAATGGTAGGAGCCGTTTTTGAGAAAAATTTATTTTTCACAAAAAATCGTATGGCAGGTACCGTTAGTTTTGGAGTTAGAATGCTAATTGCGAAAACCCCTCTGTAAGACGTTATAATAATATGTACTATCTACCAAGTTTGAAGCAAATCGGTCCAGCCGTTTAAGTTGTAGGTGCCAATACAGACCGACGGACAGACAGACAGACAGACAGAATTGTCGGACCCACTTTTTTCGACTTCTCTATAATCGTTATGTTATGTTTGATTGTCAAAAAAAAAATAATTTTTTTTTAAGACTGCATAACTTGCCTTACCTATATAGTCTAAGAGCCCACAGCAAATTTTGGGGGTGAAGATATAACCAGATAATTGTTACATGAACTTAAAGCTCTGCACTAGGCAATGTCAAAAATGGAAGTCTGGCAGCATTTTGTGGTAGCTGAGGCAAGTAATAGTACCCTAAAAACAGTTATTTTTCCGAAATGTTGTTTTTTAATATAACCGTTCGTACCTTCTCTGAAGCGAAAGAACAGGTCAACCTGATTACAAAAATATAGGTCCTAGACGTTTTAAACGACGCCTTCACCTTGCAAGACGCGCTAATAGTATGCAAAAATTCCGTTTCTGAAATTTTTAGTATAACCAAAATAGTTATATGCCAAAAAATAGGAAAATTCATCCTGATTACAAAAATATAGATCACAGACGTTTTAAACGTCGCCTTCACCTTGCCAGACGCGCTAAAAGTATGCGAAAATTCCGTTTTTTTAATTAATCTTTTTTAAAGAGAAACGTATAAAATAATATAACTTTTTATATTTTTTTGGTATTCATTTTGATATTGATACAATTTCGTATACAAATTAATTAATCATCATCAGAATCATCCAATGATTCGCTATTATGTTCGTTTAGTCCGGGAGCCAGCGACAGATTTTCATGACCAATTTCCTCTCAAGCGGTATTTAGTGGAATGCATCAGAGAGTTGTACCATACAGCCTCGTGCACGTCAGGTGCGGTTCCGTGGGTGGGTTGAGCGGGGGTATCCGCCCAAACACGTCGAAAAAAAAAATGTTCAGTCATTTCCTCCCGACTTAAACTTTGTCAAAGTATAGCTTATCAGGTATCTCAAAGAAAACACAAAGTCAGCTGACTGTAACGTGGTGGATTATACGTCAGCTGGACGCTTGAACATGCCAATTTATTGTTTTTTCGTACACTTAATATGGCACAGCATGACATTTTACCCTACAAAAGGTCGGGTAGTTCTAAATTTTTGATATGTTATATGGGTGAGGATTGAGATAGTGTTTTGTTTAAATAGAAAAGTGAGAATATTTTAACAAAACACTATCTCAATCCGCGCGAATTTTAAGCTATTATTTTTTTTTTAATCAAAGTCATGTCAATATGATAATTAAAGTTAAAAGAATTTGCAATTAAATTTTTTTTCCTAAGTTCACTGTTTGGATGCTTATGTGGAGCACTAGATTTTGGTATGCGCACAAGAGTTTGGTTTTGAAAGTCAACAATAGCACTAGCATTACACGTTTTATTGTAGCAGATGTAACGTCTACTTATTTTAGAACTATATTTGAAACGATAGAGATGTTTGGTTTCAGGAATATAAAGAATATTACTGCCTCTTCTTAAACCTTCACATAATTCAAAATTATATATCACGTCACTTGAATTTTCCGTTTTGCACACTTAACAACGCGTTCCACTCGAAATCAAACTTAACAAAGTGACATAAAGCTAATATGTTCGAATATGGTCTTATGACGCTTTACAAATGCGTCATAAGGTCATAATTCGAAATATGGCCTTATGACACATGGCCTTATGTCACGGCACCGTTACACACGCCGCATGAACTCCAACTAAGTTAAGTGAGTGAGCACTACACTGTAAAAATCTGGGATGTTCGTTTAGTTGTAAGATTCGCACTTAAGCACCTTTATATTTTCCCGCCATGCTAGCGCCATTGTCATACGACTGTCCTTTACACTCTGAAAGTATGAGACCATCTTTGCTTAATCGACTAGCCATACAGTTTCTAGTGTGTAACTTAAAACTAATAAGAGCATTGAATTTTGATAACAAAAATAATACTTAACCACGTGAAATTTAAAAAAAATTAGCTTGAAAATGTTGGTTTTAATTTTTTTTTAAGTTGAGTTTGAAAATTAATATTTTTAAAACGGTTCACTAAAATAATTTTATTTAAAAACACAATAAAAGAAGAGATTTGTGGATACAGCACGGCATTGTAGGAGTAACCATTATTTTTTTTATATTTTTTTTCCAATTTGCCATGTTCTTAGGAAATTTCCCTCCTGGATAACGAAAGGGAATAGACCAACCTCCCATACGACTTTATTCTTGTCTTCATCCCGCCTACTTGCTGTAGCTTTTTTATGCACCTTATACCAAACACCCTGCATAGTATGTAACATGGATAATAATAATATTACTTACATATAGATTTATAGATTGAACCAAATCACTTGGCAAATGAAAAATCATACTCTCTTAATTTGATTACTTGGCTTTTTGAGTAACACCAGAAATTCTCACGCTAAAACCTCATTTTATAAAGAGAACCCGACCCGACCTTTTGTAGGGTAAAATGTCATGCTGTGCCATATTAAGTGTACGAAAAAACAACAAATTGGCATGTTCAAGCGTCCAGCTGACGTATAATCCACCACGTTACAGTCAGCTGACTTTGTGTTTTCTTTGAGATACCTGATAAGCTCAGGTGGGCAAAATCGTATCGTCACCTCCAAGTGGTGCCTGCTGGATAGCCGAAAGGTGAACTAACGACGAACGTTGGATCCATCGGATCCATAGGTTGTAGATACCTGAGTTATCTTCTCAGGAACTAGGAGCAGGAAGAAAGAGATACGCTCTGAAGATCCAACCACCACAAAAATCTACGTCATGCACAGGCCTCACAAGCCGGTCATGAAAGGGAAACTAGATTGTGATGAAAACCGCAGAAAATGCCTCGGATGAAAGAACCAAAAATGTTGACGACCCCCCCCGCAAACGAAAAACGGACAACGATTTACGCATATGCACATGGAATGTGCGTACGCTAAACAGGCCGCGTAAAGCCGAACAGCTAGCCGAGACCCTCGCCAGTCTCAACGCTGATATAACAGCCCTGCAGGAGATGCGATGGGATGGACCGGGCCTGAGAATTACGGAGGACTGTAATTTCTATTATGGGAAATGCCACCTTGATGGGAGATCGCGCTTGTTTGGGTGCGGATTCGCTGTCAGAGGAAGACTTAGGCAAAAGGTCTTGAGCTTTCGCGAAGTCAGCGAGAGAGTGACAACGATCCGCATTAAGGCCAAATTCCACCACATAAGCCTAATTAGCGCCCATGCCCCTACAGAAGAGAAAGACGACGCTACCAAAGAATGTTTCTACGAGCTCCTCGCCAAAACATATGAGCAGTGCCCAAAACATGACATTAAAATTCTTTTGGGAGACTTCAATGCCAAAATTGGGAGAGAGGACATCTTTGGTATGACGATCGGAAAACACAGCCTGCACGACACCACCTCCGACAACGGACTCAGGCTCATCGATTTTGCAGCGGGAAAAAACATGGTGCTGAGCAGCACGCGATTCCCACGTCCCGACATCCACAAGGGCACATGGCGATCCCCAGATGGTCGAACCTGCAACCAAATCGACCATGTTGTGATTGATGGAAGACACTCCTCCAGCATTATGAATGTCCGTACTTTCCGAGGAGCAAACATCGATTCGGACCACTACCTAGTCGGTGCAAAACTTAGGGTACGGATCTCCATGGAAGTTCTTAGGCGAACACCGACTACACCTAGGAAATTCAATGTTGGACGTCTTCAATCGGAAGAGACCGCCGCTGCCTATGCCGACCGCGTATCCCTTGAGCTTGCGAGAAATCCTTCGACTGATGACATGAACCCGGAAGACCAATGGCAGCTATGTCAACAAGCCATAAGAAGTGCTGCGTCAGAGGTATTGGGCTTCTCACATCCACCCCCCAGAAACCCCTGGTTCGACTCCGAATGTGCTCAGGCAAACAAAGCCAAAACGGAGGCATACAAGTCGTGGCTCCAGAGAGATACTAGAGCATCCAGAAATCTCTATGTTGAGCGAAGGAAAGTTGAGAAACGTCTACTCAGGAGAAAGAAAAAAGAACACCAGCAACGCGAAGTCGAAGAGATGCAGAGATGTTTTTGCAGAAAAGAGGTACGAAACTTCTATAAAAAGGTGAAACAGTCTACATCCGGTTTCACAAGCCGCCCTGGGCCTGCAAAGATCAGGATGGAAATACCATAGTGGAAACGCAGGCGATGTTAGCCATCTGGAGAGACTACTTTAACCGGTTGCTAAATGGCGATGACAGCCAAGATCCCGCCCAAGATCAACTTGTTCCAGTTAATCTAGATGACGACCACGAACTACACCCGCCCGACCAAAATGAAATCAAAGTAGCCATCACCAGACTAAAGATGAATAAGGCAGCTGGATGTGATGGCCTTCAAGCGGAGCTTTTTAAACACGCTGGAGATGACCTGGTCAGGAGCATACACCAACTCATCTGCAAAATATGGTCGGAGGAAAGTATGCCCGATGAGTGGAATCTCAGTACCATCTGCCCGATTCACAAAAAAGGAGACCGCCTCCTCTGCGCCAACTATAGAGGCATAAGCCTTTTAAACATCGCCTATAAGATCCTGTCCAGCGTTTTATGTGAACGTCTCAAGCCGTTTGCTGACGACCTGATAGGTCCTTACCAATGCGGCTTCAGACCTGGAAAATCTACCACCGACCAAATATTCACATTACGCCAGATCCTGGAGAAAACCCAAGAGTATAACATCGACACCCACCACCTGTTCGTCGATTTTAAAGCCGCCTACGACAGTGTTAATAGAGTCGAACTGTATCGTGCCATGTCTAACTTTAGAATCCCTGCTAAACTGATACGCCTTATCAGGATGACGTTGGAGAATGCTCGCTGTTCCGTCCAAGTTGGTAGAGACTCTACTGAAACCTTCGAAACCACCAGAGGGCTAAGACAAGGTGACGCACTGTCATGCAGCTGTTTTAATATTGTGCTTGAAAATGTAATACGGAGCACCCATGCCAGTACATCAGGCACCATTTTCAATAGATCGACACAATTACTTGGGTTTGCTGACGACATAGACGTGATAGGAAGAACAAAGCGAGCAGTAACCGGTGCTTTCACTACTATGGAGTCAGCAGCAAGCAGAATGGGGCTGAAAATAAACGAGGACAAGACGAAGTATATGCTTTCATCAACAAAAGTCCAATCCCACCACCGACTTGGTCAGAACGTAACCATTGATAGGTATAACTTCGAGGTAGTCAGTGAATTTGTCTACCTGGGCACTGCTGTAAACACAGGCAACAACATCAGCGCTGAAATCAAACGCAGACTAACTCTTGCTAATCGCTGTTTCTTTGGGCTGAGTAAGCAATTGAGGAGTAAAGCCCTATCGAGAAGAACCAAGGTGACACTGTATAAAACACTCATCATCCCGGTCCTGCTATATGGTGCAGAAGCATGGACCCTATCCCAATCGGATGAAAATTCACTTGGAGTCTTCGAGAGAAAAGTTCTGCGTACGATCTATGGTCCTGTCTGCGTAAATCGCGAAAACAACGTTTGGAGAAGAAGATATAACAATGAACTGTACGAGCTGTACAGCGACATAAGCCTAGCCAGAAAAATTCGAATCCAAAGGCTAAGATGGCTGGGCCATGTAGAGCGAATGGACATCGACGCTCCAGCTCGTAAAGTCTTCAACGCCAAACCCGAGGGAGTCAGAAGCCAAGGTAGACCTCATCTTCGATGGAGTGACCAGGTAGAGGGAGACATCCGTCAACTTGGAGTACGAAATTGGAGACAGCAGGCTAGAGATCGAG
This sequence comes from Platycheirus albimanus, assembly GCA_916050605.2. Classification (NCBI taxonomy): domain Eukaryota; kingdom Metazoa; phylum Arthropoda; class Insecta; order Diptera; family Syrphidae; genus Platycheirus; species Platycheirus albimanus. The sequence continues at coordinate 211,861,575 of OU696696.1, forward strand.
CCGGCTGGAGGGGCATTCTCAGCAAGGCCTTGGAGTACCACGCTCCAGTGGCGCCAACATAAGTAAGTAAGTAAAGATAAGCTCAACCCATCCACGGAACCGCAGCTGACGTGCACGAGGCTGTATGGTACAACTCTCTGATGCATTCCACTAAATACCGCTTGAGAGGAAATTGGTCATGAAAATCTGTCGCTGGCTCCCGGACTAAACGAACATAATAGCGAATCATTGGATGATTCTGATGATGATTAATTAATTTGTATACGAAATTGTATCAATATCAAAATGAATACCAAAAAAATATAAAAAGTTATATTATTTTATACGTTTCTCTTTAAAAAAGATTAATTAAAAAAACGGAATTTTCGCATACTTTTAGCGCGTCTGGCAAGGTGAAGGCGACGTTTAAAACGTCTGCGACCTATATTTTTGTAATCAGGATGAATTTTCCTATTTTTTGGCATATAACTATTTTGGTTATACTAAAAATTTCAAAAACGGAATTTTTGCATACTATTAGCGCGTCTTGCAAGGTGAAGGCGTCGTTTAAAACGTCTAGGACCTATATTTTTGTAATCAGGTTGACCTGTTCTTTCGCTTCAGAGAAGGTACGAACGGTTATATTAAAAAACAACACTTCGGAAAAATAACTGTTTTTAGGGTACTATTACTTGCCTCAGCTACCACAAAATGCTGCCAGACTTCCATTTTTGACATTGCCTAGTGCAGAGCTTTAAGTTCATGTAACAATTATCTGGTTATATCTTCACCCCCAAAATTTGCTGTGGGCTCTTAGACTATATAGGTAAGGCAAGTTATGCATTCTTAAAAAAAAAATTTTTTTTTTTGGAGAATCAAACATAACATAACGATTATAGAGAAGTCGAAAAAAATGGGTCCCACAATTCTGTCTGTCTGTCTGTTTGTCCGTCGGTCTGTATTGGCACCTACAACTTAAACGGCTGGACCGATTTGCTTCAAACTTGGTAGATAGTACATATTATTATAACGTCTTACAGAGGGGTTTTCGCAATTAGCATTCTAACTCCAAAACTAATGGTACCTGCCATACGATTTTTTGTGAAAAATAAATTTTTCTCAAAAACGGCTCCTACCATTTTGATAAAACTTTCTGAATGATGTTTTCTCCGCAAACTTAATGTTTTGGTTGGAATAGATTTTTCAGGAAGTCTTATAACGGTACCTCCCATAGGACCGGTTTTTTTAAATACGATTTTCTCGTAAGCCACTCGACGAATTCCGATGAAATTTTTAATGTAGAAGCCCTATTACAAACGAAATAATACAAATTGTTAAATTTTTAAAAAAAAGTTTTTTTGAGTTTTTTTATAAAACTGAATTTTTTTTATTTTTGTTTTTTCCAAAAACGGTTTAATCAATTTTTTTTTAGTTTTATTTTTCTGATTAAAACTACAAAGTTCTAGAAGTAAAAAAAAAATTTGGAATATGTTTTCGAAAAGTTTAAAAAAAAACCGTTTTTTGAAAAAAACTGGTCGAACGATTTTGAAAACAAAAATTCCTTAAATTTTAAAAAAGCAACCGAAATCTGATGGCTTACTTCATTGTCTCCAAAAAACGTTTAAGCTATTGATTTTTAAGTCATTAATAAAATTTCATATGATTTTTTTAATGCTTTTTTTCGAAAATCTCAAGCCCCAAGACCATTTTAACACATTAGAGCAAGTTCGTACGACCCAGTCGTGCACTTTATTTTTTTTGCTCATCTCAAAATGTCTCGGTATTTTTTTCTTTTAAAATTTTGTGTTCGTTTGCAAGGCTCTCGCAAGAGTGCCTTCCAAGCTTCTTTTCATATACAACTTTCTTCCCTCGTTCATTCCAGTCAGTCATTCATACATCATTCGTTTCGAGATCATCGGTCACGGCTTTCTGGAAGCTTGACGATCTCCTAGAAAACAACCGTGGTAGGATCTTACGAAATATACTCACACGCACACAAGCACGGTTTCAACAAGTTGTTGGATCTTGGATGTGTTTCCAAAACTTGCCAAAACTTACTCTCACGCACACAAACCACATTTCAACAAGTTGTTGGATATGTTTCCAAAACTTGCCGAAACATAATGGACGAGTTCAGACCCTTTTCCAACTAAAACTGTCTCCGAGAAAAAGTGAAAAAGAATTTAAATCGAGGAGAAGTCTCAAATAGGCTTTTTTCTTCTACTCTAAAACTATCGCGCGGGATTCGAAGCGTGGATTATTTAACAAACTATTTTCGAAGATACAGAGAGGAGCGTTACTCTAATCATTTTCAAAATTCTACAAAACTAATCTAAACGCGTTATAACCCCATTTTGTACATTTAACAAATTAACGTTATTTTACGTTAAAGTTAAAATTACGTTACGTTAAGCTAGATCTTAAAATGGAAAGATAATTATAAGAAGTTGTTGTTGCTCATTTGATGTAAGTAAGAGTCCACCTGACTCGTTACTTCTTCGGCTCATCCGCCGGCTCTCTTCTCGTTTTAGAACGTCGTACTCGATTACCTGCTTTTGTTGGTTTTGCGAAATAAGGCTAGGTACACCACTGGTTGATGAGACCATGGTTGCCCTCAACTTCGCATATATTTTGCAGCCACAACCAGAAAAAAGAAAAGGAGAAAAGAGCGACCGAAAGGAAATTTTTGTTGCGGTAAAATTCACCGTAACAAATTCCACCCTTACCTAACAAGAAATGTGTTTACTTTTCAAAAAAAAACCATTTATTAAGGCTCGGCCAGGATTGGAGGGTAAGAGAACCGGGTATACAACACAACACAGGGTTACCATCATATTAGAAAAAGAAAAAAAAAGAAAAAAAAAACATACCTTGTGGCAGGAAATGAAAATATAAAATTGGACAATTTACAAAAAAAAAACAAGTACAAAAAATTACGATTTAAAAGAAAGATTAATCGACTTTTGACTAAGTGTCAATAAATAGCCTTAAATCTTTTACGTGCCACGTCCCCCGATCCTTCCCTTTATCGTCTATCAGGAGGTATGTCCAAGGTGACACCTTCCTACTGACCCTTAATGGACCAACAAACTTGGTCGCTTATTTAGCGGCAAAATAATTTGCCGCATCGGACAGAGAATAAATCCTACGCCAAACGAGATCACCAGGTTGAAACTGTATGTCTGGTCTTGTCAAATTATAAGTTTTAGCGGTCTTATTTCCCGCCGCTTCCAACTTAATAGCTATCTCCTGTCTCAGTTTCTGAAACTGCCTAACAGTATCCCCTCTATCTTGGTCCCTATCACTATCTCTAAGCCCTACATCATGGCAACTAGTTACCATGTTCCTACCATAATTTACAAAATATGGCGAAACACCTAACACCTCATGTTGCGAAGTTCGGATAGCACAGGCCACTTTTGCCAGTTGCATATCCCAACTCCGCTGGTTTTCGGAGACATACGCTCGGAGCGTTGTCTTAATAATTTGGTTTATGCGCTCCGCAGGATTCGGTTGCGCATGGTAATGCGCTGTATACCGAAGTTGTGACCCGTACCCTTCACTAAGCAAATTCAGTTCTTTGCTACGGAACTGGGGACCGTTGTCACAGACGATCCACTTTGGAACACCGAAGAGAAGAAAAACGTTTTTTTCCAATTCTCGACAAACCGCTTTCGCCGTTGCGGACCGTAACGCGAACAACAAGGGAAATTTACTAAAATAAGATGGTAAATGGTAGAAGATGATATATGTAAGAAGACAGTATATGGCAGAGGTCAGTAGATGGTAGATGCTAGAAGAAGGTAAATGGTAGATAGAACAAGATGATAGATGGAAGAAGGTAAAAGATGCTAGATGGTAGAAGATGGTTGATGGTAGAAGATGAAAGAAGATGTTAGAAGGGAGAAAATGGTAGATGGGAGAAAATAGAAAATGGGAGCAGATGGTAGAAGAAAGTTGATAGTAGAAGGTGGTAGTTGGTAGATGGTAGATTGAAGAAGATGGTATATGGCAGATGGCTGGAGATGGTAGATGATAGAAAATGGTAATGGTAGGAGATGGTAACAGTATATGGCAGATGTCAGTAGATGGTAGATGCTAGAAGATGGTAAATGGTAGATAGAACAAGATGGTAGATGGGAGAAGATTGTAGATGGAAGAAGGTAAAAGATGGCAGAAGATGGTTGATGTTAGAAGATGGTAGTTGGTAAAAAATGGTGGGCAAAATCGTATCGTCAAATTCAAGTGGTGCCTGCTGGATAGCCGAAAGGTGAACTAACGACGAACGTTGGATCCATCGGATCCATAGGTTGTAGAAACCTGAGTTATCTTCTCAGAAACTAGGAGCAGGAAGAAAGAGATACGCTCTGAAGATCCAACCACCACAAAGATCTATTTGTCATGCACAGGCCTCACAAGCCGGTCTTGAAAGGAAAACTCGATTGTGATGAAAACGTTTCTCTTTAAAAAAGATTAATTAAAAAAACGGAATTTTCGCATACTTTTAGCGCGTCTGGCAAGGTGAAGGCGACGTTTAAAACGTCTGTGACCTATATTTTTGTAACCAGGATGAATTTTCCTATTTTTTGGCATATAACTATTTTGGTTATACTAAAAATTTCAAAAACGAAATTTTTGCATACTATTAGAGCGTCTTGCAAGGTGAAGGCGTCGTTTAAAACGTCTAGGACCTATATTTTTGTAATCAGGTTGACCTGTTCTTTCGCTTCAGAGAAGGTACGAACGGTTATATTAAAAAACAACATTTCGGAAAAATAACTGTTTTTAGGGTACTATTACTTGCCTCAGCTACCACAAAATGCTGCCAGACTTCCATTTTTGACATTGCCTAGTGCAGAGCTTTAAGTTCATGTAACAATTATCTGGTTATATCTTCACCCCCAAAATTTGCTGTGGGCTCTTAGACTATATAGGTAAGGCAAGTTATGCAGTCTTAAAAAAAAATTATTTTTTTTTTGACAATCAAACATAACATAACGATTATAGAGAAGTCGAAAAAAGTGGGTCCCACAATTCTGTCTGTCTGTCTGTTTGTCCGTCGGTCTGTATTGTCACCTACAACTTAAACGGCTGGACCGATTTGCTTCAAACTTGGTAGATAGTACATATTATTATAACGTCTTACAGAGGGGTTTTCGCAATTAGCATTCTAACTCCAAAACTAATGGTACCTGTCATACGATTTTTTGTGAAAAATAAATTTTTCTCAAAAACGGCTCCTACCATTTTGATAAAACTTTCTGAATGATGTTTTCTCCGCAAACTTAATGTTTTGGTTGGAATAGATTTTTCAGGAAAAGTCTTATAAGGGTACCTCCCATAGGACCGGTTTTTTTAAATACGAATTTCTCGTAAGCCACTGGACGAATTCCGATGAAATTTTTAATGTAGAAGCCCTATTACAAACGAAATAATACAAATTCTTAAATTTTTACAAAAAAGTTTTTTTGAGTTTATTATAAAACTGAATTTTTTTTATTTTTGTTTTTTCCAAAAACGGTTTAATCAATTTTTTTTTAGTTTTATTTTTCTGATTAAAACTACAAAGTTCTAGAAGTAAAAAAAAAATTTGGAATATGTTTTCGAAAAGTTTAAAAAAAACCGTTTTTTGAAAAAAACTGGTCGAACGATTTTGAAAAAAAAAATTCCTTAAATTTTAAAAAAGCAAACGAAATCTGATGGCTTACTTCATTTTCTCCAAAAAATTTGATTCTTAAGTCATTAATAAAATTTCATATGATTTTTTTCGAAAATCTCAAGCCCCAAGACCATTTTAACACATTAGAGCAAGTTCGTACGACCCAGTCGTGCACTTTATTTTTTTTTGCTCATCTCAAAATGTCTCGATATTTTTTTCTTTTAAAATTTTGTGTTCGTTTTCAAGGCTCTCGCAAGAGTGCCTTCCAAGCTTCTTTTCATATACAACTTTCTTCCCTCGTTCATTCCAGTCAGTAATTCATACATCATTCGTTTCGAGATCATCGGTCACGGCTTTCTGGAAGCTTGACGATCTCCTAGAAAACAACCGTGGTAGGATCTAACGAAATATACTCACACGCACACAAGCACGGTTTCAACAAGTTGTTGGATGTGTTTCCAAAACTTGCCAAAACTTACTCTCACGCACACAAACCACATTTCAACAAGTTGTTGGATATGTTTCCAAAACTTGCCGAAACATAATGGACGAGTTCAGACCCTTTTCCAACTAAAACTGTCTCCGAGAAAAAGTGAAAAAGAATTTAAATCGAGGAGAAGTCTCAAATAGGCTTTTTTCTTCTACTCTAAAACTATCGCGCGGGATTCGAAGCGTGAATTATTTAACAAACTATTTTCGAAGATACAGAGAGGAGCGTTACTCTAATCATTTTCAAAATTCTACAAAACTAATCTAAACGCGTTATAACCCCATTTTGTACATTTAACAAATTAACGTTATTTTACGTTAAAGTTAAAATTACGTTACGTTAAGCTAGATTTTAAAATGGAAAGATAATTATAAGAAGTTGTTGTTGCTCATTTGATGTAAGTAAGAGTCCACCTGACTCGTTACTTCTTCGGCTAATCCGCCGGCACTCTTCTCGTTTTAGAACGTCGTACTCGATTACCTGCTTTTGTTGGTTTTGCGAAATAAGGCTAGGTACACCACTGGTTGATGAGACCATGGTTGCCCTCAACTTCGCATATATTTTGCAGCCACAACCAGAAAAAAGAAAAGGAGAAAAGAGCGACCGAAAGGAAATTTTTGTTGCGGTAAAATTCACCGTAACAAATTCCACCCTTACCTAACAAGAAATGTGTTTACTTTTCAAAAAAAAAAACCATTTATTAAGGCTCGGCCAGGATTGGAGGGTAAGAGAACAGGGTATACAACACAACAAAGGGTTACCATCATATTAGAAAAAGAAAAAAAAAGAAAAAAAAAACATACCTTGTGGCAGGAAATGAAAATATAAAATTGGACAATTTACAAAAAAAAAACAAGTACAAAAAATTACGATTTAAAAGAAAGATTAATCGACTTTTGACTAAGTGTCAATAAATAGCCTTAAATCTTTTACGTGCCACGTCCCCCGATCCTTCCCTTTATCGTCTATCAGGAGGTACGTCCAAGGTGACACCTTCCTACTGACCCTTAATGGAATAACAAACTTGGTCGCTAATTTAGCGGCAAAATAATTTGCCGCATCGGACAGAGAATAAATCCTACGCCAAACGAGATCACCAGGTTGAAACTGTATGTCTGGTCTTGTCAAATTATAAGTTTTAGCGGTCTTATTTCCCGCCGCTTCTAACTTAATAGCTATCTCCTGTCTCAGTTTCTGAAACTGCCTAACAGTATCCCCTCTATCTTGGTCCCTATCACTATCTCTAAGCCCTACATCATGGCAACTAGTTACCATGTTCCTACCATAATTTACAAAATATGGCGAAACACCTAACACCTCATGTTGCGAAGTTCGGATAGCACAGGCCACTTTTGCCAGTTGCGTATCCCAACTCCGCTGGTTTTCGGAGACATACGCTCGGAGCGTTGTCTTAATAATTTGGTTTATGCGCTCCGCAGGATTCGGTTGCGCATGGTAATGCGCTGTATACCGAAGTTGTGACCCGTACCCTTCACTAAGCACATTCAGTTCTTTGCTACGGAACTGGGGACCGTTGTCACAGACGATCCACTTTGGAACACCGAAGAGAAGAAAAACGTTTTTTTCCAATTCTCGACAAACCGCTTTCGCCGTTGGGGACCGTAACGCGAACAACAAGGGAAATTTACTAAAATAAGATGGTAAATGGTAGAAGATGATATATGTAAGAAGACAGTATATGGCAGAGGTCAGTAGATGGTAGATGCTAGAAGATGGTAAATGGTAGATAGAACAAGATGGTAGATGGAAGAAGGTAAAAGATGCTAGATGGTAGAAGATGGTTGATGGTAGAAGATGAAAGAAGATGTTAGAAGGGAGAAAATGGTAGATGGGAGAAAATAGAAGATGGTAGCAGATGGTAGAAGAAAGTTGATAGTAGAAGGTGGTAGTTGGTAGATGGTAGATGGAAGAAGATGGTATATGGCAGATGGCTGGAGATGGTAGACGATAGAAAATGGTAATGGTAGGAGATGGTAACAGTATATGGCAGATGTCAGTAGATGGTAGATGCTAGAAGATGGTAAATGGTAGATAGAACAAGATGGTAGATGGGAGAAGATTCTAGATGGAAGAAGGTAAAAGATGCTAGATGGCAGAAGATGGTTGATGTTAGAAGATGGTAGTTGGTAAAAAATGGTGGGCAAAATCGTATCGTCACCTTCAAGTGGTGCCTGCTGGATAGCCGAAAGGTGAACTAACGACGAACGTTGGATCCATCGGATCCATAGGTTGTAGAAACCTGAGTTATCTTCTCAGGAACTAGGAGCAGGAAGAAAGAGATACGCTCTGAGGATCCAACCACCACAAAGATCTATTTGTCATGCACAGGCCTCACAAGCCGGTCTTGAAGGTAAAACTCGATTGTGATGAAAACCGCAGAAAATGCCTCGGATGAAAGAACCAAAAATGTTGACGACCCCCCCGCAAACGAAAAACGGACAACGATTTACGCATATGCACGTGGAATGTGCGTACGCTAAACAGGCCGCGTAAAGTCGAGCAGCTAGCCGAGACCCTCGCCAGTCTCAACGATGATATAAAAGTCCTGCAGGAGATGCGATGGAATGGAACGGGCCTGAGAATTACAGAGGACTGTAATTTCTATTTTGGGACATGCCACCTTGATGGGAGATCTCGCTTTTTTGGGTGCGGATTCGCTGTCAGAGGAAGACTTAGGCAAAAGGTCTTGAGCTTTCGCGAAGTCAGCGAGAGAGTGACAACGATCCGCATTAAGGCCAAATTCCACCACATAAGCCTAATTAGCGCCCATGCCCCTACAGAAGAGAAAGACGACGCTACCAAAGAATGTTTCTACGAGCTCCTCGCCAAAACGTATGAGCAGTGCCCAAAACATGACATTAAAATTCTCTTGGGAGACTTCAATGCCAAAATTGGGAGGGAGGACATCTTTGGTATGACGATCGGAAAACACAGCCTGCACGACACCACCTCCGACAACGGACTCAGGCTCATCAATTTTGCAGCGGGAAAAAACATGGTGCTGAGCAGCACGCGATTCCCACGTCCCGACATCCACAAGGGCACATGGCGATCCCCAGATGGTCGAACCTGCAACCAAATCGACCATGTTGTGGTTGATGGAAGACACTCCTCCAGCATTATGAATGTCCGTACATTCCGAGGAGCAAACGTCGATTCGGACCACTACCTAGTCGGTGCAAAACTTAGGATACGGATCTCCATGGAAGTTCTTAAGCGAACACCGACTACACCTAGGAAATTCAATGTTGAACGTCTTCAATCGGAAGAGACCGCCTAGGCAGTGGCGACCGCGTATCCCTTGAGCTTGCGAGAAATCCTTCGACTGATGACATGAACCCGGAAGACCCTGGGCCCTGCAAATATCAGGATGGAAATACCATAGTGGAAACGCAGGCGATATTAGCCATCTGGAGAGACTACTTTAACCGGTTGCTAAATGGTGATGACAGCCAAGATCCCGCCCAAGATCAACTTGTTCCAGTTAATCTAGATGATGACCACGAACTACACCCGCCCGACCAAAATGAAATCAAAGTAGCCATCACCAGACTAAAGATGAATAAGGCAGGTGGATGTGATGGCCTTCAAGCGGAGCTTTTTAAGCACGCTGGAGATGACCTGGTCAGGAGCATACACCAACTCATCTGCAAAATATGGTCGGAGGAAAGTATGCCCGATGAGTGGAATCTCAGTACCATCTGCCCGATTCACAAAAAAGGAGACCGCCTCCTCTGCGCCAACTATAGAGGCATAAGCCTTTTAAACATCGCCTATAAGATCCTGTCCAGCGTTTTATGTGAACGTCTCAAGCCGTTTGCTGACGACCTGATAGGTCCTTACCAATGCGGCTTCAGACCTGGAAAATCTACCACCGACCAAATATTCACATTACGCCAGATCCTGGAGAAAACCCAAGAGTATAGCATCGACACCCACCACCTGTTCGTCGATTTTAAAGTCGCCTACGACAGTGTTAATAGAGTTGAACTGTATCGTGCCATGTCTAACTTTAGAATCCCTGCTAAACTGATACGCCTCATCAGGATGACGTTGGAGAATGCTCGCTGTTCCGTCCAAGTTTGTAGAGACTCTACTGGAACCTTCGAAACCACCAGGAGCTAAGACAAGGTGACGCACTGTCATGCAGCTGTTTTAATATTGTGCTTGAAAATGTAATACGGAGCACCCATGCCAGTACATCAGGCACCATTCTCAATAAATCGACACAATTACTTGGGTTTGCTGACGACATTGACGTGATAGGAAGAACAAAGCGAGCAGTAACCGGTGCTTTCACTACTATGGAGTCAGCAGTTAGCAGAATGGGGCTGAAAATAAACGAGGACAAGACGAAGTATATGCTTTCATCAACAAAAGTCCAAGCCCACCACCGACTTGGTCAGAACGTAACCATTGATAGGTATAACTTCGAGGTAGTCAGTGAATTTGTCTACCTGGGCACTGCTGTAAACACAGTCAAGAACATCAGCGCTGAAATCAAACGCAGACTAACTCTTGCTAATCGCTGTTTCTTTGGGCTGAGTAAGCAATTGAGGAGTAAAGCCCTATCGAGAAGAACCAAGGTGACACTGTATAAAACACTCATCATCCCGGTCCTGCTATATGGAGCGGAAGCATGGACCCTCTCCCAATCGGATGAAAATTCACTTGGAGTCTTCGAGAGAAAAGTTCTGTGTACGATCTATGGTCCTGTCTGCGTAAATCGCGAAAACAACGTTTGGAGAAGAAGATATAACAATGAACTGTACGAGCTGTACAGCAACATAAGCCTAGCCAGAAAAATTCGAATCCAAAGACTAAGATGGCTGGGCCATGTAGAGCGAATGGACATCGACGCTCCAGCTCGTAAAGTCTTCAACGCCAAGCCCGAGGGAGTCAGAAGCCAAGGTAGACCTCATCTTCGATGGAGTGACCAGGTAGAAGGAGACATCCGTCAACTTGGAGTACGAAATTGGAGACAGCAGGCTCGAGATCGAGCCGGCTGGAGGGGCATTCTCAGCAAGGCCTTGGAGTACCACGCTCCAGTGGCGCCAACATAAGTAAGTAAGTAAGTATTTGGTAAAAGATGGTAGAAGATAGTTGATAGTAGAAAAAAGTTGATAGAAGAAGATGGTAGAAGACAGTAGATTGTAAGATGGTCGATGGTAGAAAATGGTATATAAAAGAAGGTCGTAGACGGTATAGAAGATGGTAGATGGTAGCAGATGGTAGAAGATAGTTGATAGTAAAAAATGGTAGTTGGTAGATAGCAGGAGATGGAAGATTATATAAGAAGGTAGATTGTAGAAGATAGTTGAAAGTAGAAGATGGTAGTTATGTAGAAGATCGTAAATGGTAGAAAGTGGTAAATGGTAGAAGATGGTATATGTTTGAAGATGGAAGATAGAAGGTGGCAGGAGATGGTAGATGATATAGAAGAATTTCGATAGTAGCAGGTGGTAGATAGAACAAGATGGTATATGGTAGAGGATTCTAGATGGGAGAAGGTTGCAGATGATAGATGATAGAAGATGGTTTTTTTTACTATGCAATCGCACTCAAGGGAAAATGAATACCCTTATAATGATTTAACATGTGCGAACAAGAAGGAATATAAAGACAGGTGGTCGATGGTATATGGTGGAAGGTGGTAAATGGTAGAAGATGGTAGATGGTAGAAGATGGTAAAAGATTGTGGAAGACGGTAGATTGCAGAAGATGGTTGGTGGGAAGAGATTGTAGATGGTACATCAAACGCGTCAATTTTCGATAATTCAACTGATATTAATTTACTGGAAGAGTTTGATTTCTCCAGCCTGGTATTGTACATACGTGTTTAGCTGAGGCGTACCTTCATTGTAAATAGTTAAACGAAATATTTGGAGATATCGAAAATATTCAAAAAATAAAGTGCACGACTGGGTCGGACAAACTTGCTCTAATGTGAATGAAATTTTATTGATCACTTAAAAATCCATAGTAAAAACGTTTTTTGGCAAAAATGAAGTAAGCCATATCAAAAAACAGTTTTTTTTGAAAAACTTTTCCAAAGTATATTCCAAATTTTTTTTGAGTATGCCAACTTCTAGCACTTTGTAGTTTTTATCAGAAAAATAAAATTTTAAAAAATAGCTTGAAAAGCTTTTAAAAAACAAAAATAAAAAAAATTTAAATGTTTTTTAAAAACAAAAAAAAACTTTTTTTCAAAATCTTAAAAATTAATATTCTTTTGTCTTTAAAGAGGCTTCTACATAAAAAATTTCGTCGATATCCGTCAAGTCGTTTACGATAAAATCTGATTTAAAAAAACCGGTCCAATGGGAGGTACCGTTATAAGACTTTTCCTGAAAAATCTATTAAATCCAAAACATAAAGTTTGCATAGAAAACAAGTTTTATCAAAACCGTAGGAGCCGTTTTTGAGAAAAAATATTTGTTCACTAAAAATCGTATGGCAAGTACCGTTAGTTTTAGAGCTGGAATGCTAATGCCAAAAACCCCTCTGTAGGACGTCATAATAATGCTATGTACTAAGTTTGAAGCAAATTGGTCCAGCCGTTTAGGCTGTAGGTAACTATGCCACACACACGGACAGACAGACATACAGACAGATAGGCAGACAGACAGACAGACAGACAGACAGACAAACCGACAGACAGAATTATTGTCGCACCCACTTTTTTCGACTTCTCTATCATCGTAATGTCATGTTTGATTGTTAGAATTTTTGGTGGAATTGTCAAAAATAGTGGATGGTTGGATGTAGGTGGTGTGGGTGATTGGTAGTAGTTTGGAAGGAGGGATTTACTGTGTGGGGGAGGAAAAAAATGTTAAAAAATGGTGGGCTGTTGGTTTGTGGTTGTATGTGGGTGGTGGGAGGTTGGTGTTTAAGGGGTGAAAAAAATTAAAAAATGGTGGGTGGTTGTAGGAAGGTTGGGTGGTTGGTGGTTGGAGAGATACCCAATACCCATACACATGAATTGTTTTGTAAACTGGTTATCACGTAAAATTATCGTCCGTAAACCGACTTTAGAGACAACCATGTTTTTGATTTTCTTACGAACGCATAACTTGCCTTATATGTAGTACCTATAATCGCAAGTAAAAAAGAGGCGGTACGGAGTTCGCTGGGTCAGCTAGTAATTAATAAATTTAAAAAACAAAACAACGTGCGCGTGCTCTACTCCGATCTAAATGGGAACATAAATTATCCTCTCATTGAGTCTGGAGTAAAATAATAATAATAATTATTATTATAAAAATTACGAACAGCCTACAGACACCAATTCAAATTTTAATCCTTTCTCTTTTTCATGCTAAACGTCAAATGGACATTGAAAATTAAAGGGGAATTCGAATTCGAGTCTCGAATTCTACTACATGGGAGTAGTAGTTTGTGATGTGCGTGAGTGAATAGTTGTCTTTTAAGTCCGCTCCGGTTAAAGTATCCTAAACTCGTCAATTATACATACTTTTTACCACCTTATATACGCATTGATTGCAGTTACGGTGCACTAAAACAGAAATCACAAATAAAACGCCGTGAAAATTGGTTTAAACTAAAGTTTTTATTACAATTATTATTTTATTTTATTTGCACGCCGACGCCGTGTCTGCGTATATATATCCATATCAAACCGTGCATGATGTCACCTGCTACCACAACTTTCAACTTCGAACTCGAACCCCACCAAAGATGTCGGTCGGGTTGTCAGGGCGAGGAATGGACATCCTAAACTTAAGCATGCTAATGTTTCAAACCAACTGAATTCATCAAGAGGCCTTCCATCATCCCCAGCAATTGTAGGACCAACACATAAATCACTCCATACTGAACTTATTAAACATACTCATGTCATAAACGCAACCCTTAAAGATGAGCTGACAAAAACTTGCAACGAGGTGCTGCTAAAAATAAAAAACATCGAGGGACAACTGATAGACAATGTCAAAAACATAAATGCTATCATCTCTAATCTGTCTGAGAGAATCAACAATATGGAGCTTGTTGTCAACAACAACTTAACGTGCGAGATGTCGGAGCTAAAAAAGCAATGTGACATGATTGAGCGCAAGGAATTCATTGCCGATGCAGTTTGGTTTACCTCAATCGCCTGGGGAGAATTTAAATACTATGTTTTATGCACTTCTCGATAAAATAAAAATAGCACCACTAAATTTGAAGAAATCTTTCCACACTAAGCCACGCAACAAAACAGACGAACCAGCTGTCATTCTTCAATTCGCCCGTGCAGGAGAGAGGAACAAAATGCTTAAGGCAATCTCCAACTACAAAAAGAACGAACAACATCAACTTCTCCTAAATGATTTTGGTTTTACGCTTGATGCTAATTGCAGAAATAATGGGCCGTATATTCATAGATGATGTTTAAGTTGTTGCTAAGCTAAACTGGAGTTTACCTGATGAAGTTTCCATAAGCTAAACTCCAGTTTAGCTAGCAACAACTTAAACATCATCTATGAATACGGCCCAATGTGTTTGTTAACGAAAGCTTAATACCAACAAATCGTGCTCTACTTCAACTTGCTACACGGATGAAAAGGGAAGGCAACCTGTCAGCTGTACATACAAAATCTGGATATGTGTATGTCAAAATAGGCAATGATGGTGAAATCGTGCTGGTAGAAGATATTGCGAGTTTAAATGCCGCTGCCGACAGACATCAATCGAGAAGTACTTCTATAAACATAACATAAATAATAATAAAAAAGAAAAAAAAAATTCCATATCATACTAACATTATCGTCTTGTCTTTATTGTTTAGCATATGAATCTATGTTCCTATAACAACTTTCACGTAACATTGATTGTTTTCTTAACCTATCCCTTACTTTAATTCTCTCTTTAGCTTATTTAATTATTCTTGTCTCTATTTTGGATGAGGATATCTCAGGCGCAGAAATTTGGAATTTCCTAAAAAATACAAAAAGGAACAAAGCGCCGGGTCATGACAGAATTCCGTACGAATTCTTTGCTAATGCTCCACAATCAGCAATAGACATCATAACAAATATGTTCAACCGGATGCTTGAATCTGGAAAAGTGGAACCAGCTTTCAAAAAAACAATTACGAGTATTTTCCCAATATTTAAAAAAGGAGACCAGAATTTGGTACAAAATTATAGGGGAATATCCTTTATGGATACTATTGCAAAGATTTTTGCAGGAGTTTTGTTAGCCAGGCTTCAACGATGGGAAAGGGAATATAGTGTCTTAAATGAATTCCAAGCCGGATTCCGTGAAGGTTACAGTACAGTCGATAATTTATTCAACCTTGTTAATATTGTAAAACTAAAAATGGACGAAAATAAAAAAATATACTGCTTCTTCATTGATTTTAAGGCGGCTTTCGATTATATAGACCGAAGAGCCCTGCTTTTCAAACTACAAAGTTAAGGTATAACAGAGAAGCTTCTCCGAGTAATAAAAGATATATACAATAATACGAAAGCCGCAGTTTGGGATGGAGAACAATTGTCAGGCTGGTTTGATACAAGTGTGAGAGTAAAACAAGGCTGCCTTCTCAGTCAACTGTTTTTTGCACTCTACATTAATGACGTCCATGATTTTATTGACGGAGGCATTTTGCTGAATGGTATGCGGATACGACTGCTGATGTATGCAGACGACATTGTGCTGATAGCAGATTCCCCGCAGGTGCTACAAAAAATGATCAACAAAACTGTGCAATACTGCCAACGTTGGAACCTTTTTATAAATCTGGAAAAGTCCAAGGTTATGGTGTTTAGAAGAGCAGGTGGGAGACTCAGTCAGCAGGAAAAGTGGAACCTCAACGGAGAAACCATTGAAGTTGTTAACAGATATAAATATCTGGGTGTGTGGCTTACGCCCAGATTAAGTTTGACGGAGCATTTCAAGGATCGATCGAAACAAGCCAAGCAGAGTTTAAACTTCACGTGGAACCGGTTTATAATAAATAACGATGTTAAACTTTCTTCAAAAATCGAGATCTTTAATGCGGTAACTAGATCCATCTTGGGATATGCAGCCCAAATCTGGGGATACTTACAGTATGATGAGGTGGAAAAATTACAAAGATATTTCTACAAAAAGACGCTGGGTTTGCCAAAAGTAACACCTAACTACATGCTTACAATTGAATGGCAAATGAAACCTATTTGGGAACACACGATGAGATGCCATATGAACTATATAGGGAGAGTTCTAAGCTTCTATGGAAATAATAGTAGTCCGGTCAAAATAGACAAAAAAATAGTGCTAGGTTTGCAAAAATTCGCATAAAGCTGAAAATTGGTACAGACGTTGGGAACACCATTTCAAATAAACTAAGCAACATCCCCATCGATCCGACTGGTGCGTTAGAAGTTATTCGAGGTCAAAAGGTCAAATAAACGGTTTTTACAATTTTTCTTGTAAACGGTAAGTTTTATCATAAAAATACATGAGAAAATGTTGTAGACCATAAAATTATCTACAAAACTTGTTAATATCATTTTTTTGTTAGAATAACAATTTCGGAGATATCGTGATTTTAAAACTTGAAGGAGTCACGTTCTATATGATATGCACATTATATGCCACATGCATACATTTAGTCCAGTCGACAGGTTGGAAAAAGTGGGTGAAAGGTGGAAAAAGGATGGAAGCTAATAAAACTATCAGATATTGTTGAAGGATAGTTAATAAATATTTAACGAAGTTTTGGACCTCGAGGGCAGTATGGAAAAAGAGAAGGGGGAGGTTGAAAGGGTAACTGCAAAATTTTCGACCTTGCAACGGTTTATCCTCAGGAACATTTTTTCCTTACGTTCTATAGCAAAAGCATTTCCATTTTGTAGTAGAACGTCAAATTTCCTACAATTTTGTTGGTACTAAAGTTGTTGTATGTTAATTCTTTACCGAGATATAGCTCTTTGAAAAACAGGTAATTTTTCAGAATTTGCTAAAAAAAAAATTCCAAAAAATTCAGATTATTTCTTCTAATAGACGAAAACTAGTGCGAGGTTTTTGTATGACGAGATTTTCAAACGACATTTTTTAGAAACTATTAAACAGCACAAATCGTCGTAAGAAAATCTCGTCATACAAAACCCTCGCACTAGTTTTCGTCTATTAGAAGAAATAAGCTGAATTTTTTGGAATTTTTTTAGCAAATTCTGAAAAATTACCTGTTTTTCAAAGAGCTATATCTCGGTAAAGAATTAACATACAACAACTTTAGTACTAACAAAACTGTAGGAAATTTGACGTTCTACTACAAAATGGAAATGCTTTTGCTATAGAACGTAAGGAAAAAATGTTCCTGAGGAAAAACCGTTGCAAGGTCGAACATTTTGCAGTTACCCCTTCAACCTCCCCCTTCTCTTTTTCCATACTGCCCTCGAGGTCCAAAACTTCGTTAAATATTTATTAACTATCCTTCAACAATATCTGATATTTTCATTAGCTTCCGTCCTTTTTCCACCTTTCACCCACTTTTTCCAACCTGTCGACTGGACTAAATGTATGCATGTGGCATATATGTGCATATCATATAGAACGTGACTCCTTCAAGTTTTAAAATCACGATATCTCCGAAATGGTTATTCTAACAAAAAAATGATATTAACAAGTTTTGTAGATAATTTCATGGTCTACAACATTGTCTCATGTATTTTTATGATAAAACCTACCGTTTACAAGAAAAATTGTAAAAACTGTTTATTTGACCTTTTGACCTTGAATAACTTCTAACGCACCAGTCGGATCGATGGGGATGTTGCTTAGTTTATTTGAAATGGTGTTCCCAACGTCTGTACCAATTTTCAGCTTTATGCGAATTTTTGCAAACCGAAATGTCTATTTTGACCGGACTATAGGTTGCCAAAGTTTTTAGCTAAACTTATAATTCAAAAGAAATTTTTTTGGTTTGAAAGCTGGTCAAATAACCTCAACAGTGAAGACATAAGGCAGCTGGATGAGATAGTTTCTAACAAAAACTTATTTGCACTGGTTGTAGATGGTGTGTCAAGAAATATAATTGAAAGTGACAAGGAACATGCCATACAGAGAGCCCGGCAAACAAGAACACACAGTCTGTATCATACCCTAAATTATAATGCTGGACTTAGCAATGTGTCGGATGAATGGGGCTCATCAAAAATTCGTTGGATCTTTAAGGCAAGAGCGGGGCTTATAATGCTAAATGGAACTAGCAGGACATCAGATTTAAATGTAAACTGTTCTCTATGCAACTTGAGGGAGGAAGAGTCTCTTGCATTTTCTAGGTGTGTGTCCGATTCTTAGGAGCATACGAAGAGCGACATTGGGAAATGCTACACTTGACGAAAGTAGCGTCACCGAACTCTTAAATGGTGAAAGAGATTGGATCTCTCTTTGTAAATACTTAGAAATAGCTCTTAATTACAGAAAGCAACTTGTTGAGGAGTTTAATAATTAGATTGTTGATAAAAATAAAAACAAAACTGTATGTATATCTTATTTGTAAACTAAAGCCTAGGGTTTTGAATTAAAAAGTCATTTGATCGCGACAGACGACGGAAGTCATTGTCGAAATTATGTTTAATGTTAAACAATTTATTTTGTATTGATAAGCTATTAACAATAACTAAGTATGTATAAATATATGTGTATGTATCTTGAAAATGTATATATTTAATGAATTACTGATAAATTGAAATAAACAAAATACTACTACTACTACTACTACTACTACTACTACTACTACTACTACTAATTATTCTTGTAACTATTTGCGGTTGTGACTCTCTATTTATGTTTTCAAATACCTGAAATGCACTCAAATAGGATTTGTAGTAATGGGTTCTCTGTTGGTGATATGGTTTATGAAATGATAAGAATTTTACGTTTACAGAAAAAAGGCTTACATATTTGCCATTTAAATGCGCAGAGCTTAGCGCCTAAACTGGATGAATTTCGTCTGTTGTTCATAAACGTTGAAGGTTGATGTTATTTGTATTTCCGAGACGTGGTTTTCCCCAGAAATTCCAAACAATGCTTTCCAGGTTGAAGGATACAAACTCATACGTGCTGATAGAGTTGGCCGAGGAGGGGTAAGCGATCTACTTGCGTAGCGATATTCATTATGACATTGTTTTTAAATCAAACATTGAACGCACTTCTGAGTATTTATTTCTGAGACTTCACTGTGGCATTGAACAAATACTTCTTGGAGTCATATACAGGCCAAATAGAAACGTTGGTATCGTGTACGCTATCTAATGTTATCATTTGTGGGGATCTCAACTGTAATTTGCTTAATTATGCTACTTCTGCTAAATTAGGTCATGATCTTAGTAATTTAAATCTGTTACCAGTAAATTGTTCGACTGCAACACACTTTACAAAAGAGGCCGCTACTCTCCTTGATGTGATCTTTGTTGGCGATGTTGATAAAGTAGTATTTTATAATCAGCTATCTGCCCCCGGTTTTTCGCATCATGATTTGTTGTATATGACATATAAAATTCCAATCGGTACTGAACAGAAAACAATAACTTTCAGAGACTTCAAAAACATCAACTATGAAAGCTTACAAACAGAAATTGCTCAAGTTCATTGGGAGCAAACTTATTATATGCCTTCAGTTGAACAGCAAGTACTTTTTCTGCAACATAATATATCAATGCTTAACAATCATCATGTTCCGTTAAAATCAAAAATTATTAAGAATAATTCTATACCTTGGCTTAACCCTCAAATCTTAGAATCAATTAAAAGCAGGGATAGGGCATATATTCTTTGGAAACGTTATAAGTAAGATTTGCTTTTTGAAGCTTACAGATCATGTTGGAATTCAGTATCCTTGCAAATACAAAATGCAAAACGAGCTTATTATGAATCTTTACTTAGCACGAACAATCAATCTGGAAAAGATGTTTGGAAAAAGTTGCGTAACCTTGGGAACGGTAAACAGCAGTTGGAAATATCTGCATATGAAGGCTGTGATGTGCTGAACTCGCAGTTTGCTTCCGTCTCAGTACAGCCAGCGGAAAATTTTAACAATGAGAACCAATTGCCGTGGGAGCACATAGTTGAGGGCCGTGAAAATAACTAAGGTTTTAGATTCCATAATCTTACTAATGAGGACATTGTCGAATGTATTCTATTGATTGAATCAAAAGCCACTGGATTGGATGATATCAATCCAAAATTCTTGAAGCTCCTTCTACCACACATTCTAAAATATATTACCTTTATCTTCAATAACGTCCTTACTACTTGTGAGTTCCCCCTTTCATGGAAAAGAGCGAAAATACTTCCGATAGTTAAGTCCCAAAATCGTTTGAAAACTGAATATCGACCTATATTTATTTTGCCGTTTTTGTCAAAAGTTTTTGAAAAAGCTATACTCAAGCAGCTGCTATACCTCTTCACAAATAATCTTTTAAGTTCCATTCAATCTGGTTTTCGTGCTAAAAGAAGTTGTAAAACTGCATTGTTGCTTGTTGTTGATGCTATTCGTAAGGCTATGGATAAGAGTTGTTGCACCTTTCTAACCTTACTCGACTTTTCTAAAGCGTTCGATACTGTGAACCACTTTAAACTCTGCGAAAAACTGTTCAATAGTTTTGGTCTGTCGCCACATGCCATAAGACTATTGTACTCTTACCTTATTGGCCGGTAGCAATGAGTGGAAATGGGCAATAACAAGTCTTCATTCCTTAGAACAACAGCAATCGTTAGTCAGGGCTTGTAACTAAGATAATAAATGGAAATTGAAATTATGAACAGAACAGATGCTTCTATCCATCATCCAACGCACAATCGGGGCTCATGAGACTTGAAAACTTAGCCTCACCTTGAGCGCCATCTGTAACTAAGATAATTATATCTGAGCGCACAAATAGGGCTGGTAGGGCATATAAATCTTATGCCCAAGTTGAGCGCCACCTGTAACGTAGATAATAAACAGAATACAAATGTAAGAGGACGGTCCCATTCAATCACGTGTACGGCAGACCACCATACCTGTGACTAATGTGACCAGGCATAGACCAAAGCACTAAAACTGATCCCGAAGTCACCTCGGACCAAGGGCATCAAACCTCAAACTAAAATTTAACTCAAAAATTATCTCACTACCGAAATGTTTCGAGCGGGCTGAGACCTAGTCCCACCTGTCATACACCCGATCAAGCTACTAGAATCGTATAACTAGGCGAAGGCTAGCCCCCAGACCACACTCTCTCCTATACCTCCGATGTTCAGGTATCCTTAATTCTTACTAAACCATAACTAAACTGAACTGGAAAAACCACTAACAAACCTCCACGAACTTTAAACAAGATCATATACTTTCCTAACTCGAACCACGCCCAGTCCTGTGAACACCTAGGAGACATACCTACGTATCCTCCCGACCAAATAGGCAATTATAGAGACGAGGTTAGTACGTACATGTCCCGTTCGTAGTCCGAAAGAGTCCCGAAGCTGCATCCTTACATTCCATTTAATCATGCCCCTTCAATCCCACGACAACATAGAACACTCATCTCAAGAGTAGCTTCCTCAATCGAAGGTCTATAAAGTCGTCGGACAGCGAAAGGGTGTCGTGGATCTAGCACCGCGGCTGGCCTGCGCTTCACCCTGCCATGCTCAGTCCAGGGGTGGAAACTTGCAATGCGATCACGACGGTTGTTACCTCGTTTTGATATCGCAGACCATATGGTTCTGATGTTCCGAACCTCCTTTACTTCTATGAATCCTAGGGCTGCCCATACAAACACCGCTTGTGGCGACAGGTATCAAGTCTACCGGTTGAAGCTTAAACACCCTAAATGACGTCTCTTTCGAATAAACAATCTCTATCTACATGGCCCCTTCAGCTACCATTGTGCACTATAATGATGTAATTAATAGTGCGATACCCTATTTATCTATTCTTCCCTAGTATCGGTTAATATAGGAAGATCTCCTGGACAGGGTGACTGAATTTGTCCAAAGAGGGGGGGGGATACTGAAGATGGAAATGTAACCCCCAAGGTCTCTAAACCCACCCATATCCAATGAAGAGGGAATTATACCAACTCCTTCACCACTGGATCCATGGTTCCGTGTGTGACCCTAATCTAAATTAATGTTTACGAAACCCCTTAACCAAAGAAAACCCGCCGAAGCGAGTTACTTTAACTCCAAAACATCCTATAAACTCCTAACTCCAATCTAACTCAAGCAATGTAAACTCACTAGCTCACATAACTCCGTTGCGTACTGCTACCATCCTAAACTGTCCGTTCCTACGTTGTTCACACAGCGAAATGTCCCATCCCCCACGAAAATATTACCTTAGTCCATCAGAAATAACTATGTACAACCAAGGATAATAAATTCCAAACGTCCTGTCTCAATAACAGGAAGTCCACGACTCAAAACTTCAAAAAGAAAATGAAAAGCAAAATTTTCATCAACGTTATAAAATAAAACGTATTAATTAACTTATTTATTCATCTAAATAACAAAATTCTTAAAAAGAAACTTAATTATTTTTACTTAACTTAATTCTAAAAATCTTACAAACGCTACTTCTAAAAAGAAATATAATCATGAAATACTATATTCGTAATTAAATCTAATATGGTTTGAATGAACTTTAATCTTGTTAATTAAAAAGTATATGAATAACTAAACTTCATATAAAACTGAACTAAGCGAACTGTCATAAAAAAAAACTATCAAGGACACGAAAAAGTATCACTACTTTCTAACCTTACTGTTCGCGACCGATAGGTAATTATTATGTAGCGAAAATTTACTCAATACAAAAAAAATTAATTGTTTCAAACACGTATTGTCTCTTTGAAAATAAAAATATTGGATTCCGTCCGATTCCATTCAATAATGTGACTGATAATAATATAATTATCTACCAAAGCTAATCACATTGACTTATATTCATTTATTTACCGAATTTACTTTATTTACATACGACTGTTGCATATATGTATGCATATACTTCTTCAAAAACAAACGAAAAGAATCTTTTCTCAAAAACCCGAAGCAAAACGAATGAAACTTTAACGTATAGCTACGCGATCAAAAATTCCAACAACAAAACCAAATGAAACCCAAGCACCCTCAAAAAAAAATTATGGACCGTTTGTCCAAGGGTACGTTATTTAGGATTCCGTGTACGATTCCAATTCGGCACCGTCACTCAGATGTAGTAGGATGGGAAGGGAAAGGTATAAAAATGAGGATGAAATATATATGTTCAATAAATATATATGTATATGATTAATGTAATTATGTATGGAAATGAAATTTAATAAAAAAAAAACTAAACCAGACCTTCCGGAGGGTAGTGCACTGCTCTCGTCCAGGTACTAGCTGAAAAGCAATTGCTGTTAAATGAAAGGTATTATATTATGTATGTCAAATGAAAATGTATGGGCAATGAAAAAAAAGTTGGGGTAGGTCATTGATGTTTGGTTTCGATATGACTTTCGTTACTTCTTTTCGTTGCGATTCTTCTCTTTTGGTCGAATAATTGTTTATTTATGCGATCTCTGTCGTTCTCGTGTTCAACAAAATTGTTCTTGATTCGATTCCAAAAATAAAATGTTTCTCAAAATTAGGCACTAATAGTTCGCACTGATATTTGATTTGATTGATTAGGCTTTTCAATAAAAATGACCACATTTACATCCGTAAAGAGAAAGACAAACTTAGATGCTAAAATAAGAAGGAAATCCTATCTTAAAACTAACTTAATCTCCGAAGATTTACTGCGTAGATTCGACGACGACGATGACGAAATACAAACAGGGATTTGGTCGGCATTCACAAAATAACTCCACTGGAGAGATTTGCTTTTCGACGAATAACGCTGCACGAACCAGAATATGTTTGTTGCGGCGAACAGTATCTTTATCTCTCGTAGATTTGGTTGCGCTGAATGTGCGCTCGATAAGGTTTCATACGCATGTGTATGTTATGCGTTTATTTATTATGTGCTCTTGAATTGTGCGTGGTGTCGGTGTGCATATTTGTGCGTAATCGAAGGGACAAAACAAAAAAAAACTGTAGGTATATCCACTCAATATTATTATCCCCAATGTATCGGGATGGGTAAATACAGGTAGGTATCTTTTGCGTAGTATCTTATCGTGCTTGTCGAATATGATTCTGCTATTAGGATGATGGTTGTAATATGCAGAACAAAATTTGAAACCAATTCGTGCGTAGGGTTAGGGCGTTGACAAAAAAAAAAAGAATTCCAAAAATGCCGCGTTGACGTTAACCGTCTGCGGTGGCGTTTTACTTTCTTTTTGTTATATCTTTTCTTATGCGGTAATTCTGAAACGTTCCTTAGGATCCCACAAGGTTAAATTCTGGAAATTACCATCCAAAAGTTCCGTAGGGTTCTATATAACGTATGGGTCTTACAGAACAGAATCGTAAGGCGCACAAAAAGGCGATAATGACGACGTAATCATATATATGTAGATCACTAATTAATAAAATAAAATCGTAAGGATAAATAAAATTCGAAAAATTGCAGAATAAAATCACAAAAATCGAAAATTCGAAGCATAAACTTTGAAGCGTAGGGAGCACTACACACACACTTTGGCACAGATTTATTTGTCGTTCGGAGCAGTTCCACTGATTGAGGTATTTAGATTGCAAAAAAAAAAGGTATATATCTCAGTTACCTGGTATTCCAGCCTGTAGATTACCACTGGTTATAAATACTTTTCCAAAACCAAATCCTTTATTTGACTCCTGGTCAACAATACCAACACAAATAAATCCAGTCCTCGCAAATGCTGTTTCTTTTATTTATTATTAGGTGCTCCAGAACACAAATGTAGATCGATTTAAAAGGTGCTCCCGCGTTGAATGTGAATTCCTATTGCACATTATTGGTGTGATGCTCCCGCGTTGGATATGCGTTTTTGCACATCTTGTTGGGTTGCTCCCGCGTTGGACGCTTCCAAGATTGGCGTCTGATGCTCCCACGGTGATCTCTGATTACAATTTGGATTCTATTATCGGCGCGGCTCGTCCCGCTTTACAGATTTCCCTTGTTAAACATACCTAAAAGGACAAAGAAGATGGGGTGGAAGAATTTTTGCCAAACCATAAGAAGACTACCTAATCTTTAAGAATTGGGGTTTTTACACCACTAATCCAACTTGATAAATCCTAAATAACTACTCCACTGTATCCAATATTCATTCTTCTTACCTTCTATCGGCTTTCCTGGTGTTGATGGATGCTGATTCCTCAAATATTTTGAGATTACCCAATGTAGATGTTGGGCAGTCGGATTATATTTTTTTGTTAATAACCCGTGATGAACAAAGTAGCAGATGTTGTCTGCTCGGTGGTTCAATGGCAAAGAGAAATAATGATGGCGGTTTGTCTGCCAGGAAGTATTCGAATAGCAAAAAGGAGTCAGCTGTCATTTGGTATAACGACAGTTTGAGGAATTTAGGTTTACGTCATTCAATCATTAGGTGAATTTATATGCGCCTTAAGGGCGGTTTACATCAGTATGAGTTATATTTGCTGATGCTGTCGTAGGATGTGGTGAAATAAAATGAGTTTTTGGTATTGCGACGATGGTAAGTAATCATTTTATTTTTGGTTTTCAGATATAGGTAAGTATTTCATTATCAATTCTTATGTTGGCAAAAGTCTTCCCTACAAAGCTTGTGACTTTGACATGAGCCCCGCTCGTGACAAAAACACAAGAAAACGAAGACTGATAAAACAATATACATAGACTTAGGTATACCCAATATATGATATGAGCTAATACCTATTTATAACTTAATATTAACTTAACCTACTTAATTTCTATAAATGGAAACAGAGTCTCATGCACAGCTGAGCGCCGGGCATAACTACCTCTGCTTATATCACTCTTTACTATCTTTTTAAATCTTTTGTATGGGACGTCGTCCTATACCCCGTATTATCTTCAACTTCAAATAAGTTATTACCAATTACATTTGTTACGGTGACTTTCACAAATTTCGGCCCCAACTTAGCATTAAAATGCTTAGTGGCGTCGCTCAACACAGTGTTACGTTTATAAATTATATCTCCCACTTTAAAATCAACCTTGCGACTACGAAGGTTATAAGTTTTTTCGTATGCGTCATGAGTCTTTTCGAGAGCGGTTTTCAGATATGTGTGCAAGATATTCATCTTGGCCACTTTCGGCAACCAATCGATTTCTGAATGGTTCAAACCACCCAGGTCTTTTAGTAGGCGATAGTCTGCACCATGCTCTATCATCCTTTGGCCGAAAAGAGCCTCATATGGGGACATTGTTAAAGTCGAATGTACCGTGGTCCTTAACGCGCTGCTAATCGACGACAAATGGGCATCCCAATTTGTTTGTCGAGGGTCGATATATGCTCTAATCGTAGCCAAAATTGATCGGTTCACCCTCTCGCTGGCGTTAGATTGTGGAGCATATACTGCAGTTCGGTAATGCTTTACTCCAAACTTTTCCAACAACTGTTTGAAATCGTGGCTCAGAAACTGAGAACCATTGTCCGAGAGTAAACTCTCGGGTACTCCATAGATTAGGAAGATCTCGTCCCGGAGGAATTTAATAACATTTACAGCAGTGGCCTTCCGAAGGGGTTTTATGAACACAAATTTTGTAAGTTGGTCTACAACTATGACAATATACACATTCCCGCTTCTGGATCTAGGATAAGGGCCGAGGAAGTCCACGTAGAGGTGTTGGAATGGACGTTCTACCTTAAAGCTCTCCCCCATCTCCGCTCGCAAAGTCATATTGGAGGCTTTCGTTGTCTTGCATGTTTCGCATCTGTCCACAAACTGCTTGACCTGCGAATACAAGCCTGGCCAATAAAACTGCTGCCTGAGCCTATAAATGGTCTTAACCACTCCCCCGTGCGAAGCTCTTGGTGGACGGTGTGCCAAGGAAATCAAGGATTCCGTCAACTTTGTCGGAATCCATAACTTCCATGACAGATCGTCCAACAACGGATTTCCCACTGAATGTTTGATTCTCTTATATATGAAACCCTCAGAAATTTTGAGGTCGGGTAATCTCTCCTGCTCCTCTTTGATGCGGCTGATGAGCTGAAGGTACTCTTCAGACTTGAACGCTGGGTCCTCCAGGTCAATGTGGAGCACCTCCTCGGTTTCGACTTGAGCAATACATGCCATGTAGCTTTCTGCCGTTAAGGCATCAGATTCGTACACCCTCGAAAGAGCGTCAGGGACCACATTAAGTGTACCCTTTCTGTGCTCAACCTCGAAATCGAAACCTTGGAGTCTCATACTCCACCTGGCCAGTCTACCAGTAGGGTCCTTCAGGCTCATCAACCACTTCAATGAGGAGTGATCGGTTATTACCTTGAAGTGATACCCTTCCACATAGGAACGGAACTTATGAATCCCCAAAAATGCAGCGAGGCATTCGCGTTCGGTGACCGAATAGTTTCTCTGCGCAGCGTTCAGCTTCTGGGAGAAGTAATAGATCGGGCGTTCAGCCCCGTCTTCGTCCCGCTGGCAGAGAACACATCCGATACCGGACGCGGATGCATCGCATAAAATGACAAATTCTTTATTGAAGTCAGGATTAGTCAACACAGGTGCAGTAGTTAGAGCCTGCTTGATACTATTGAAAGCAGTCTTTGCATCTTCGTTGAGAGCGAAAGCTTTGCCTTTCTTCAGCGTATCGGTCAAAGGAGCGGCCAAGGTAGAGAAGTCCTTGACGAATCGCCGGTACCAACCTGCCATTCCTAAGAATCGCCTCACCTGGCGGGTGGTTGTTGGCACCGGGAAGTCAATGATGGCGGCGACTTTGTCTGGATCCACCTTCAGACAACCTTGTCCTACCTTATAGCCGAGATACTGAAGCTCGCTAAAACAAAACTTAGATTTCTCGACATTGATGGTGAGTCCTGCATGACTCAACCGTCGACTTACAATATCTAAAACTCTTAAGTGATCGTCGAAGGTCTTCGACACTACCAAAAGGTCGTCTAGGTAGACGAAAACCTGGTCTCGCAACTCCGAAGGAACTACCAAGTTCATCAGATAAGTCAAACTTTGCGGAGCGTTGCAGAGACCAAATGGCATCACCTTAAATTGATACAGGGGACGCCCTGGTACCGTGAAGGCAGTCTTCTCCCGAGAACTCCTCTCCAGCGGTATTTGCCAAAACGCGTCCTTCAGATCCACGCTTGAAATGAAGCGTGTTTCTGAAAGGCGCGCCAGCAACCCCTCTATATGCGCAATTGGCCTCGCATCTTTCTTGGTCACACTATTCACCTTGCGAAAGTCCAAGCACAGGCGGTTCTTACCGGGTTTGCGCACTAGCACAACCGGGGAACTCCACGCGCTTGTACTTTCCTCGATTACTCCCAAAGAAAGCATGCGATCCAATTCCGCATACATCAGGGTTTGAATAGCCGGAGAGACAGGATAATACCGCTGTTTGATAGGAGTGGCATCACCTGTATCTATATAATGTTCAACCAAACTCGTTTTACCTAGCCCTTTGGCAGTGAACGAAGGGAAACTTCGGATCACTCGATCGAGTTTGGTGTACTCATCACTAGTCAGCTTAACCTGGTTGACTAGTCTATCGTTCAATTTATCTGTCACGTCTAGTGACAATCCCGAAATAATGTTCGGTGCAATCTTAAATTTCTGCCAGAAATCTACGCCTAAGTACAGTCTCTGTGCCAATGTCGGAACGACATAAAAATTCATTTTGTGAATGACACCCTTGTACTTAACGTCGGTCGTAAACATTCCGCAGATCTTTTGTTTCTTGCCATCCGCGGTGGACACACTTGATTCGATCGTTTTAAGAGAAACACCTTTACCAGATAAATATTCTAAGGCGTCGTTGCCTATACAACTAATACTGGCCCCCGAATCTAATAGACCTAGTATTTTGTCCCCCAAAAGCTCGACGGTGACATAGGGACGGGGATCACCAGAATCGCCCAATGTCGTCGAAGCTATATTACGATATAAAATTCGTTTCTCAATAAATCGATCTCTAGTGCGCCTAATGCGTTTGGATATTTCCGGAAACGTCACTATGCGTTTTCGGACTTCATAATAGTTTTGTAACCTTTCGTGGAAAGGTTTTCTTAAAATTTCATTAGTTGGTTTGTTAGAATTTATAAAACGTGTTGTTGTAGCATTTACAACTGGTAACTTATTCTTATCTCTACTTAATATGGATATAGGAGTTTTAGATGACGGTTCGTCCGCTTTTAAAACTCCGGTTCGGTCTTCACGGAACGAATCCCCCCGGATGGTGGATTGTTCCGATATGCGTTTCCCGCACAACGAGGACAATCTGGACTGTAGACATCAGCGAGACCACAACGGAAACAGAAAATCTTGTCTTTGTCTCTAGGCTCTCTACAATCCCGGAAACCATGACCCATGCCCTGGCAATTCCAGCACTTATTTTGGCTCGGATCTCGTTTGAGCGCTTCGATTTGAGTTGGAGTGGCAACAGCCAATTCAATATTCGGTTCGTCATTTACTTCGTTTACGTAACGTCTCACTGGTGGTCGTTGCGTGTTCGGCACAAAAGGGCCACGCGTGCTCTCCGGTCGGTCAAGGGACTTCTCGATCAAGCGACAAATATAGGCCAGCTGCCTAAGACTATGGGTACTATAAGTGATCAGTAACTCTCCCATTTTACGTCTAACGTTGAGCTTGATGGTTTCGATAAGTTCCTTCTCCGACTTTGGAACACGCATACGACTGTTAAGAAGCATCAATGCGTCAAAGAAGTCAGAAAACGACTCTCCTGGCAACTGCTTCCTATCAGCAATCTTACGAGACAACTCTGAGTCGGTCTCAAGGCTTCGGAACTGTTCAATTAAAGCCGATTTGAGTGCTCTCCAAGGAGCGTCTGGATTACTTTTCACGTACATCCAGTACCAAGACTCCGCGTTGCCTCCCACAAAGTGGTGAAAATTTCCAACTACTTCATCCCAAGTTACGCCATAACTAGATCGTATTCGGTCTAATCGAAATAGAAAATCATCGACAGACATACCTTTACTGTCGAACTTGATTCCCCACTTGTGGTATTGCAGTAACCTTGAATTGGAATTGGAGTTGGATGGTGTTGGTCGAAGTGGCGATGAAGAAGGATGGTCATTGAAATTGAAATCACTTAGTTGCTTCAAGAAATCATCAACGCTAGCTCCTTGTTCCATAGCCGCCGGAGGAAGAACATGTTCCGTGGGCCTAGGCGGTATTGGATCATACGTTGGTGTCAGTAAGTCAGCAAGGTCAGGCTGACCTGGCGCTTGAGTTTTAAGTACAGAGATTGTAATGTCTCGAGCTACTGTTCTCTGTGGAACGCCACTAGGGCGACCCTGGGGTCCATGAAATGCAGCATTCGATCTAGGCTGAATGCCTTTGGAAGTAGACGGAAGTTCGTGTTTGTTGCTATTTGCTTTGAACAATTTAGCGACTTGCTCGTACAGAGCCTTCTGGCTAAGAGCCAATTGTTCTTGGATGAACCTACGTTCATCGACACGATGAAGTTCGATGGAAGCAGAAACTACATTTTGTATGTACGAAGAATTTTCGGCGACCATTCGTATGGCTGCTTGAAGATCTTCATCGCGTCCAGCAGTGCCTCCCTCGTCTAAAACTTGACCTTCAGAGTCTTCGTCCGCCGACCTATCAGTAACAGGATCGACTGGAATTATTACCTGTGCGGGTGCATTATCTTCCCCCCTTTCTGGTGGTACAGGTGGTGATGAAATAACAACGTCTATTGCCTGGCCTTGCGCCCCAGCGGCAATTTGTTTTCTATTTGGTGGTCGCACCATCTCAGCTGTGCTAAGAGACTCTGCGACTTAATTGTATAAAGAAAATTGTAAGAACCTTAAACCAGAAATAATTCCTAGAAAAGATTTTGAACTTAACTATAGACTTAATAACTCAAAAAGAACTTCCTAACTATATACTTCAAAACTCTAAAGATAGATTACTAACTCTCAATACAATACTTAACTTAATGAAAGAAAATCTAAACTATAGCAAAAAAAAACTCAAACTGAATAACTAAACTCTAAACTTAAACTTCAAAAAAAACTAAAAATAGCTAAAATAAATCAAAAAAAAACCTACACTATCCTTCAAAATACTTCAACCAAAAACTTAACTCTTTACTCAAAAATAATAATTCAAAAACTTACTTAAAGATACTTAAACTTGAACTTTACTTCAAAAAAAAACTCAATATAGGCGGGCACTATCCCAAAAATGTAATGAACTCAAAACTCAAAAATATAGGCGGGCACTATCCCAAAAATGTACTCATGAATAACTCAAAAATCTCAAAAATCTCATAAATAACTATAATCTCAAAAATACTCAAAAATAACTCAAAAATCTCAAAAATTTCATCAAAAATACCGGGGGACGGACACTCCCCTAAGCAACTTCGAAGGAACGGCGGACTAAGGCAACTACTTAGCCCAAAAGAAAAAAAAAATACGTCTTCACTAAACAGGACCGAAATACTATAACTCAAATCGTTTGACTTTGTAGGAAAGAGAATAGGTCATTATGCTACTGCAGACGTGCGTCGGGTAAACGTCCCCAACCACCGGATAGCACTTCATGACTACTACTCTACTTCCATCAACTCAAAAAAAAAACTTGAACAAACTAATTCCATAAATATGTAGATTAAGGATTATTGTATTCTTGTACTACTGGAGTAATACTTAAATATACTTCATCTCTGAAGAATTGAAAGTGAAATTTGGAGTAAGGAATTGTGGAAGAGACGTATTGTCTTCGCAACAGACGTGTGTCAGGAAAATATCACCAACCGCCGGTCGAACGACAAAACACTTCTTCCCACGGAAACCTATTTCCTGCTAACGAATCGGAACTCACTGACCTAGCAACAGACAATTTAGAACCAATGCGTCTAAATCCGGACAAGGGAAGAGAAGTTCCTACTCGAGAGGCTGAGAGACTGCGAGTGGATCCAATGCAACAGACAAAGATCGGGAATAGTCACCAATCTTCCGGACAAAATGGCATCCTCTACACAGCTTCGATGTGCTACCTCTAGCAAATGAAAATCACA
This sequence comes from Platycheirus albimanus, assembly GCA_916050605.2. Classification (NCBI taxonomy): domain Eukaryota; kingdom Metazoa; phylum Arthropoda; class Insecta; order Diptera; family Syrphidae; genus Platycheirus; species Platycheirus albimanus. The sequence goes on from OU696696.1 coordinate 211,893,840, forward strand.
AAACTCCACAACAAAACTTCCACTACTATTGATCAAAGCGAAAATCGCTCAAATCACCCAAAAATTGTTTACTCAAAAAAAAAACCTCATAACTTCAAAACTCGATTAAAACGATATTGGTAGATCTCAAAACTTGAAACCTTAATGTAATTGTTAGGCAGCCCCACGTTGGGCGCCATCTGTAACTAAGATAATAAATGGAAATTGAAATTATGAACAGAACAGATGCTTCTATCCATCATCCAACGCACAATCGGGGCCCATGAGACTTGAAAACTTAGCCTCACCTTGAGCGCCATCTGTAACTAAGATAATTATATCTGAGCGCACAAATAGGGCTGGTAGGGCATATAAATCTTATGCCCAAGTTGAGCGCCACCTGTAACGTAGATAATAAACAGAATACAAATGTAAGAGGACGGTCCCATTCAATCACGTGTACGGCAGACCACCATACCTGTGACTAATGTGACCAGACATAGACCAAAGCACTAAAACTGATCCCGAAGTCACCTCGGACCAAGGGCATCAAACCTCAAACTAAAATTTAACTCAAAAATTATCTCACTACCGAAATGTTTCGAGCGGGCTGAGACCTAGTCCCACCTGTCATACACCCGATCAAGCTACTAGAATCGTATAACTAGGCGAAGGCTAGCCCCCAGACCACACTCTCTCCTATACCTCCGATGTTCAGGTATCCTTAATTCTTACTAAACCATAACTAAACTGAACTGGAAAAACCACTAACAAACCTCCACGAACTTTAAACAAGATCATATACTTTCCTAACTCGAACCACGCCCAGTCCTGTGAACACCTAGGAGACATACCTACGTATCCTCCCGACCAAATAGGCAATTATAGAGACGAGGTTAGTACGTACATGTCCCGTTCGTAGTCCGAAAGAGTCCCGAAGCTGCATCCTTACATTCCATTTAATCATGCCCCTTCAATCCCACGACAACATAGAACACTCATCTCAAGAGTAGCTTCCTCAATCGAAGGTCTATAAAGTCGTCGGACAGCGAAAGGGTGTCGTGGATCTAGCACCGCGGCTGGCCTGCGCTTCACCCTGCCATGCTCAGTCCAGGGGTGGAAACTTGCAATGCGATCACGACGGTTGTTACCTCGTTTTGATATCGCAGACCATATGGTTCTGATGTTCCGAACCTCCTTTACTTCTATGAATCCTAGGGCTGCCCATACAAACACCGCTTGTGGCGACAGGTATCAAGTCTACCGGTTGAAGCTTAAACACCCTAAATGACGTCTCTTTCGAATAAACAATCTCTATCTACATGGCCCCTTCAGCTACCATTGTGCACTATAATGATGTAATTAATAGTGCGATACCCTATTTATCTATTCTTCCCTAGTATCGGTTAATATAGGAAGATCTCCTGGACAGGGTGACTGAATTTGTCCAAAGAGGGGGGGGGATACTGAAGATGGAAATGTAACCCCCAAGGTCTCTAAACCCACCCATATCCAATGAAGAGGGAATTATACCAACTCCTTCACCACTGGATCCATGGTTCCGTGTATGACCCTAATCTAAATTAATGTTTACGAAACCCCTTAACCAAAGAAAACCCGCCGAAGCGAGTTACTTTAACTCCAAAACATCCTATAAACTCCTAACTCCAATCTAACTCAAGCAATGTAAACTCACTAGCTCACATAACTCCGTTGCGTACTGCTACCATCCTAAACTGTCCGTTCCTACGTTGTTCACACAGCGAAATGTCCCATCCCCCACGAAAATATTACCTTAGTCCATCAGAAATAACTATGTACAACCAAGGATAATAAATTCCAAACGTCCTGTCTCAATAACAGGAAGTCCACGACTCAAAACTTCAAAAAGAAAATGAAAAGCAAAATTTTCATCAACGTTATAAAATAAAACGTATTAATTAACTTATTTATTCATCTAAATAACAAAATTCTTAAAAAGAAACTTAATTATTTTTACTTAACTTAATTCTAAAAATCTTACAAACGCTACTTCTAAAAAGAAATATAATCATGAAATACTATATTCGTAATTAAATCTAATATGGTTTGAATGAACTTTAATCTTGTTAATTAAAAAGTATATGAATAACTAAACTTCATATAAAACTGAACTAAGCGAACTGTCATAAAAAAAAACTATCAAGGACACGAAAAAGTATCACTACTTTCTAACCTTACTGTTCGCGACCGATAGGTAATTATTATGTAGCGAAAATTTACTCAATACAAAAAAAATTAATTGTTTCAAACACGTATTGTCTCTTTGAAAATAAAAATATCGGATTCCGTCCGATTCCATTCAATAATGTGACTGATAATAATATAATTATCTACCAAAGCTAATCACATTGACTTATATTCATTTATTTACCGAATTTACTTTATTTACATACGACTGTTGCATATATGTATGCATATACTTCTTCAAAAACAAACGAAAAGAATCTTTTCTCAAAAACCCGAAGCAAAACGAATGAAACTTTAACGTATAGCTACGCGATCAAAAATTCCAACAACAAAACCAAATGAAACCCAAGCACCCTCAAAAAAAAATTATGGACCGTTTGTCCAAGGGTACGTTATTTAGGATTCCGTGTACGATTCCAATTCGGCACCGTCACTCAGATGTAGTAGGATGGGAAGGGAAAGGTATAAAAATGAGGATGAAATATATATGTTCAATAAATATATATGTATATGATTAATGTAATTATGTATGGAAATGAAATTTAATAAAAAAAAAACTAAACCAGACCTTCCGGAGGGTAGTGCACTGCTCTCGTCCAGGTACTAGCTGAAAAGCAATTGCTGTTAAATGAAAGGTATTATATTATGTATGTCAAATGAAAATGTATGGGCAATGAAAAAAAAGTTGGGGTAGGTCATTGATGTTTGGTTTCGATATGACTTTCGTTACTTCTTTTCGTTGCGATTCTTCTCTTTTGGTCGAATAATTGTTTATTTATGCGATCTCTGTCGTTCTCGTGTTCAACAAAATTGTTCTTGATTCGATTCCAAAAATAAAATGTTTCTCAAAATTAGGCACTAATAGTTCGCACTGATATTTGATTTGATTGATTAGGCTTTTCAATAAAAATGACCACATTTACATCCGTAAAGAGAAAGACAAACTTAGATGCTAAAATAAGAAGGAAATCCTATCTTAAAACTAACTTAATCTCCGAAGATTTACTGCGTAGATTCGACGACGACGATGACGAAATACAAACAGGGATTTGGTCGGCATTCACAAAATAACTCCACTGGAGAGATTTGCTTTTCGACGAATAACGCTGCACGAACCAGAATAAGGTTCGCTCGATAAGGTTTCATACGCATGTGTATGTTATGCGTTTATTTATTATGTGCTCTTGAATTGTGCGTGGTGTCGGTGTGCATATTTGTGCGTAATCGAAGGGACAAAACAAAAAAAAACTGTAGGTATATCCACTCAATATTATTATCCCCAATGTATCGGGATGGGTAAATCCAGGTAGGTATCTTTTGCGTAGTATCTTATCGTGCTTGTCGAATATGATTCTGCTATTAGGATGATGGTTGTAATATGCAGAACAAAATTTGAAACCAATTCGTGCGTAGGGTTAGGGCGTTGACAAAAAAAAAAAAGAATTCCAAAAATGCCGCGTTGACGTTAACCGTCTGCGGTGGCGTTTTACTTTCTTTTTGTTATATCTTTTCTTATGCGGTAATTCTGAAACGTTCCTTAGGATCCCACAAGGTTAAATTCTGGAAATTACCATCCAAAAGTTCCGTAGGGTTCTATATAACGTATGGGTCTTACAGAACAGAATCGTAAGGCGCACAAAAAGGCGATAATGACGACGTAATCATATATATGTAGATCACTAATTAATAAAATAAAATCGTAGGGATAAATAAAATTCGAAAAATTGCAGAATAAAATCACAAAAATCGAAAATTCGAAGCATAAACTTTGAAGCGTAGGGAGCACTACACACACACTTTGGCACAGATTTATTTGTCGTTCGGAGCAGTTCCACTGATTGAGGTATTTAGATTGCAAAAAAAAAGGTATATATCTCAGTTACCTGGTATTCCAGCGTGTAGATTACCACTGGTTATAAATACTTTTCCAAAACCAAATCCTTTATTTGACTCCTGGTCAACAATACCAACACAAATAAATCCAGTCCTCGCAAATGCTGTTTCTTTTATTTATTATTAGGTGCTCCAGAACACAAATGTAGATCGATTTAAAAGGTGCTCCCGCGTTGAATGTGAATTCCTATTGCACATTATTGGTGTGATGCTCCCGCGTTGGATATGCGTTTTTGCACATCTTGTTGGGTTGCTCCCGCGTTGGACGCTTCCAAGATTGGCGTCTGATGCTCCCACGGTGATCTCTGATTACAATTTGGATTCTATTATCGGCGCGGCTCGTCCCGCTTTACAGATTTCCCTTGTTAAACATACCTAAAAGGACAAAGAAGATGGGGTGGAAGAATTTTTGCCAAACCACAAGAAGACTACCTAATCTTTAAGAATTGGGGTTTTTACACCACTAATCCAACTTGATAAATCCTAAATAACTACTCCACTGTATCCAATATTCATTCTTCTTACCTTCTATCGGCTTTCCTGGTGTTGATGGATGCTGATTCCTCAAATATTTTGAGATTACCCAATGTAGATGTTGGGCAGTCGGATTATATTTTTTTGTTAATAACCCGTGATGAACAAAGTAGCAGATGTTGTCTGCTCGGTGGTTGAATGGCAAAGAGAAATAATGATGGCGGTTTGTCTGCCAGGAAGTATTCGAATAGCAAAAAGGAGTCAGCTGTCATTTGGTATAACGACAGTTTGAGGAATTTAGGTTTACGTCATTCAATCATTAGGTGAATTTATATGCGCCTTAAGGGCGGTTTACATCAGTATGAGTTATATTTGCTGATGCTGTCGTAGGATGTGGTGAAATAAAATGAGTTTTTGGTATTGCGACGATGGTAAGTAATCATTTTATTTTTGGTTTTCAGATATAGGTAAGTATTTCATTATCAATTCTTATGGTGGCAAAAGTCTTCCCTACAGGCTCTGTTCTTGGGCCACTGCTGTTTTCAATATATGTCAATGAATTACCAGGACTTGTGGAACATTGTTCAGTTCACATGTTTGCGGATGATGTCCAGTTATATAGGAGGTGCCTATTAACTAACATTGCAACTGCAGTAGATGATATCAACGAGAATTTAAAAGTTATTCAACAATGGGCCTTAAGACACAGCCTTTCTCTTAACCCGGGGAAATCAAAACATTGTGTATATATAAACAACGTCTAGAAACTTCTCAGTTTCCTCCAGTTAAGCTAGGCAAATCTATTATCAAATATGTCCGTACCGCGAAAAATTTGGGACTCGTTCTTAATGAAAATCTTACATGGAGAAACCATATAACAAAAAAAGTGGGAAAAATCTACAACGGTCTTCGATTATTTGGTGTTTTCAAAGATATCTACCAACTTCTACAAAAATGATCCTTATTAAAGCTCTTTTGTTGCCAATCCTCACGTATTGCTGTGAAGTATTTTGTTGTGTTGATTCTAACTCCAAAAGGAAACTGAATATTATCTATAACAATTTAGCTCGATATGTTTTTAATAAAAAAAGATTCGATCATACTCGTATATCCGAATATTCCATACAAATAACGGGACTTAAATTCGAAGACTTAGTAACATTTAGATCTCTTATTCTACTTCACGGCATTATGCAATCACATCAACCTGACTATTTGTACAACAGACTTAACTCAGCCAATTCCCAACGAACAACTGCCTTAATACAGTCGAGGTTTAACTGCCTATAATCTGAGTGCACTTTTTTTGTCCATATCACCCGTCAATGGAAGTCTTTACCCATACAACTTCGAAGGATCACAAACGTAAACAGAATTAAGTCTAGTCTCTTCAATCACTTCACTACAAATACATAATTCCTATTATACTTTAGCTAAATTTAATGTCATTATTTAAATTAAAAATATTTTGAAGTAGTCTTGAATCTATTAATTTAGAACAAATTGTAAATTTTCTTTATTTTATCATTTAATTGTATATATAAAGCCAATCACAAAGTGTAAGATTTTAATCTTAATGCGAAATTATAAATTGTCAAATAAATACTGAATAATAGACGACCGTTAAAATATAAAAAAAAAACGCGCGACGACTTCGGTAGTGGACCAACTAAGCCACACAAATCATTTCCCACGGTTGGGAATTTCCCACCCTCTCGGCCATAAGACCAACTGGCCTCTTATTCATCGGTTTCACTTTTTGGCAAGTCTTACAAATCCTAACATATCTCGTAATATCACTCACATTTCACATTTGGTAAATGTGTAAAAACAATTTTGTCAAGTTCACGCTGGTCCGATCAAGACGTATTTTCGATTTTCTGCGGTATAAAATAAAAGATAAATATTTGATTTCTTTCTTTATAATTCATTGTTGAAAAATATTAAAAATAAAACAATTATTGAAACATTTTGATATAATAATTGAAGTTGAAGTTACGAAATTCCATATTAAACAAACTATAATAAGTGCTTTCTGATTTTTTTTTATACTTTTCGCACTGTGATATTTCTGTGCTTATTATTTTTTTTTTCTTTTCTTTCTCTTTGCATTGAGTTTTTCTTTTTTTTTAACACGGTATGACTCCCTCTACATCTACTCGCTCAAAGTTATCAAGTGAAGAGAATATTACACCGGTAAAAAAAAATCGGGCGCTCCTCAAACTGTCAAAACAAATAGTTCTTCAATCACTAAAACAACACCTGCTAAAAAAGGACCATCAACTGGAAGTCTGCGAGATCTTGAGAGTAGTCTTATCAAAAAATTTAAAGATTTGCTAAATCAACTCGAAATCAAAATAAATGAAGAGATAAATAAAACTATAACTACATTAAAAGTCAGAGTGCAAGAGTGCGAAAGTGCAATAACTGAACTGAAAACTGATAACCTAAGAATAAGAGAGCAATTAGCGGATTCTCAACGCCAACAACGTCTCTGTGATGTAATAGTTCGTGGTATTCCGCAAGCTTCAAACGAAAATCCAATTGCTGTTGCAAACAATATCCTTGCAAAGCTACGTCACAAACCCTCTAACTACTTGGATGCATTTCGTCTGAAGCCCAAAGCATCTACAGCTACACCTACATCTACATCTAACTCAGTTCACCCTCTCTTAATTCGACTCTCTTCGCATGCTGAACAAAGAGCACTTCTATCTGCGTTTCATGCTAATAATGGTCTGTCTCTGTCATTCCTCGAAATTGGAAATTCAAGTAACTCATCTGATCGTGTGTATATGAACGAAAGCTAAACACCTGAGAATAGCTCCCTTCTACGACATGCCATCAGATTGCGTAAAGAAGGTATTCTGCATTCTGTGAAAACAAGGAATGGTTTCGTTTTTGTTAAAAAATTAGTTGGGGATTCCGAAATCAAAATCGAATCAAATGATAAGCTTGCCATATCCGACAAGCTTTTCACCTGGGATTTAGAGCAGGGGCTAAAGTGTGGTACTCTTGACCCTATGGAGGCATTGAAGACAATGTTCGGCAGTAATTTTTCGATTTTAAATAATTTAGAAACTTTTATGGATGAAGTGCGCAAAGTAAACAAAGTAAGAAATGTCAACGTTTATGTCAGTCCCAAAACGTCAAATGGGAATGTACACGAAGTTAGCAACGTTCCACCACATCAAAATGTGAAAGCATCCGCTGTAAAGCTTTTGGGTCAAAGCACAAGCATGAGTGCGAGAGAATGATGCGATCAAGTCTACAAGAATCAAATTAATACCTTAGATTTAAGAATATTAGGACATAACATATCAGGGCTAAAAAATAAATTTTATGTTATGAATTTCTTTAGTTACATTAAAAGCTTTGATATATTTTAACTTGTGGAAACGCATGTGTTAGATAATGAGATAGAGAAATTTGAAGGTATTTTTAATAATTTTAAGCTAAAATGGGTGCCAGCGGTGAAAACAAATACGTATGGGAGAGGAAGTGGAGGGCAGTTTCTTGGTTTCCGAAAAGGACTTTGTGGATTATCCTTAAATTTTGTGCAAAGGGAAGGAATTAATATATTGGAGGTCACGTATAACGGTTCGAAAGTGTATATCATTCCTATCTATCTAAATTGTAACCACTGGCAGAGAGATTTCGACAAACTATGCGACGGAATTTCATCCTTAAACTCCGGGGATCTATTACTTGTCGGTGACTTTAACGCCAGGATTGGCTGCTCACAGAATAGCTTTTTAAGCGGATCAGCTGGAGTTGTTTTTAATTCAATTCGTCAGTCAAAAGATGAAGTATGCGATGGTAAAGGTACTAAAATATTGGATTTAGCGGACTCTTTAGATGCTAGAGTTTTGAATGGAAGTTGTGCAGGAGATGTTAAGGGTGAATACACATTTATCCGAGGAACGGCGTGTTCAGTCATCGACTATGGGATAGTTTCTGGAAGGTGGAATGATCTTTTGAGAAGTTTTAGTGTTGGGCAGCAAACTTTTTCGGAGCATAGGAAACTTTTATGGTAGTTTGCCTTACCAAATGGAAGCTGAAAAGTTGTCTTCAATTTTAAGAAATAAACAATAGAATTATTATTCCCAATGGGAAATTCGAATCTTTTATTGATTGTAAAGGGAATGGTCTGGGAAACCTTGGCAGAAGGCCTGGACGAAAACCCAGAGTCTTTTCAACAAAAAGAAAAATAGAACAAAGATGTTTCGAGATTAGCAGAAGGCTAATTCTCGAAACTTAGAATAAGTTTTGACAAAAATAAAAACTGAAAACAATGTTTTGTGTCCCGGTGACACAAAGGAAAATCACAATGGTAATGGAATGTACAAAAGAAAAAGGTCACGAGTCCCACAATCCTGGGAGGAAAACGAAAATTCAGCGAAGGCCTACACAACTAAATTTGTTTGCCCCACATAGGGTCACAAACAAAACGAATTAAAAACAAATTAAACAAACAATAAACAAGCTAAACTTTCTGGACACCACCAGACACAGAAATACTTAGCTTGGCACAATATGGGTCTTTCCAACAAGAGTAGAATCCTTGCAAACAAATCCAAATCTTAACTTGAGGTTTTCTTGTTCCTCAACTGTTTTCTCCTTAATAACAATTACTCTAAAACTTTTACTTTACGCTCTTCAAAACCAAAACTTGTCGTTTTTCACAATAGTAATTTTTCACTTCTCTTATTTAAAAATCTTCCTTTCTTTTTCAAATCCAAAATTGAATTCCCTTCAAAAAGGAGGCTTGGCTAGTCCACTTCGCCCCGACCATATAGCCATCCTCATCTTTTGCGTGGTGGTGTTCTTGTCTCAGTCATGCAGCAGCATCTCGCCCATCTATGCAGAGACGTGCGACTGAGAGCGGTGATACAACCATTGCACGCGATCCTATGCGTTGAGGATGCGATCCTCGTAGGCTCAGTGGACGTGTTCAGCCGTATAATGCCAATTATATATTATTTTAAAAAGGCAAGTGAAAAACAACGACACAACGCGCAAAGTCCCCAGCCCAAATCGGCCCAAATTAATTATTTTGAGGAGAATATTCTTGTTGGAAAGAACTAAACCATTTTCCAACTAAAATGGTTGAATTTATAAATAATAAAAATCTTAATTTTGTAGACCTTCGCGCAGAAACTATAAAAAAGGGAAAAACACATCATTGTGATTTTTCTTTGATGTTCGACATTTTATGGTGGGCACTCGGCCATACTACATTTATGTTGGTGTGATTATAGTTCACACATCGTTGGACATGAGTCATCTTCATGCCTTTCTGCTCTTTCGACCTTCTGCCGACAACTCGAAGATTTAGTGGCTCTTCCGCCTTTCGTAAAATAAGGTGGACCTCCTGTCCAACACCTCTGATGGAACCTAGATTGGTTACTTTTCCAAAATACTTAAAGAGCAGTCCTCTGGCTGATCGACTAGGTTTCTTCTGCACTCTTTAGAGTATTTTGGAGCCGCAACAGGAAGGGAATGTGGGACAAAAAGTTATTAAAAGGGGAAATGGGTTGGCAAGACTTGTTGTGGTAAAATTAACTGCAACAAATCCCACCCTCACCTCCTAGGAAATGTACTTACAGTTCGTTAGAATTGTAATACATTTCCAAAGATGTGCCTGCGAAAAGAAAAAGGTATTATTTTCCATTAAAAAAAATTAAAACAAAGTAAATGTTAATTATAAATAACAAAAATCAAAAATCTAATAACCAAAGTAAAATGAAATTAAAATTCAAGAGCAGAAAAACAAAAAAAAATCAAGCTACGTTACTTTACTACTTTTTACCCAAAAAAAAAAAGCTACGTTACTTTACAGATCGGATGCGTCGGTATACGGTTTCAAATCCTTGACATTCCAAGTTCCGCGGTCTTTATTATTACTATCTTCAAGCAAGTAAGTCCAAAGTGACAAACGCTTTTTAATTCTAAACGGACCGACAAACTTCGGTGCTAATTTCGCGGCGTAATAATTCGCGTCATCCGACAACGAGAAATTTTTACGCCATACAAGTTCGCCAGGGTGATATTGAACATCACGCCGTCGAAGATTGTAGGCTTGGGCAGATCTCTTAGAAGCTGCCTGTAATTTTCTTAAAATATCGTCTCTAAGCTCTTTGAAACGATTCTCAATCTCGACCTGATCTTGAACCGTTTCGGAGCTATCATCAACCAATGGTACTTCACGACCAGAAGTCACCATATCCCTCCCAAAATTCGCATAGTAAGGAGAAACTCCTAAAACCTCGTGCTGTGACGTGCGAAGCGCGCACGCCACCTTCTGCAGCTGTGAATCCCAAACTCTGTGGTTTTCAGCGACGTAAGCCCTCAACGTCGTCTTAATGATTTGATTTATCCTTTCCGCAGGATTCGCCTGCGGATGATAATGGGCTGTGAACTTTAATTCAGAAGCGTACGCCTGGCAAAGCGTTTTCAGTTCCTTGGAACGGAACTGAGGACCATTGTCACAAACGATCGCCTTGGGAATGCCGAAAAGAAGGAAGACATTGTCTTCTTATTCCCTACAAATTGATTTGGCCGTAGCCGACCTCAGCGAAAAGAGTAGTGGAAACTTTGAAAAGTAATCCACTACCGTCAAAATGTATGTAAAACCCCTACTCGACTTAGGAAGTGGACCTACCAGATCTATACAAATCATCTCCCATGGTGATTTGATTCCTACCCTCTCCGTCATCAAACCAGCTGGCTTATCATTCACCGGCTTTACCTGTTGGCAAACTTTACAATTCCTAACATACCTGGTTATATCGGCCCTCATTTTTGGCCAGTAAAATTTTGTCATTACTCTGGCGAAAGTTTTCCTAACACCCATGTGTCCTGCTAATGGACTATCAAAATACCTAATCTTTCATTTTTACCTATCACTCTCTTCCACTCCTGATTAGTTTCATGTACTACAACATGATTTGCTTTAACTAACTTGAACAACTTTCCTTGTTCAATTCTCCAAGCTGGAAACCTAAGTGGATTGGCATTGATTGTTGAAATCATTTTAGCCACCCAAGGGTCTAAATCCTCATCTGAGATACCACCCAACTGTGGCACTCCTCGAGAAAGCATATCCCTTGCGATGAATGATCTCAAAGTCAATTTGCTGTAACCTAATGGCCCAACGAGCCAACCTACCTTGTGGATCTTTAAGATTACTTAGCCATACCAAAGAGTAATGATCTGTCACAACCGTAAATCGAACACCTTCGATATACGGTCGTGACTTCTCAATTGCCCAAAGTACAGCCAAGCATTCTTTCTCTGTTGTGCTATAGTTTCTTTCGTTACGATTTAACGACCTACTAAGGTAACAGACAACCTTTTCTCCCTCATCAAAGTTCTGTGAAAGAACCGCACCGATACCGTAATCTGACGCGTCTGTTTGAACGACAAATGGTCGCTTGAAATCTGGGCAAGTGAGTATCGGTGCTGTCACCAAACACTCCTTTGCCTTTCTAAGACTATCCTCACATTCCTGACTCCAAATGAACTTTTTATTCTTTTTCAGCAAATCTGACAAGGGCCTAAGCAATTCTGCTAAATTTGGTACAAAACGACGGTACCACGAAACTGTCCCTATAAAACTCCTAACTTTCTTTAATATTTTTCGGTGCTGGAATCCTAACCATGCTTTCCACTTTTTCTGGATCTACATGTAACCCATTTCGATCCACTATATAACCTAAAAATTTAAGAGAGGGCATGCAGAAGTTGCATTTTTCCCTACTCACTTTTAATCCTGCCTCACTCAACCTTTTCATCACCTCATTCAGAATTTCGAGATGTTTCTCGAAAGTTTCTGAAATGATGATGATGTCGTCTAAATAGACGAAGACGAATGGCTCCAGGTCGGCACCCAAAACTGTGTCGATAAACCTTTGCCAAGTCGCCGGTGAGTTATGCAGACCGAAAGGCATTCTCCTAAACTGAAACAGACCCCTCCCAGGTACCGTAAGAGCAGTAAAGGGCTTTGATTCTTCCTCCATAGGTATCTGCCAATACGCTGACTTGATATCTAAAGAAGACAAGAACCTAGCACCCCGAAGCCTATCTAAAATTGAATTAATATACGGAAGTGGATAAGCATCCCTATCAGTATTCTTATTCAGCTTCCTATAATCCACACAGAATCTATAGGAGCCGTCTTTCTTTTTAACTAAAAGTATTGGAGACAACCACGCACTTGTCGATCTCTCAATAACTCCTGCCTCTAACATCTCATTTAATTCCCTATCAATATGTTCCTGCATTGCCGGGGAAACCGGATAATATCGTTGTTTTATCGGTTCCGCCGACGTCCTAATCTTGTGTTTAACTAACGTTGTACACCCTAAGCCTTCAGGCATTTTCTTAAAAGATTCTCCTATAAAAGTTTCTAATGTTTGAATTTCCCTAACACTCAACTCAGATCGTTCTGTAATCGAACATATCGAAACAGGACTGTCCTGCTCTGAAAAAGTCCACATCCGTGATCTTAAATCCGGGACGATACCCGACAGCGCCCAAAAATCTGCGCCGAGAATCACTGTATGTGGCAATGAAGGGATGACCAAACAGTCAACTAACACTGCCCTATCCTCAACTATAATTGGAAGAGAGATCACTCCTAAAACTTCAACCCTTGTTCCATCTGCCAAACACACGCAGTGAACAGAGTCTTTTTTCAAAGAAAGCCCTAAATTCCCTATCATTAACCAGGCATCCCTACCTATTATGATTCTAGAAGCTCCTGAATCTAATAAACCTAAAAATTTAGAACCATAAACACTAACACTCAAAAATGATCTCCTATCATTACCGTTTGCCTCGAGAGTTAACCCTTAATGAATTAAATCCGCCGACTGGTTACCAGCAGGCAACCCTGTCAACGTTTTCGGACTTCCCGCCCTGCAGCGCCACAACCAAAACAACGCCTAGGAGCGGAACACCTATTTGCATAACGGCCTGATCCATTGCAATTAAAACACCTATTACTAGACGAAGGTCGGGGTTGGGATGAAGTTTGGGCCTGATGAGAAGTTGGGTTGTTGTCCGAAACAACCGAAACTTCCGAAGAATCAAAACCTACGTATGCTAGATCCGGCTCTAGCAAAGTCCTATTATTCCTAACACTAGGTGGTGGAACATACGCTTCCACATTCGCCCTAACCGCTTCTAAATTCCTACCTAAAGCAACCAAATCCGAAACGCAACTTGGTTTAGCCAAACCAAGCTGAGTTTGGTAGAAAGGTGTCAAGTTCCTTTGAATCATTGACAGCTTCCTACTTTCCGAGATTTGATCGGTTAACCTACCAAACAAATTCTGCATTGTCGCCACATAGACTCCGATGGATTCATCTTTGCCTTGTGTACGACGCCTAATCTCATCGAGAAGCTGATCATCATAGTTCGGTGGCAAGAATTCAAGTTTCAACTCCTTGACAAGTTCTTGCCACGAACCAACCGAACTCCTAATTGCCCTAAACCAAATCAAAGCTTTCCCTACAAGAAAGTTCGACGACCGCTGCCTTAAAAAGTTGGTTTTCTGAAACCCCCCTAGCCTGTCTCAACTCCTCAACTCTTTCTAAGAACGAGTTCACTGGGGCACCACAGCGCTCCCCAGTGAACTTCACATCCCACTTCGCCAAATTCTGAAACTTTTCGGAGCTCACTATCACTTGTTCGCCAGATGTATTCATCCGGCCACTACTTATATTTCTCCTACTATCTGCCTCTCCTATACCTGTCGATTCATTGGCAGAAGTGACAACCGACTTACTTCCCGGAGGTTCACTTTCCAGTTCCTTTACAGCACCCGTAATCTTCTTCGATTTCGGTCCCTGTCTATCTACTTGCACTTCCTCATCTTTTGTTTCTTCATCTTCTTCATCCTCATCATCCTCTTCATCTCCATCTAACTCAGCCAAAGCCATTATTAATTTATTTTTCAGCCCTAATCTACATTTCTCCTGCGACTCATTTTCAGGGACCGACCTATCCATCCTACGCAACCTCCACTCAATCTTCGTTAAAATTTTTAGATACTCCTTCGAAGTTTCCGACTTCGGAGGATTTTCTAAAAGTTTCGCGATTTCTCCTAATTTATTCTCTATGGCCACCTGATCCACATCAAAAGTGAATGGGTAAGCCGGAGCTACAAAAGAAGCCCTACGCTGTAATTTCAAAGCGGCCCTAAGCGTCTTGCGCATCTCCTCAACAGTCCCTACCGCTAAACCCCTAGTCTCAATTTCGTAAGAAATTTCCTCTTGTGTCAGTCTATTGATCTGACTCACATCCATTTTAACCAAAAACAAAAAAACAAAACAAAATTAAACTCAAAACAAAAAAAAAAACAAATAAAAAAAATTATTCGCAAAATAAAAAAAATAACAAATAAATAAAAAAAATATTTCTAACTAAAAAAAACACCTTTTCCAATAACAATAAAACCAAACTTAAATAACACAATTAAAATTAAAAATAATTTGAAAATATTTATCGAAAAAAAAAATATTTACCAAAAAAAGGTCAAAATGTCCTAAAAACGTATTAGGATTTTTGAAAGTGGGAACACTGAATGTGAATAAAATATTTTTGTCCAAATGTCAAAAAAAAAAACTATTTAAAACTACGAGTTGGAGTGAGACGACACTCTATTCTCTCAACTCAAAATAAAAATGGAGGTAAACAAACTAAATTAAGATTTCGATTTTTTCTTTTTGTTCAAATAAAGTGTTTTACTACAAAAAGAAAAAACGAAACAATGAAGCAATACACAAAAAATGATCAGAAGAAAAAAAACTCACTTGCCTGCCTTAGCCTTAAGGCTTTACCAACAATAGTGGCCCTCTAAGTAGGGTATATTTTATGTAGCAAATAATATTATCCGACACTTCTCAGGAACCACCACACTGCACCTAGATCGTAAAAAAAACACCAAGTAAAATATCTTTTTTTTAAATGAAAGAAATACATAAGACACTTCACTAAACTACTTTCAGAAACACAGACCAATCACAGAATTCTAAAGACTTCCTCAATGCATTCTCTATCTGAGCAAGCCCCACGATTTTGGGCACCAAATTGCTAGGAATTATATTTTCTAAAAAAAAACGAAACCGAACAACACAGCGACCGCGATCGAATATAATATATGTATATTATTTGAAACTACTTGGATTACCCGAATCCAATAACCAAAACCGAATACCGATTTAATTATTTAAATTAAGCAAAACAAAAATAATGCATAGAAGCGATGTGCAACACGACTTGAGAATTTTAATGAAAACGCGAAACGTCAAAGGCCGGTGTGTTTGATGAAAAAAAAAAGAGATACACAAAAAAAATAATCCCTAGCCAGACAGCAACTGCAGTGCTGTCTCCCGTTAGCTCAGCTGGGAGTGGGTTCGATAAGAACAATATGTTTATTAATCGCGCTCGATTAATAAAATACGAATTGTGTAATGAAAGGTGGGTAGGTATATATAGATGTACAGTAGTGTACCTATATATGAAAGTGGGCGCCGGGAAACTTTTATGGTAGTTTGCCTTACCAAATGGAAGCTGAAAAGTTGTCTTCAATTTTAAGAAATAAACAATAGAATTATTATTCCCAATGGGAAATTCGAATCTTTTATTGATTGTAAAGGGAATGGTCTGGGAAACCATGGCAGAAGGCCTGGACGAAAACCCAGAGTCTTTTCAACAAAAAGAAAAATAGAACAAAGATGTTTCGAGATTAGCAGAAGGCTAATTCTCGAAACTAAGAATAAGTTTTGACAAAAATAAAAACTGAAAACAATGTTCTGTGTCCCGGTGACACAAAGGAAAATCACAATGGTAATGGAATGTACAAAAGAAAAAGGTCACGAGTCCCACAATCTTGGGAGGAAAACGAAAATTCAGCGAAGGCCTACACAACTAAATTTGTTTGCCCCACATAGGGTCACAAACAAAACGAATTAAAAACAAATTAAACAAACAATAAACAAGCTAAACTTTCTGGACACCACCAGACACAGAAATACTTAGCTTGGCACAATATGGGTCTTTCCAACAAGAGTAGAATCCTTGCAAGCAAATCCAAATCTTAACTTGGGGTTTTCTTGTTCCTCAACTGTTTTCTCCTTAATAACAATTACTCTAAAACTTTTACTTTACGCTCTTCAAAACCAAAACTTGTCGTTTTTCACAATAGTAATTTTTCACTTCTCTTATTTAAAAATCTTCCTTTCTTTTTCAAATCCAAAATTGAATTCCCTTCAAAAAGGAGGCTTGGCTAGTCCACTTCGCCCCGACCATATAGCCATCCTCTTCGGATCTTTTGCGTGGTGGTGTTCTTGTCTCAGTCATGCAGCAGCATCTCGCCCATCTATGCAGAGACGTGCGACTGAGAGTGGTGATACAACCATTGCACGCGATCCTATGCGTTGAGGATGCGATCCTCGTAGGCTCAGTGGACGTGTTCAGCCGTATAATGTCAATTATATTTTATTTTAAAAAGGCAAGTGAAAAACAACGACACAACGCGCAAAGTCCCCAGCCCAAACCGTCCCAAATTAATTATTTTGAGGAGAATATTCTTGTTGGAAAGAACTAAACCATTTTCCAACTAAAATGGTTGAATTTATAAATAATACAAATCTTAATTTTGTAGACCTTCGCGCAGAAACTATAAAAAAGGGAAAAACACATCATTGTGATTTTTCTTTGATGTTCGACATTTTATGGTGGGCACTCGGCCATACTACATTTATGTTGGTGTGATTATAGTTCACACATCGTTGGACATGAGTAATCTTCATGCCTTTCTGCTCTTTCGACCTTCTGCCGACAACTCGAAGATTTAGTGGCTCTTCCGCTTTTCGTAAAATAAGGTGGACCTCCTGTCCAACACCTCTGATGGAACCTAGATTGCTTACTTTTCCAAAATACTTAAAGAGCAGTCCTCTGGCTGATGGACCAGGTTTCTTCTGCACTCTTTAGAGTATTTTGGAGCCGCAACAGGAAGGGAATGTGGGACAAAAAGTTATTAAAAGGGGAAATGGGTTGGCAAGACTTGTTGTGGTAAAATTAACTGCAACAAATCCCACCCTCACCTCCTAGGAAATGTACTTACAGTTCGTTAGAATTGTAATACATTTCCAAAGATGTTCCCGCGAAAAGAAAAAGGTATTATTTTCCATTAAAAAAATTAAAACAAAGTAAATGTTAATTATAAATAACAAAAATCAAAAATCTAATAACCAAAGTAAAATGAAATTAAAATTCAAGAGCAGAAAAACAAAAAAAAAATCAAGCTACGTTACTTTACTACTTTTTACCCCAAAAAAAAAAGCTACGTTACTTTACAGATCGGATGCGTCGGTATACGGTTTCAAATCCTTGACATTCCAAGTTCCGCGGTCTTTATTATTACTATCTTCAAGCAAGTAAGTCCAAAGTGACAAACGCTTTTTAATTCTAAACGGACCGACAAACTTCGGTGCTAATTTCGCGGCGTAATAATTCGCGTCATCCGACAACGAGAAATTTTTACGCCATACAAGTTCGCCAGGGTGATATTGAACATCACGCCGTCGAAGATTGTAGGCTTGGGCAGATCTCTTAGAAGCTGCCTGTAATTTTCTTAAAATATCGTCTCTAAGCTCTTTGAAACGATTCTCAATCTCGACCTGATCTTGAACCGTTTCGGAGCTATCATCAACCAATGGTACTTCACGACCAGAAGTCACCATATCCCTCCCAAAATTCGCATAGTAAGGAGAAACTCCTAAAACCTCGTGCTGTGACGTGCGAAGCGCGCACGCCACCTTCTGCAGCTGTGAATCCCAAACTCTGTGGTTTTCAGCGACGTAAGCCCTCAACGTCGTCTTAATGATTTGATTTATCCTTTCCGCAGAATTCGCCTGCGGATGATAATGGGCTGTGAACTTTAATTCAGAAGCGTACGCCTGGCAAAGCGTTTTCAGTTCCTTGGAACGGAACTGAGGACCATTGTCACAAACGATCGCCTTGGGAATGCCGAAAAGAAGGAAGACATTGTCTTCTTATTCCCTACAAATTGATTTGGCCGTAGCCGACCTCAGCGAAAAGAGTAGTGGAAACTTTGAAAAGTAATCCACTACCGTCAAAATGTATGTAAAACCCCTACTCGACTTAGGAAGTGGACCTACCAGATCTATACAAATCATCTCCCATGGTGATTTGATTCCTACCCTCTCCGTCATCAAACCAGCTGGCTTATCATTCACCGGCTTTACCTGTTGGCAAACTTTACAATTCCTAACATACCTGGTTATATCGGCCCTCATTTTTGGCCAGTAAAATTTTGTCATTACTCTGGCGAAAGTTTTCCTAACACCCATGTGTCCTGCTAATGGACTATCATGGTTCTCCTGCAAAATACCTAATCTTTCATTTTTACCTATCACTCTCTTCCACTCCTGATTAGTTTCATGTACTACAACATGATTTGCTTTAACTAATTTGAACAACTTTCCTTGTTCAACTCTCCAAGCTGGAAACCTAAGTGGATTGGCATTGATTGTTGAAATCATTTTAGCCACCCAAGGGTCTAAATCCTCATCTGAGATACCACCCAACTGTGGCACTCCTCGAGAAAGCATATCCCTTGCGATGAATGATCTCAAAGTCAAACTGCTGTAACCTAATGGCCCAACGAGCCAACCTACCTTGTGGATCTTTAAGATTACTTAGCCATACCAAAGAGTAATGATCTGTCACAACCGTAAATCGAACACCTTCGATATACGGTCGTGACTTCTCAATTGCCCAAAGTACAGCCAAGCATTCTTTCTCTATTGTGCTATAGTTTCTTTCGTTTCGATTTAACGACCTACTAAGGTAACAGACAACCTTTTCTCCCTCATCAAAGTTCTGTGAAAGAACCGCACCGATACCGTAATCTGACGCGTCTGTTTGAACGACAAATGGTCGCTTGAAATCTGGGCAAGTGAGTATCGGTGCTGTCACCAAACACTCCTTTGCCTTTCTAAAACTATCCTCACATTCCTGACTCCAAATGAACTTTTTATTCTTTTTCAGCAAATCTGACAAGGGCCTAAGGAATTCTGCTAAATTTGGTACAAAACGACGGTACCACGAAACTGTCCCTATAAAACTCCTAACTTCTTTAATATTTTTCGGTGCTGGAATCCTAACCATGCTTTCCACTTTTTCTGGATCTACATGTAACCCATTTCGATCCACTATATAAACTAAAAATTTAAGAGAGGGCATGCAGAAGTTGCATTTTTCCCTACTCACTTTTAATCCTGCCTCACTCAACCTTTTCATCACCTCATTCAGAATTTCGAGATGTTTCTCGAAAGTTTCTGAAATGATGATGATGTCGTCTAAATAGACGAAGACGAATGGCTCCAGGTCGGCACCCAAAACTGTGTCGATAAACCTTTGCCAAGTCGCCGGTGAGTTATGCAGACCGAAAGGCATTCTCCTAAACTGAAACAGACCCCTCCCAGGTACCGTAAAAGCAGTAAAGGGCTTAGATTCTTCCTCCATAGGTATCTGCCAATACGCTGACTTGATATCTAAAGAAGACAAGAACCTAGCACCCCGAAGCCTATCTAAAATTGAATTAATATACGGAAGTGGATAAGCATCCCTATCAGTATTCTTATTCAGCTTCCTATAATCCACACAGAATCTATAGGAGCCGTCTTTCTTTTTAACTAAAAGTATTGGAGACAACCACGCACTTGTCGATCTCTCAATAACTCCTGCCTCTAACATCTCATTTAATTCCCTATCAATATGTTCCTGCATTGCCAGGGAAACCGGATAATATCGTTGTTTTATCGGTTCCGCCGACGTCCTAATCTTGTGTTTAACTACCGTTGTACACCCTAAGCCTTCAGGCATTTTCTTAAAAGATTCTCCTATAAAAGTTTCTAATAATTGAATTTCCCTAACACTCAACTCAGATCGTTCTGTAATCGAACATATCGAAACAGGACTGTCCTGCTCTGAAAAAGTCCACATCCGTGATCTTAAATCCGGGACGATACCCGACAGCGCCCAAAAATCTGCGCCGAGAATCACTGTATGTGGCAATGAAGGGATGACCAAACATTCAACTAACACTGCCCTATCCTCAACTATAATTGGAAGAGAGATCACTCCTAAAACTTCAACCCTTGTTCCATCTGCCAAACACACGCAGTGAACAGAGTCTTTTTTCAAAGAAAGCCCTAAATTCCCTATCATTAACCAGGCATCCCTACCTATTATGATTCTAGAAGCTCCTGAATCTAATAAACCTAAAAATTTAGAACCATAAACACTAACACTCAAAAATGATCTCCTATCATTACCGTTTGCCTCGAGAGTTAACCCTTAATGAATTAAATCCGCCGACTGGTTACCAGCAGGCAACCCTGTTAACGTTTTCGGACTTTCCGCCCTGCAGCGCCACAACCAAAACAACGCCTAGGAGCGGAACACCTATTTGCATAACGGCCTGATCCATTGCAATTAAAACACCTATTACTAGACGAAGGTCGGGGTTGGGATGAAGTTTGGGCCTGATGAGAAGTTGGGTTGTTGTCCGAAACAACCGAAACTTCCGAAGAATCAAAACCTACGTATGCTAGATCCGGCTCTAGCAAAGTCCTATTATTCCTAACACTAGGTGGTGGAACATACGCTTCCACATTCGCCCTAACCGCTTCTAAATTCCTACCTAAAGCAACCAAATCCGAAACGCAACTTGGTTTAGCCAAACCAAGCTGAGTTTGGTAGAAAGGTGTCAAGTTCCTTTGAATCATTGACAGCTTCCTACTTTCCGAGATTTGATCGGTTAACCTACCAAACAAATTCTGCATTGTCGCCACATAGACTCCGATGGATTCATCTTTGCCTTGTGTACGACGCCTAATCTCATCGAGAAGCTGATCATCATAGTTCGGTGGCAAGAATTCAATTGACAAGTTCTTGCCACGAACCAACCGAACTCCTAATTGCCCTAAACCAAATCAAAGCTTTCCCTACAAAAAAGTTCGACCGCTGCCTTAAAAAGTTGGTTTTCTGAAACCCCCCTAGCCTGTCTCAACTCCTCAACTCTTTCTAAGAACGAGTTCACTGGGGCACCACAGCGCTCCCCAGTGAACTTCACATCCCACTTCGCCAAATTCTGAAACTTTTCGGAGCTCACTATCACTTGTTCGCCAGATGTATTCATCCGGCCACTACTTATATTTCTCCTACTATCTGCCTCTCCTATACCTGTCGATTCATTGGCAGAAGTGACAACCGACTTACTTCCCCGAGGTTCACTTTCCAGTTCCTTTACAGCCCCCGTAATCTTCTTCGATTTCGGTCCCTGTCTATCTACTTGCACTTCCTCATCTTTTTTTTCTTCATCTTCTTCATCCTCATCATCCTCTTCATCTCCATCTAAATCAGCCAAAGCCATTATTAATTTATTTTTCAGCCCTAATCTACATTTCTCCTGCGACTCATTTTCAGGGACCGACCTATCCATCCTACGCAACCTCCACTCAATCTTCGTTAAAATTTTTAGATACTCCTTCGAAGTTTCCGACTTCGGAGGATTTTCTAAAAGTTTCGCGATTTCTCCTATTCTCTATGGCCACCTGATCCACATCAAAAGTGAATGGGTAAGCCGGAGCTACAAAAGAAGCCCTACGCTGTAATTTCAAAGCGGCCCTAAGCGTCTTGCGCATCTCCTCAACAGTCCCTACCACTAAACCCCTAGTCTCAATTTCGTAAGAAATTTCCTCTTGTGTCAGTCTATTGATCTGACTCACATCCATTTTAACCAAAAACAAAAAAAACAAAACAATATTAAACTCAAAACAAAAAAAAAAACAAATAAAAAAAATTATTCGCAAAATAAAAAAAATAACAAATAAATAAAAAAAATAATTCTAACTAAAAAAAACACCTTTTCCAATAACAATAAAACCAAACTTAAATAACACAATTAAAATTAAAAATAATTTGAAAATATTTATCGAAAAAAGAATATTTACCAAAAAAAGGTCAAAATGTCCTAAAAACGTATTAGGATTTTTGAAAGTGGGAACACTGAATGTGAATAAAATATTTTTGTCCAAATGTCAAAAAAAAACTATTTAAAACTACGAGTTGGAGTGAGACGACACTCTATTCTCTCAACTCAAAATAAAAATGGAGGTAAACAAACTAAATTAAGATTTCGATTTTTTCTTTTTGTTCAAATAAAGTGTTTTACTACAAAAAGAAAAAACGAAACAATGAAGCAATACACAAGAAATGATCAGAAGAAAAAAAACTCACTTGCCTGCCTTAGCCTTAAGGCTTTACCAACAATAGTGGCCCTCTAGGTAGGGTATATTTTATGTAGCAAATAATATTATCTGACACTTCTCAGGAACCACCACACTGCACCTAGATCGTAAAAAAAACACCAAGTAAAATATCTTTTTTTTAAATGAAAGAAATACATAAAAGACACTTCCCTAAACTACTTTCAGAAACACAGACCAATCACAGAATTCTAAAGACTTCCTCAATGCATTCTCTATCTGAGCAAGCCCCACGATTTTGGGCACCAAATTGCTAGGAATTATATTTTCTAAAAAAAACGAAACCGAACAACACAGCGACCGCGATCGAATATAATATATGTATATTATTTGAAACTATACTTGGATTACCCGAATCCAATAACCAAAACCGAATACCGATTTAATTATTTAAATTAAGCAAAACAAAAATAATGCATAGAAGCGATGTGCAACACGACTTGAGAATTTTAATGAAAACGCGAAACGTCAAAGGCCGGTGTGTTTGATGAAAAAAAAAGAGATACACAAAAAAAATAATCCCTAGCCAGACAGCAACTGCAGTGCTGTCTCCCGTTAGCTCAGCTGGGAGTGGGTTCGATAAGAACAATATGTTTATTAATCGCGCTCGATTAATAAAATACGAATTGTGTAATGAAAGGTGGGTAGGTATATATAGATGTACAGTAGTGTACCTATATATGAAAGTGGGCGCCGGGAAACTTTTATGGTAGTTTGCCTTACCAAATGGAAGCTGAAAAGTTGTCTTCAATTTTAAGAAATAAACAATAGAATTATTATTCCCAATGGGAAATTCGAATCTTTTATTGATTGTAAAGGGAATGGTCTAGGAAACCATGGCAGAAGGCCTGGACGAAAACCCAGAGTCTTTTCAACAAAAAGAAAAATAGAACAAAGATGTTTCGAGATTAGCAGAAGGCTAATTCTCGAAACTAAGAATAAGTTTTGACAAAAATAAAAACTGAAAACAATGTTTTGTGTCCCGGTGACACAAAGGAAAATCACAATGGTAATGGAATGTACAAAAGAAAAAGGTCACGAGTCCCACAATCTTGGGAGGAAAACGAAAATTCAGCGAAGGCCTACACAACTAAATTTGTTTGCCCCACATAGGGTCACAAACAAAACGAATTAAAAACAAATTAAACAAACAATAAACAAGCTAAACTTTCTGGACACCACCAGACACAGAAATACTTAGCTTGGCACAATATGGGTCTTTCCAACAAGAGTAGAATCCTTGCAAACAAATCCAAATCTTAACTTGAGGTTTTCTTGTTCCTCAACTGTTTTCTCCTTTATAACAATTACTCTACAACTTTTACTTTACGCTCCTCAAAAACAAAA
The DNA here is from genome assembly GCA_916050605.2 of Platycheirus albimanus. Classification (NCBI taxonomy): domain Eukaryota; kingdom Metazoa; phylum Arthropoda; class Insecta; order Diptera; family Syrphidae; genus Platycheirus; species Platycheirus albimanus. The sequence continues at coordinate 211,918,130 of OU696696.1, forward strand.
CTTGTCGTTTTTCACAATAGTAATTTTTCACTTCTCTTATTTAAAAATCTTCCTTTCTTTTTCAAATCCAAAATTGAATTCCCTTCAAAATGGAGGCTTGGCTAGTCCACTTCGCCCCGACCACATAGCCATCCTCTTCGGATCTTTTGCGTGGTGGTGTTCTTGTCTCAGTCATGCAGCATCATCTCGCCCATCTATGCAGAGACGTGCGACTGAGAGCGGTGATACAACCATTGCACGCGTTCCTATGCGTTGAGGATGCGATCCTCGTAGGCTCAGTGGACGTGTTCAGCCGTATAATGTCAATTATATTTTATTTTAAAAAGGCAAGTGAAAAACTACGACACAACGCGCAAAGTCCCCAGCCCAAACCGGCCCAAATTAATTATTTTGAGGAGAATATTCTTGTTGTAAAGAACTAAACCATTTTCCAACTAAAATGGTTGAATTTATAAATAAGAAAAATCTTAATTTTGTAGACCTTCGCGCAGAAACTATGAAAAAGGGAAAAACACATCATTGTGATTTTTCTTTGATGTCCGACACTTTATGGTGGGCACTCGGCCATACTACATTTATGTTGGTGTGATTATAGTTCACCCATCGTTGGACATGAGTCATCTTCATGCCTTTCTGCTCTTTCGACCTTCTGTCGACAACTCGAAGATTTAGTGGCTCTTCCGCCTTTCGTAAAATAAGGTGGACCTCCTGTCCAACAGCTCTGATGGAACCTAGATTGGTTACTTTTCCAAAATACTTAAAGAGCAGTCCTCTGGCTGATGGACCAGGTTTCTACTGCACTCTTTAGAGTATTTTGGGCTTACCAAACTAATTTAAATGAGGAACTGAGAAAACATAGCTCAGAGGGTGATAATTTAAACATGACCAGACTTACTGACAAAATGAAAACTGCAGTCCCAGTAACCAATAACTGGAAGCAGAAGAATGATTTTAAACACGAATGGTTTGACTTGGAATGCTTTAAAGCAAGGAAGAAATCATTTACTTTACTAAAGCTTCTGAGAAAATATAATTTGCATGCAGACCCCTCTTTACCACTGGGCCCACTGGGCCCGGGCCCAGGGCCCCGCAATCACCAGGGGCCCCCAAATTGGTGAAACATCACTTAACCTCTATTGGTCTATTTTCAAGAAAAAAAGATTCCGATACAATTTTAGGTGCATAAAGAATGATCAGAATTCGTACTTTCTTTGCTGAACAAAAACCTTTGCTGAACATTTTAAATCACATTCCCTGCGAAATTATATTCAAATTAAAACAGAAATATGAAGCACCTATAAACAATGCTCCGCTGTGAATAACTAACTGAGTGGCAATGCAGTTTGCTTTCTGACAGAAAAATAAAACACACATTTTGAATATCACTGTATCTGTAATGAAAAATAAAGATAATGGTGTTTCTATATTTGCAACGCTCATACAAGTTTGCCACAACGCAGTAACTCATACATAGGCGATTTAACTACCCGTCGTCGGATGAACGGCATTCAATTTTTAAGATTTCAAGGTAAAGAGGCATTGCATTATATAAACTATAGTATTCCCACTTTAGGTGCGCCATCTATCGACGAAAAACTAAACTCTAGAATACCATGGGAAGCAACAACAACAATTTCCACCATTTTGATTGTTGTTGTTGTTTCCCATGGTATTCTAGAGCTTAGTTTTTCGTCGATAGATGGCGCACCTCAAGTGGTAGTACTATAGTTTATATTAGCTGACCCGCGAACTTCGTTTCGCCAAAATTCATCAATGTATTGAAAATAATAATGCTTTCATATGCATTTAGTAAATAGCTGATATTTTACACTTTTTATTTATGTGTGTAATATACTGTGTAATTTTAAGTTAATTCGGCTTATCAGCTATCTGCCTGGGAAAATCCTGTCAAAATCGGCACATAAATAAGAATTTTTGAAAATTGTGACCGCAACGCCACCTAGAGGAGTAATTAAAATAGCCTAAGTTATTCCTTACAACATCAGCTATCCGCCAGTGAAAATCCCGTCAAAATCGGTTAAGCTGTTTCCGAGATTAGCCGGAACAAACAGACAGAGAGACAGACAGACAGACAGAAAAAAAATTTAAAAATTGCGTTTTTGTTCTAAGTACCGTATGTACTTTCATACGCATTTAGTAAAAAACTGATATTTTGAAATTACAAACAGACACTTCATTTTTATTTATGTGTATATAACGGGTGATTTTTTAGCTGGTTTGGTTTTGGCAACACTGGTTTTGACAGCTGACGTGTGTTTAGTACCTTGTGTCACTGTCAAACAGCTTCAGTTTGGTTTGCAATTTAACCATGGATCGTCTTACAAATGAACAACGCTTGCAAATTATTGAATTTTACTATCAAAATTCGTGCTCGGTTCGAAATGTTCAAATTGTTCAAATTGTGTTCAGCGATGACGCTCATTTTTGGTTGAATGGGTACGTAAATAAGCAAAATTGCCGCATTTGGAGTGAAGATCAGCCAGAAGCATTGCAACAGCTACCAATGCATCCCGAAAAAGCCACTGTTTGGTGCGGTTTATGGGCCGGCGGCATTATTGGGCCATATTTCTTCAAAGATGATGCGAATCGCAGCGTTACTGTCAATGGTGAACGCTACCGAGCGATGATAACAAACTTTTTTTTGCCCGAAATGGAAGTTCTTGACTTGCATGATATGTGGTTTCAACAAGACGGTGCCGCATGCCACACAGCACGCTAAAAGAACAATGGCGCAATTGCGAGGCGAGTTTGGTGAACAGTTAATTTCACGTTTCGGGCCGGTCAATTGGCCGCCTAGATCGTGCGATTTGACACCATTAGACTATTTTTTGTGGGAATATGTCAAGGCCAATGTCTATAGGGACAAGCCCGCTTCGATTGACGCACTGGAAGCCAACATCCATGCATTCATTCGTGAGATACCGGCCGATATGTGTGAAAGAGTATGCCAAAATTGGACTCAGCGGATGGGCTACCTGAGACGCAGCCGCGGTCAACATTTGCATGAAATTATCTTTAAACATTAAATTGCAAGGTTCAAACTATCGATTCAAATAAATATTTCATTTATTTTTTCGAATTTTTTGTGTTTTTTTTTTTAAATTTCTAAACCTCTTAAAAAATCACCCGATACAATGCCAGTGTGGAACAGCAACATAAAACGGTGAGGTGGGTTTTGTTTGTTTTGACATTTTTTTTCTTGTGACAAGAAAACACAATTTTTGTTTATAGTGACAAGAAGACCACACAAAATAAACGTATTGAATTTCGATTATTGGAATTTTTATTTTGAAAAGAATTTTTATAAAAATTGATTTAGTAAACATTAATTCATAGTTTCTTAATAACAATGGTAAAAAGCGAATCTGAAAAAAATTCATCTTCTTCTTCGAGTGGTTTCGAGTCGGATTTCTACATCCACATCTACTGAAAATGAGGGGCAACAAAAATAAAAACTCAGAAATTCACCTTCACCACAAAAAAGCGAAACGTGTCCGAAGAGGCTACTTAATGGAGAAGACACACTTTACATATCTTAAGGAAGGGTTGCGATTAATCTCAATGGAAAACTGATCGATGCTTATTCTTTAGATTACTATTTCACAGCTCATCTGTTTCAAAATTATGGATGAATTTTTAAAATTCGTTAGAATATAAACTTTTATTCTCGAAATTCGATAATGGTGATCTTACTTTAAATAGACCGCACGCCAGTAACTGTATAAGTTGAAATTTCGCGATTGTGACGGCTTACATACGGATCCCAATCATCCATGCAATTCCTATAAGTGAATGAAAAATATGATAGTTCTTACCAATTTTCGTTACCGGTGCAAGAAAAGTTGCAAGCCACCCCATAGTTTTTTTTATTTTCATTCAAATGCCCAACTTGCTCATGAAAAATAATTTCCTAACCAGTTTATGTTTTACTTACATGCATAACACATTGTGCGTTTGAAAGCAATTCTGATTGACTCTAATTAGCTAATTTCAACAGTTTACCCCTAGCTTTCAATGTGTGTGATTTGAAGAAAAAAAAGCCTCACATTTTTTTAAAAAATAAAAATGCTTTCAGATACAAATTACTGTACACCAACATCTAACCCGGGTGCAAGGAAAATACAAAAGAGAATTTGATGCATTAACATAATATTCGAATTTACTTGCTGGTCGGTAACTTAAATATAATGACCATATGGCAGGTTTAAGTTTCTTTTGTTTTACTTCAATGAAATTTTCTAACTAACTGTCTTAGCAAAATGGTGTAGCTGCAGCAGTAGTACGTTGCACTTACAATAATTTGAAGTTGCAGCTGTAGCACAGAAAGTAGCTGAAGTACAAGTCGACTCGACTCCAACTTCATGAACATGCTGCACTGCAAAACAACAACAAAAATGGCATAAACGATTTAATAATATTATTTATTTAAAAAATTAAAAGAATAAATATTAATTCAAAGTTATGTGATTTTTTCTGTATACCTTTTTTACACAACATAAAATTTTTATATAATCATACAGGGGCCCTATTTTCGAAAAGTGCCGAGGGCCCCCAAAAGGGTAAAGACGGCCTTGCTTGCATGTCTTTAAGACTATGTATGCGTCTGCGAACAAAGAGTAGAAACACATCTGCCTTGCCAAGCGTAAGCAAAACGATGAACAATCCATAATCTGCAAAAAAGCAACTCCGACTTGAAAATACAGATTAAAAACCTTGAATCTCGCTGCAGTTCATTGGAAAGACAGGTAGAGTTTTTGGAGATGAAAGCAAATGATAGGAATGTTGTCGTTCACATTCCTGTACAAGCAAATGAAGATGCCAAGGAGAAAGCTAAAGAGTGCTGCATGGAACTGTTACAGTCAACCGACGTCAACGTTATTTCTACAGTACGAGTCTTGAAATCCAAAAAAAGCAAGACAGCAAACGTTATTGTGAAATTGAAAAAAAGTGATGATGTGGGGCGGCTACTTAGATCTTCGGGTTCACTTCGAAATACTGGGATTTTCGTTCATCGAGATTTGCCAGCAGCTGCGCGCGCACGAAGGAGGAAACTTGTAGTTTTGAAAGCGGACATTTATTCGAAAAACAAAAACATTAAATCGCAAATCCGTGGGCAAACATTGTGGGTTGAAGGCAAATCTTTTTATTATGATTGTGATGACAAATTGATGTGTGACGGCGTTTGTGGACTGTCATTATTACGTCAGTTGGTGGATGACAGCTCAACAGGATCCGTTCCAGGGCGAAGCAATAATTTTGATGCTAACAACAATACTTCTCCCAGTGGTTCTCAAACTGTAATTAGGCCTCAATCTACTTTTTAATTGTAATGCCGTCTGCCAAACTAACGTTGTTAAAAAAACACAGTTAAATAATAATAATGTCAAACATTTTAATGTAGAATATAAAATTGTATCGTACAATGTATCTGGTCTTAGTAATAAGAATTTATTTAGCGATTTTTTCAATTTTGTTAACCAGTTCGAATTCATTTTTTTGTATGAAACCTTTTTAACTGAAACAAACGCTGATATTTATGAAAACAAATTTAAAAATTATGAACTTAAATTTATACCTGCTGTAAGGAGGCATGCGAGTGGAAGAGCGAGTGGAGGATGCATTTTTGGGTTTAAAAAAGATCTTGATAATACCAGTTGTAAGTTCAAACTTTATGGTGATATTATCTGCGTCGAATTGAAAATTAAAGGAGAAAAGTTTGTTATTTTACCATCTTATATAAACTGTAACCACTGGGATGCGGACTTCGACAAAATTAAGGAGTTTCTCATGAGCGGATCTTACTCAAATATATTAGTTGTTGGTGACCTGAATGCTAGAGTGGGAACTGAACGAGGTTTGGAAAATGAACGTGAAGGACATAATCGGCAAACTAAGGATTCCACAAAGAACACAAGGGAAAAGAGCTATTGGATCTGTGTAACTCAATCGGACTTCGAATTCTAAATGGTACTAGTGAAGGTGATAAATTGGGAGAGTTTACATTTGTTGGCAAACAAGGTAGTTCTGTCATCGATTACTGCCTTATAGGAGGCAATTGGAGTTCCTTAATCATGGATTTCAAAGTTCAACATCTACCTTATTCAGATCACATGCCAGTTGTTGTTTTCTTTACGTATGGAGAAAAAGTAAATGAGGAAAATGTGAACCTGAAACTTATGCCTAAATTGCAATGGAAAGATTCCAAGGTTTCTGTGTATCAAAGCCAATTAGATATATGTCTGATGAGGCACCAAAGTGACAGTTTAAAAAATATTGATGATTGCATTAAGGAAGCGTACCCGGGACCAAAGAATTTCAGACGAAGTGAGCAGTTTAGAGAACCATGGTTTGATAGAGAGTGCATGACGGCAAGGAATTTTTCTTATGATTCGTTAAATCAGTTTAGACGTTATAATGATGACTCAAACAAGCGCACTTATATGGAGCATAATCGAAGGTTTAAAGCAATCTGCAAGGACAAAAAGAGAACATTTTATGAGAGGGAAGCCAATAGCCTAGCTAATTGTAGGAATTCATCAGAGTTTTGGAAATCAATACAAAGGCTTAATGGCAAAAGATATGTAATAAACTGCAACTTGAATTGTGAAATATTAATGCCACATTTCAGTCAGCTATTGAACCACACTCTTTTGAGCTTTCATATGTTTCAATATGCGGAACCGGGCTATTATGTAGAACTTCTGGATCAGCCGATATCTAAGGAAGAGGTAGCTGCGTCGTTAAGAAAATTGAAGGACGGAAAGGCGGCCGGAGTAAATAGAATACCACTGGAATTTTATCGATATGGCACAGATGACCTCCACACAAAACTTACAGAAGCATTTAATATCGTTCTGGAACGTGGAATCATTCCTAAAGAATTCAAAGAAGCGCTAATTTTTCCTATACATAAAAAAGGCAACACATTGGATCCAGTAAATTATAGAGGTATTTCTTTTTTGAATGCATCCTATAAGATATTTACAGCAGTACTGCAGAATCGACTTGGATCGTGGATAGACGCCAATAACCTTTTGAGTGAATTTCAAGCTGGTTTCAGACCAGGGTACTCAACCATAGACCACATTTTTGTGCTCAGAAGTATTGCAAATTCCTTCTTGTCTCGAAATAAGAAATTATATACATTTTTCGTCGACTTTAAGGCAGCATTCGATACGATTGACCGTAATTCGCTGATATACAAGTTGTATGGATTGGGGTTGTCTCATAAATTTGGACGCGTCTTGCAGAACCTGTACCGGGAAACTTCAGCAGCTGTATGGGATGGCGAAAATATTTCGGAATGGTTCCAAACGAAAACAGGATTACGTCAGGGTTGTACACTCAGCCCAAGTTTATTTGCACTCTTCATCGAAGACATAACTGATTTTCTGCCAGGTGGTATCGAATACGCTGGAACCTACATCAAAGCTCTCCTTTTTGCGGATGATATTGTTCTTTTTGCTTATTCCCCCGAAACTCTGCAACTAATGATGAACAAGCTTCACGAATACTGCACGATATGGAATCTAGTCGTCAACTTAGAAAAGTCGAAGGTTATGATTTTCAAAAACGGAGGCGGAAGAACAGGCTCAAGAGAACAATGGACTTATAATAGTGAAAGGGTTGAAGTTGTGAATGAATACAAATATTTAGGGGTTTACTTCACTAAGAATCTTGGTATGGAACGACATCTGACGGACAAACTTCAGAAAGCTAAGACTGCGATTAATGTTGCTTGGAGAGAAATATTCAAAAACGGTCATATAGCGCATAGCAGCAAATACAGAGTTTTTGAATCAGTGGCGGAGTCTACTTTACTGTATGCAGCTCAAGTTTGGGGAGGCAAAAAATATGAAACTGCGGAGAAACTCCTTCGTTTCTATATAAAGCGAATATTCCGACTTCCTTCAAACACCCCCAACTATATGATTATGCTCGAAACCGGAATCTCCCCACTGTTTATAAAGACTCTCAAGCTTCAAGTTGATTACATCATTAAAGTTCTGAATATGCCTAGTTATCGCCTTCCAAAGAAAGCAGCTCTTCAAGCAATTCGCAGCAGATCTGGATGGTCCATGGATTGGATTGGTTTGGCAGAGGATTCTGGAATAGTACTAAGCTTGGACGATTACAGCTCGTGGAAGCCTTTATTATATCAGATGATTGCCAACACTGATGAACGTTTGAGGAGAGAATACACCAAGGAAGCAGAAGAATCAATGTACAGGATGATATACAGTAAGCTAAATTACAACTTAAACCAAAACAACTATTTTAGAGATGACTTCACGACGGAACAAATATTAAATATGTTTAGACTGCGAGGTGAACTTTTAGGACTCAACTTCATACCCCACCGTGATGATCTTCCCTTACTTTGCGAAATGTGTAATATGGCGGAAAGAGAAGATATTTTTCATTTTGTTGGAAGGTGTCCCGTTCTCAGAGAAACAAGAAGACATATATTAGGAAGTGATTTTTTATCAGAAGAATTAATACTAAGGTTTCTCAATGAAGTGGATGTTCCTAAAATGTTTCAATTTTGTAAAACAGCACTATCTTATAGAAGCAGAATTTTAAACGAAAATTTTTGAAAAACCGTATCTTTAAAAACTTTTAATCTTTTATATTCTTGAGTTGCTAATCAGGCAGACGGCAAAGCCATGCTTAAATTATTGTTACTATTTAAGGAACAATAAAAATCTAATCTAATCTAAAAATCTAATCTACAACGCTTAAACTCAGCGATGTCTTCGGCAGAATTCTGGAAAGCGGCTAAAGCAATTAACGGACGGCCTAGTAGGATTGGATCTTCACTGCACGCAACCGAGCTTCAGGATTACTTTAAAAGTTTACTCAACACTGCGCAGTTTTCACCCCTGCCTCAATATGCTGCTCCGGTTTTCTTAGACGATATCCTTGATTTACCGTTTACAGTGCTGGAACTTCGGACTTTAGAAAAAACCAGATCTGGTACAGAACCAGGAGATGACAGGATTCCTTCAGAATTCTATATAAACTGTACGTCCGAGTACCTGTTTTCACTCACCAAAGAATTCAATAGAATTTTCGAAACCGCAGAGGTGCTTATTTAATTCAAAAGGGTGCAAAAAAAACCCATACATTCCAGATAAAAAAAAAAATTTTAACGTTAGCGAATTCAGACGAATGTATTACGAAGCATATGCTTATGTTGATAAATAACAACTCTTATTTGTACCCATGTATCGGTATTGCGAATAAAAAGGAAAATTTCGAAGTAAATCCGGTTTTGTGTAAGTCTAAGGCAAATTCGTCAAGTCAAATATTTGAAAAGTCAAAGGCAAATCCGATGTATTCACTTCGAAATGAAAAAAATGTAAAGCTGGTGTAGATATGTGTTTTTATTTCACGTGTATGTTTGACTCTGCATCCGGCAGAGGAGCTTCAGCAAGTAGAATCAACAGCCAAAATCTGACTTAGATGAACTTTCGACAAGCGATTCTCAAACGTTATTTAAAATGAAGAAAATATAGGCACAGAAATCGCGTGTGTTTATGCGCAGCAAGGAAAATAATCCCGAAAACAGTAGTCACAGTGAATGGGATGTTACAGAAATGCAAGTTGTCATGAATATCCAATATCTTGATGCAAAAACAAAATTATTGAAGTTTTCAAGAAATATATCTAACTACAACAACACCAACAAGATCTTATCAGTCGATTACAAGGCAATTCGAAATTGCTTTGAGTGCTTCGCTCTAGTGATTTGCAGTTGAAGAAAATTTGAGGTTTTACGTGGATGCTTAAAAAACTGACCAAGCCCCGACACATGCAATCCACCACAGCCTCGTGTCGAAGAATGTGGATTGCCGTTTGTCACAAGAATAGTATATAAAAGAATACCTTGCGAGCTTTCACGCTCGGGAATAATGCTTGATCTGCGCAACGGAGTTTCCAACAATGCCTGCCCCAGCAGGTGATGTCAAGGTCCGCAGCTTTCTTCTCCTGGGATGATGGCCGCTTCGCTGTGCTAGGTGCACCACAGCGATTTTCTTTTTATTCCTTCGGCTCGCGAACCTGTAAGCAAGACATATGACCATGAACGGGGGATATAGATGATGGGCACGTGAATGTGTGCCGATAAATTAGGCGAATTTTTAAACTCAACAATTCTTCCATACCTTTTTCATCCAAGTCTTGACTTAGCTTCAGTTTTTTCTTTTTTTTTTTTACAGAATTTTCGATGTTAAATTATTTTCTTTTTCCAAATTATTTCTTCGGTTCTAACTTTATAACCCTTTTCTTTTCACAAACTTAAAAAAAATGAATCTCTCCCGCACTTTGGAGACAAGAGTCGGAAGATCTTTCTGACTCTACCACGCGGAGAAAGACAAAATTCCGGGACCTTTTATCACCGTTTCCAAGATATCACTCGCATATCGTACGATCTTGATTTTCGGGAAGGAGAGACTCCCGTTATTCTATTTTCCACATGTTTTTTTTCTTCCTTTTCTTGTTTGGTTTTTTTCTTTTAAAAGAAAAAGAAGGGAGGTCCATGATCCAATCGAGGAGTTCACCGAACTGTCACATTTTCTCTGGTTTCTGTTATCTGTTGTTTTGCAATTAAAGGTGTGTTTGCAATGTTGATGTTTTAAGGTATGCACAAATTTAGGTGTATGAAGGAAATGGATCCGTAACAAACCTGCTTCTGTTTTGCGCTCAGTGGCACGCACTGAACTCACTGACGTATATCTTTGCCGCATATATTTTAGCCTTCTCAAAAATTTATATGATGATGCATTTGAAATTAGCTGTTGCCCAAACATGGCATAGTATGGTGTGCAGTTGATTGAGGTGTGCAAGTCACCCCTTAGGATGTTTCCTATCACTGGAATGTACGTACTTTTCCCACTCATCATGTTTTTCATTTACAAATGCTCTGATCTTCGCCAGTATTTCTCCGTTGGCACGCTCGGAGGCATTGACCTGCTGTGAGTTGAATGCTGTCTTCACGTGTTTTATCGCCTAGAGTTCCAATAAATCTGCAAATTTTCGGGAAACAAATTGCCTTCCATTATCGCTATGGATATGCTCAGGACAACCGTAGTGCAGGAATATGGCATTTTCCAAATATCTGCACATGGAACTGGCACATGCTTTCCTCAGCGGTCTCAAAAAAACGTTTTTGGTGAAATGATCGATCACTATGAAGATTACCGTATTCCATGCTTTGTTCGGGGGTACGGCCCTAACAAGTCCATGTATAGCCTTTGCATGGGCCGTTCAGTCTTGATTTGAAATCCCATCAGAGGCCTCAGTGTAGTATTCGGTGGCTTAATTGCCTTACAAGTTTCGCAGCGTTTTACAAAGTCTTTCACCTGCTTTGCCATCCCCGGCCAAAAGTAGGATTGTCTCACTCGACACAAGGTTTTCTCAGCTCCGCCACGACATCCCTCTGTAGTATCGTGTATGTCTGATATTGCTTTATTGCTTGATCGGTGAGTTCCACTGGCAACCAAAGTCGCCACAAACTTTCCTCCTCGTCAACTGCACCTGATCTAAACTTGACACGCTTATAGACATAGCCATCAGAGACACGGACATCTGGCAGATTTTCCTGGTTTGTGTTCACGTCCAACTTCAGTTCCTCATAAGCAGCAGATTTAAAAAAGTCGAATTCTAAATCTATTCCTTTGTTATCTTCATATGAAAAGTGGAAACACCATTATATTGAAATTACAAGTTTTAATTCAACAATGTCTTTACTTAAAAACAAACACTTTTTATTAAAAAATAAAAAAATTTAATTTATTTTTAAAAAATTATTGTGAATTGAGCTTTATTGAATGCATTTTGGCTAGTCTAATAGCCATCATCAGCAACACGACTGAGGGGGAAGCTGCTACAAAAATTAAATTGCACAATCGTATACATGAATTTCATAAATAAATGGAAACATTACATTTACATGATTTTTAACAAAAAAGCTTTTTAAGAAAGAGAAATTATGAAAAAGCGACTAAAAAAGAAACAGAAAAGAAAGCATTTTACCATAATATCATTACAAAGTAAACAAATAAGACTCTATATTCAGCCTACCACTATCAGTAACGAACTACTCCAAATAATACAATTAAATAAAAACGCAGCTAGAGTCAATGGCTACAGTCAAATAATCATTGAAAAGATAATCCACCGACATTCGATGAAAAGTCAAAGACACAACTTGACAACGTTTTTTACACAAAACAAAAGACTTGAAAAAGAAAAACAAAGAGATAACTAATACCTTAAAAGCGTCATATAATAAAAATGGTATGCAGCTTGTCTATTCTAACCCCTTTAAACTTAGAAATATCCTACTCTCTACGAAAGACGAGAAGGAACAACTTGACAAAGCCGGGATCTATGTTATCAATTGTAATGAATGCGATAAAAAATATTACGGCCAAACTAAGCGCAGTGTTAAAACAAGGTTTAAAGAGCACAGCAACAACATCAAAAACAATGAACCAAGCAAATCTGCCTTTGCACTGCACGCACTACAAGAACATCATCTAACAACAACAATCGATAATATTAAGCTTTTGAAATGCGTGAACGAGAGCCGCAGACTTGATGCATACGAGAGCCTTTACATACATAGAGATGATTCATCGTTGAATGCAGATTTGTGGAATATAGAGTCTTATTTGTTTACTTTGTAATGTTATTATTGTAAAATGCTTTCTTTCTTATTTCTTTTTTATTCGCTTTTTCATAATTTCTCTTTCTTAAAAAGCTTTTTTGTTAAAAATCATGTAGGGTAGGGCGAGGAGGTTCTGACAGGTTAGTGGATATTGTCAAAAATTTTGTATATCCTTTTGCATTGAAGGTTATATTCATATAAAATGTACTTCATTAAGGTTTTTACAATAACAAAAATAACATTTAACTGTCAAATTACTTACCATATCCGAGTTTTTGATAAATTTTTAAATAAAGAAAAAGTGACAAAACCTCCTGCTCTGTAGGAGGTTCAGACTTTTCAAAAGGAGGTTTCAACATGGAGTAGGAGGTAACGTCAATGAACAAATTGTTAAGAGACAAAATATAAAAAAATAACGGTTTTTTGGATTATTTATTAACCAAAAGGAAAAAAATAAGGACTTCAGTCTTATAAAATAAATAAATTAAAATTCATTGTGAAAAAGAAGTTAAAATAAGTTAAAAATAAATAAAATATAATAAGACAAAATCAGCGCACATCCAAATCCCCAAGTCTAGATCGAAACAGATCTTATTTTTAGACAAAATAGTGGTTCGTTTCACCGCATATTTGTTTGCTTTACTTGACGCAGTCTCATTTTTTGCGAGGACAGCTTTTACTGCTTCTTGCATAGCTTTTTCATCAAATTGCTTATGTGGATATTTTCTTTGGTAGATATTCGGAATTTTGACAAAAAATTTAAACATTATTTACAATTTATTATTACAAAAAACGAAAACCGTCTAAAACAATGGAAAGGGGAGGTTTCGACAATTTGACTTAACCTCCTAATCTAAGCTTGTCGAAACCTCCTCCAGCACATGTCACTTTATTTTTATTATTGAAATTTGTATTCGTTAATACTTATTTAAAACAATCACAATTACTAAACAACCATTGATTGGTTTATTTAATTTTCAAAATATCACTTTAAATCTTTTCAAATAAAAAAAGTTATCACCTAAAAACTCATTAAAGAAAATTATATATAAATTGCACAAAAAACCAAATCAATACTGAACCACTTAAAATCCGGTAATGAACTATACTCTTCAAATAAAAAAGTCTTGGCATGCTGGGATGATGGATATGGGAAATTTTCATATCTTATAAATTTAAAGGAAGCAAGAAATCGAAGTTTGATGAAACCTCCTACGTGTCGGAACCTCCTCGCCCTTAAAGGTAATGTTTTTATTTATGTTTGACATTCATGTATACGATTGTGCAATTTAATTTTTGTAGCAGCTTCCCCCTCAGTCGTGTTGCTGATGATGGCTAGTAGACTAGCCGAAATGCATTCAATAAAGCTCAATTCACAATAATTTTTTAAAAATAAATTTAATTTTTTGTTTTTTAATAAAAAGTGTTTGTTTTTAAATAAAGACATTGTTGAATTAAAACTTGTAATTTCAATATAATGGTGTTTCCACTTTTCATATGTTGCAGCTGGCTCAGCGAATTAAGTATTTCGGCAGCTGTAGAATAATCTCCACTCTCTTTGATAAAAAACACAAGAGTTTCTTTTCTTTGTTTTTATGGGCACGAGTGCGTTTATTCTCTATGATAGAAATACAAAAAGATTATTCATAACTTAGCCTTTTTTTTAAGATAACTTCATTATTATAATAATCTTACGCTTTTTTCGCTGCTAACGTTTTACTCAATTAACGTTTCAAAAATAAAATGGCTTCTAGCCGAAAAGAAAGTATATAATTTCTTCCAGAACAAAGGAAGTCTGTACATAACAATTTACATATATAAAGAAAAAACGGAATAAAGGCGAGATAGACATATTAATAAGTTCACATAGGAATTCTCTTTCTCGAATTAAATAGTCTAGTGCAGCAATACTGATGCCACATACCATTCTTCAGGTTTTGGACCAAACGCCATTGCTTTCGGAGGCACATCAATCGGGGTTCATACGGTGCTGGAGTTTGTGTAGAATTTGCACAGCTGAGCAGGAAATGGTTCGGCATTAGCGGTTCCGGTTCGTCGGGTGTCACTGGGATATGTGTAAGGGGGCGTGAGTTGACCATATTCTCAGCTTCAATGAGAAAACTTTGAAGAGTATCCAGGCGTGGCGATTGTTCCTTCAGCATCATATGTAAAGCCTTTTTTATCGACTGGACCAGTCTCTCCCAAGCTCCTCCTTCACTGGGGTTCGAAGGCGTATTGAATCTCCACTTGATACCCAAAGGTGATAGACCCGTCTTGATAGTATTTGGGTCCATGAATTTGCGTTCACCTTGCAACTCCTTCGCGATACCAACAAAGTTAGTTCCGTTGTCACTTCTAATCATAATGGGCACGCCTCGTCTGTTAATGAAATTACGGATACATACGAGACAGGCATTACTAGAGAGGTCTGTTGCTATCTCTAGGTAGACAGCACGAATCGTCAAACATGTAAAGAGTGCCACCCACCTCTTCTCTCGTTGACGACGGATGCTGACTGTACTGGGACCAAAATAGTCCAAGCCCGTATATGAAAAAGGGCGTACGTAAGGCGTTATCCTATCGATTGGCAACGCACCCATTTGTGGTTGCACTGGCTTGGCCTTTCGAATCTTGCAGTCCTCGCATCTTGACCGCTCATTGTTCATCAGTCTTCGGACGGAAGGTACCCAAAATTTGCGACGCAGTTCACTTATCGCCGTTGACATATTTATATGGTGAAATTTCCTGTGATAATACCTCACTATGAGCGTAGTAAGAGCGTGCTTCATAGGTATGATGACGGGCTGTCTCGCCTGGACATCTAAACACCTCGCATTCGTTATTCTGCCGTTAACACACAAAGTACCGTCCTGCCTGAGGAATGGGTTCAAAAACCGGATCGTACTAGTTTGAGAAATTAGCTCGTTTCGAAACAAAGCGGTATATTCATTCGAAAACGTCTGTTGTTGAACCCATTGACAAAGCTGCCTCTCAGCTTCATCTTCTTCTTCGGCACCTAGTTCGCCTTTAACCAATTCTAATTTGCGTGTTTTTCTCTTGAGGTTCGTCATATATCGGAACAACCAGGCAATCGTTCGTTTAAGCCTGGAATAATTTGAGAAACGATTAATTATATGGTCGATCAAATTTACCTTGTGCATCGCCAAAAGCAGGTGTTTAATACGAAGCTCATCTTGACTTTTATCATCTCTTTGGAACATTAATGATTCATCAGGCCAGTTGGCTTCGTTTTGGTATAAGAACTGTGGACCTTTTATCCACCTGCCATTAATCTCCCATCGTATAGGAAATTTAGCTCGTGTTGCCATATCTGCCGGGTTAAGTTGACCAGGACACCACCTCCATTCGTTGATTTTACTGCTTCCCAATATCTCTGACACCCTATTTGCCACGTATTGCTTGTAGGCCCTGTAATCTGAGCGGATCCAGCGTATCACCGTATGAGAGTCGCTCCAAAAATGACATCTGTTGATGGTTACCGTGTGGCATTTTACAATTGATTCCATCAACCTCACGCCTATTACTGCAGCCTGTAGCTCAAGCTTAGGTATAGTGTGAAATCTTGTTGGAGCTAAACTACTTTTCGATGTAATAAAAACTACTCGTGTCTCGCCTTCAACTGTCGCCCGCCAATATGCTACTGCAGCCATTGCCTCCTCACTTGCATCCACAAATACATGCAGATCCACTAACGCTGTCTCAAAGCCCGAAAAATAACAGCGCGGCACTCGAAAATCTTTAACCTTTGACAATTCTGCAATCCACATGTTGTCTGGCAATGGCTCGTCCCACTGTATTCCAGTCTTCCATACAAGCTGCATCAGAACTTTGGCTGATATCATAAGATCGACCAATAACCCAAAGGGATCGAATACTGACATATTCATACTGAGCATTTCTCTTTTGGTTGGTTTTCTAGCAAAGTTCAGTATTTCAATTGGCACTTTGTTAAATCTTAAAGTGAAGACGAAAACATCTGGTTTTGGCAGCCAATGCATTCCCAAAATTCGCTCCATTTGACCATCCACATTCACAGGCTCTTCGTCTTTGCATGCTAAAATCCCAGCAGCTGATTTTACTCCTTCGGAATTCGATGTAATGTTACAAATCCGCCGGCCTTATGAATCTTGATGACATTCATTAAAATTTGAATTGCTTCCTCCTCAGTCTGGAAACTGTCCACATAGTCATCCACATAATGTCTTTCAATTATGCCTTTTACCGCTCTTGGAAACTGTTCTATGAACCTCTGCGCGTTGACATTTTTGACATATTGGGCTATAGTCGGTTAACATGTAGCTCCAAAAATCATTCGTTCCATGACATAAGTTTCTACTGGCTCTGATGGATCTTCTCTCCATAGGAATCGCTGGCTATCCTGATCTTCCTTCACTATCTGGACTTGGTGGAACATTTCCTTGATGTCACCACACACTGCATATTGAGCTTGACGAAATTTGAAGAGGATTGAAGTTAGTGGCTGGTTTATGTCTGGTCCTGTCAGTAGTGCCTTGTTAAGCGAAAACAATTTGATCTCCGCAGCTGCATCAAACACGAGACGTATACCCTCTTTGTTAGGATTTGTTACCCCGAAGTGTGGCAAGTAAAAGGTTCTAGGAGTTCGAATATTTTCTTCCTCAGGGCTAAGCTTTCGTGCATAACCTTTTGCCACATAATCTTTAATTTTGGCCAAATACTTCCTGGCATATTCCGGATCTCGACATTACCAAGTCGATTTAATGCCATATTGTAACTGTCCGGAAAGGCCCCAAGATTTTCTTTCCACAAAAGTCCTGCTTCGTAACGAGTTCCCAAATCCTTAGTTGTTGTTTCGAGCAAAAACATAGCTCTCTCATCCGCTTCTGATACAACTGTCTTGACGTCCAACCTTGTGCCAAATGTTTCCACATCGAAATAATTGTTCATCATCTTGCTTATTTCATCCAATTTATTTTCACTGTCCTGAAGTTTCTCTCGTATAGTCAACGCTCGTCGCATTGTCGTGTCTGCACTCCCAGATGTTAGTAAAGGTCCATAGACTATCCATCCTAGTCTTGTTTTAGTTGCAATTGGACCTATACCTAAAGGCGCGTGTGGACGTTCTAGCGGGACAGTCAAAAATGCACGAGCTAAACTTATAAGTTTTGGTTGAATATCTTGGTATTTAACAAGTGGCAACCCTGCTAGGCGAGTGTTTTTATTTTTTTCTAACAACTCACCAGGATTGAAACTTGGCTTCGGCAATGACAGATTTGTTGAAGTATACACATTTAACAGCTGATACCTCTCAGCATTTTCTTCCAATCCGCTAATTGACATTTCAATAATTTCAGTTTGTTGACAAACAGTTTTTTCATTGAGCCATTGCAACTCCAAGGAATCTGGTTTTCCTCTTAAACCGAGCTCCCGTGCAAGTTCCTGATCAACCATGGTGACATTCGCTCCATCGTCCACTAACGCATGGGTAGTTATCGTCTTATCGCAGCCATAAATGTTCACCGGCAATATTTGGAACAAGATGTCCTTAGCACCGTGATTATTTTCTGCATGATAGCTTCTGCGTTCTGATTGAGCGTTTGGCACAGACGTCTTTATTTGGCTAGTCGACTCTGAAACGTTATTATTTGCTCGTGCACCCTTTGAACTTCTTACATCTGGTTGTGTTGTGTCTCTATCCTCGGCGGTGGACATTGGATTGCCGTGCAGCAGACGATAGTGATTGTACAAGCAGCCTTCTACTCCACATCGTTTTCGAAGGCAACAACGACCTGCCCGATGACCAGTCTTTAGACAGGAAAAACATGTCTTCAGATTCTTGACCTTCTCCCATCGTTGGTTCACTGGTAGCTGTAAGAATACATCACAATCGGCCAAACTGCAACACTTGTCCTCGCAAATTGGACACTTATTTTGGGCGACACTTACACAAGCAAAACGACGGCCTTTTGATAAATTTGCGCTTCGAAGTGTTGACTTTCGAGTCGTATTATTGCTTGGCGCTGACTGTGACGATGCTGGCAAAGAGTCGGATACCATGTTGGCCAACTTTCGTAGAGTTACTAGCCATTGGGTAAAATCTATGATTGTTGGTGGCCGTCTAGTTGTAGACATTTTTCGGCCACTGCATTTGTCTCGACGTTGGTAATTTGGAAACAAGTTCACTTAGCAAGGTTGGATTTGCAATATGATCAGCTCCTTGAGCGTTTTGTAGGAATGTCGTCATGTTTGCAATCTTGTTTGCAAAATTAATCAGTGATTGCAGATCGCCATCGATAACGGGAGCAACAGCCCGACCTGGCTGCGAATCAATTGTTCTGGCCGTCCAAGCATATCCTTTAATGTCGTCATAATTGCATCAACATTGTTAGAACTAGAGAGCAGCGCTTCAACCACTTGTCTTGCATCCTTTTGGATTGCATCACGCAGTCGCATAATATTATGTTGTGGCGAGTACTCAAATTCTGATGTTGTAGTATAGAATGATTCGGAGAAGGTTTGCCATTCCTCAGGGGCACCAGTAAATATTGGGAGTGGATAGATTTTTTTCTGACGTGCCATGGTCCTATGGCCAGATTCGTTTGGCGATTGAAGCGATTCTTGACTGTCAGAGGGCAGCGTTACTTGAATTGGATTGGTTTGTTGCAACCACTGGTTGTTTATCGCCTGCTGCGGCAACAGCTGTGACGATATTTGCTGTATAGGACCTTGGTTTAGTGGCACAAAATTTCCCAACGATCGGCTGGGTATCGACGGATTTAACTGGGGATGCGATGACAATTGCTTCAGCGGGAGTACATGATGTGACGTTAACGGAAATGAATGCTGATCTATGGGTGGTAGCGGCGTCCGTAACGTCGGTATAAGTGGGGGTTGTGACACAGTTTGCGTATGACTCGAGTTCGAAACTTGTGCAGTATACTGCAACGGTACTTGTTGTATAGGACCTTGGTTTGGTGGCACAAAATTTTCCAGCGATCGGCTGGGTATCGACGGATTTAACTGGGGATGCGATGACGATTGCTTGAGCGGGAGTACGTGTTGTGACGTTAACGGAAAGGAATGCTGATCTATGGGTGGTAGCGGCGTCCGTAACGTCGGTATAAGTGGGGGCTGTGAAACAGTTTGCGTATGACTCGAGTTCGAAACTTGTGCAGTATACTGCGACGATGGCTTCCGGATTTCATTTCTCAAATCAGCTACGCTTTTTTGGATGCTTTCATTAGCAGACATTATCATCGTCTGCATGGCTTGTAACTGTAGGCAAAATTTATTACGTACTTCGAGAATTTTTGAATTAAAATCAATAGCATGCGAATTTGGGTCGATATGGTCTTCGAAATGAACATAATAACTTACGTTTGCAGCGACTCTGTTTTCATTTCCATTTGGGTTGACTGGTGGCGTAGTTGGTGAAAACGGATCAGCTGCGGCCGATAAGGGTGCAAACCGATCGGCTTCGGCTTCTGGTGGTGCAAGCAGATCCGCTTCGACGACTGGTGGTACCAGCAGCTCGGCGTCGGTTGCTGATGGTGCAAGCGGATCGGCTTCGGTGGCGGTTGGTGGTGATCTCCCTACCGGCATATCGAATTCAGTTTCGTATGCTCCAAATCTTGCTGGTGGGACTCCTTTGTTCTTGCGTTGGCTTGTTCTCCTCGATGTATGTTGATCCTGGGTCTGTGGCATTCAGTTGTTTTGTAAACCCGGCAGATGGCTATAGCATGAGGTGACTAGGCAACTTATCTGACGTTGTGGTAGGTCACAAACGCCAAGGCAGATATGTAAGTTTTTGTTCAGCGATCGCGGCAGTGAAAGAGGAACTAGACAACAGGGCAAAGGCAATATACTCTTTTCGTTTGTGGCTGTAGCGAAAAGATGGTAAATGTTGGCAGGTAGAGGACAATGACGAAGGCTTTTCACTCCTGTCAACTACGAAGGCTGAAGGTGATGACCACCTGGGTCAAGGGCAAAATATCTTCTCGTTTGCGGCAGCAGAACGATATAAAGAAGAATAAAGATGTCGCGGCTGGCTCAGCGACTTAAGTATTTTGGCAGCTGTAGAATAATCTCCACTCGCTTTGATAAAAAACACAAGAGTTTCTTTTCTTTGTTTTTATGGGCACGAGTGCGTTTATTCTCTATGATAAAAATACAAAAAGATTATTCATAACTTAGCCTTTTTTTTAAGATAACTTCATTATTATAATAATCTTACTCCTTTTCTCGCTGCTAACGTTTTACTCAATTAACGCTTCAAAATTAAAATGGCTTCTAGCCAAAAAGAAAGTATATAATTTCTTCTAGAACAAAGGAAGTCTTTGTACATAACAATTTACATATATAAAGAAAAAACGGAATAAAGGCGAGATAGACATATTAATAAGTTCACATAGGAATTTTCTTTCTCGGATTAAATAGTCTAGTGCAGCAATCTGTCAAAATGAGCTACTTTAGGGTTATGACATCCAACTTCAGGCAATGACATCATACGAAGATAATATTTGAGAGATTACGAACATATATTCCAAAAAACTACATACAAATACAAAAAATATTCCTTTGTATCTTGCTACAGCCTTCAACTCTTCCATGTTGATTCTGGACAATGTGTCAGGCACGACGTTGAACCCTTTTCTATGCTCCATATTGAAGGTGAATGCTTTCAACCGCAAGCTCTAACGAGCCAGCCTCCCATATAAGTTCATCTGCGACATGAGCCACTTTAAGCTTGAATGGTCGGTAACGATCTTGAAGGGCAATCCATCAACGTACGGCCTGAATCTTTCGACACACACTATTGCTGCTAAGCATTCCTGCTCTGAGACTGTGTAGTTTCGTTGTGCCTTGTTAAGCTTCTTTGATACGAAGGTGATGCTCATGGCCATCCTTGTCCAGTTGGTATAGTAACCCATCGACTGCCGAGCTTGACGCATTCCACTGAATGACGAATGGCCTGGAAAAATCGGGCTGTGCCAGAACAGGTTCACTTGTTAATGCTTCCTTGAGTTTCTCAAATGCTGTGGCTGCCTCCTGCGTGAGTTTGGGATAAACTGACGATACCATCCCGCCATGCCGATGAATCGCCTAATCTGTCTTGCGGTCTTAGGAAGCGGAAACTCTGAGATGGCTTTCAGCTTATCGGGATCAGTCTTGAGACAGCCTTGACCAACGATGTATCCCAGGAATTCGATCTTCTTGCTTTTCTCTACATTTATTTTAAGTCTTGCATCTCTGGGGAACTTTGCCACGTCCGATAAGATAGCCAGATGTTCTTCAAATGTCTCTGTGCAGATGAGCAGGTCGTCGATGTACACAAACACCTTTTCTCTATACTTAGATGGTATAACTTTATCCATCAGAAGAGTTATCCTTTGGGAAGCATCCTTGAGGCCAAATGGCATGACCACGAACTCCATGAGTAGTTTGCCTGGAATGGCAAAGGCAGTCTTCTCCCTGGAGGACTCTGGTAAAGGGATTTGATGGAATGCGTCCTTAAGGACGATGCCACTGATTAAGTGTGTGCCTTCCAATCTGCTATATAGGCCTGCAATGTGTGGTAGAGGATCAGCATCATCCTTCGCCACACTGTTCAAGCTCCTGAAGTCTACACAGAGTCTGTTTTTCCTGGCTTCTTCACTAGGACGATGGGAGAACTCCAGGGACTACTGCTCTCCTGTATAATCCCTAGGGAGAGTAGCCTTTCAACTTCTGCATATACTTCAGCTTGTCTGGGAGGTGAGAGCAGATAGTGTCTCGATTTGATTGGGACCGAATCGCCCGTATCTATAACGTGCTCTTCGAGATTTGTCCTTCCTAGACCTAGCTTGGAGTAGGATGGGAGCAGAGCGATCACATCCTTTCAAGCTCTTTTCTCTGCTGCTCCGTCAGGTTATGTGAGTTCAGGTGTATGTCTGTTGTATTCACATTCGATATATCTGCAACAATTCTTGGAGCGATGTGGAAAGTGTTTTGACGGGAATCTTGCATAAGCCCAGTATTTTCTGCTTGAAGCAATCGGCCGTGCTAATGGTTGACTCAAATGTTTTCATAGGAATCGAATTGCGAATTGAAAAGTCCACGCTGTCCTTTCCCCAGACAATGACTGATGCTTCCGAATCCAGTAGCGCATAAAGTTCGTCGTTGACGATTTTAATATTCAGGAACGGCGGCGGCGTGCCATCTTGCATGTCATTTATTATCGTCAATTATTATGAGGGCAAATGACACTCTCCATATTAATGTAGATGTTAACCATGATACTAAAAGCTCTGAGTGTCCGGTGGTGCAAAGAAAAATGCGAAACGAAATGCAAAGAATTGCGTACTAGCAATTAAACAAGTGTAAATGTTTCTTTGGTAACATACAGGGTCTCACAAATAATTTCAATGAATTGGAAAGTATTGTATATGCTGAGCAATTTGATTTTGTTTTGGTAGTGGAAACTCACGTAACTTCAAATATTGATGAAAACGAAATTGACTTGAACGGTTTTAAGAAGGTAAGGTGTGATTCTATATCTCCCCATACAGGTGGAATTGTATGTTATGTAAGTGAGCGTTGGCAAGTTCTTGTTTTGGAAAGTTTTTCAACGAATATGAACTGGTGGATTTTGGTAATTAAAAGGAGCTCAGTTACACAAAGTCTTATATTAGCTGGACTGTATAGGTCACCAAGCTCATCTTTAACAAGTTTTTGTGATTGCTTTAAGGAACTTATGGAGCGAATATTAATGTATGATAAGGATGTTTTATTGGTTGGCGATTTTAACTTAGATTGGCTGGTGGGTGGCAGTTATAAACTTCGGATTGAACAGGTAATTGGTGATAATGCATGTAAACAGATAATTTCTCAACCGACAAGAATCACTCCGACATCTCGTACATTACTTGATTACGTGGTTACGAACAATTTTAAACTTGAGGCAAAGATTGTAAATAAATGGAAAATAAGTGATCATGAAAGCATTGAAATATCAATGGAAACAAAGGAGAAAGTGCAAAAAGTAAAAAAAACAAATAACATTTCTTAAATACAACAGGAATACATTTTGTAATATCATATTTGGGAACATTAGTTTGTTAAATCATGTTTCTTATTCTAAAAACAATAATTTAATGGCGAATGGTTTTTGTGACGTTATTGCTTGCGCAGTTGATTCCCTTAAGGTAACAAAAGTCATGAACGCTCCTGACAAAAACGAATGGTTTAATAACGAACTCAGAAGGATGAGAGATACCAAGTTTGCTAAATATAATTTGGCAGTTTGGTCGAATGAGACTAACGATTGGCAGAATTATAGAATCGCGCGTAACAACTTTAAAGCAGAAATAAACAAAGCTAAAAATAAGTTTTTATCTGACAAAGTTCAGGGGGCTACTGACCAAAAATCAATGTGGCGAGTGATAAAATCTTTAGTATTAAATCAGAAAAAAAGTGCAATAACAGATATAACTTTTGATGGCTTGACAGTATGTGACAGAAATCAGTTAGCGTAGAGACTTAATCAATTTTTTGTAAACAGTGTTGTACAAATCAATAGAGTTATACCTACGGTCCCTTACTTTGATTACATTGGGGATAATGAGAAAGTATTTAGATTTCAATGTGTGAATTTTCATTCCCTAAAAACTTTTATCAAAAATATGAAAAACAAAAAAGATTCAAATATGTTATCCGTCAGCATGATAAGTGATTCATTCCACTAAGTCGGTGAAAGTCTGTGTAAAATAATAAATAGTTCCTTGAAAGAGGGTATTTTTCCAGATTGCTGGAAGGAGTCAATGGTGGTTCCGATTGCCAAAAATAATAATCCTTCGAATCCAGAGGACTATCGTCCAGTAAATATGTTGCCTAATGACGGAAAAATTCTAGAAAAAATAGCTCAAAAGCAACTTCAAACATATATGGAAGAAAATCATCTTTTCGTTTAATGCCAATCGGGTTTCCGGGAAGGTCACAGCTGTGAATCCCTGATTAACTTAATTATTGCAGACTGGAAAACAGAAGTACATAAAGGAATGAAAATAGTTGCCGTATTTATCGACTTGAGGAGAGCCTTTGAAACAGTTGACAGAGAAATTCTTTTGAGAAAGCTTTATAAATATGGAATCAAAAATAAAGAATTAGAATGGTTCCAGTCATATTTGGAGGGGCGTATGCAGAGAACAAGAGTGGAAGAAGCCGTTTCTGAAGCTATAAATGTCAATTTAGGAGTTCCTCAAGGTTCTGTATTAGGAACATTGTTATTTATAATTTATATTAATGAAATGCCTAGAGTTGTTAAATATTCATTTTTAAAATTGTTTGCGGATGATGGTTTGCTGTATTTTGTTGGTAAAAACATAAATGAATGTATTGAAAAAATAAACTCTGATTGGATACAGTTAAACAAATGGTTTCATATGAATAAATTAAGCTTGAACGTTAGGAAAACAAAATGCATGTTAATTAATGGAGAAACTGATAATGAGGTTAAAATTGAAAATCAAGTAATAGAGGTTGTAGACAAAATAAAGTATCTTGGAATTATGTTTGATAAAAACTTAGAGTTCAATATTCACATTGACTATATTTGCAAAAAAATTGGAAAAAAGATAGGTTTTTTCTCAAGAATTAGAAAAAGAATGTCGACTTTATGTGCAATAAGAGTGTATAACACTATAATAAAACCTCATTTTGAATATTGCTCTACAATAATATATCTTGGTAATGTGACAATGTTAGACAGATTGCAAAAATTACAAAATAAAGCAATGACAATAATATTGAAATGTCATTGGTTAACACCTATTGTAACTATGTTAGATATGTTAAAGTGGCTGAGCGTAAATCCAAGAACTATAATGAATGTGTTAATATTTGTATTTAAAATGAAGAATAGAATGCTTCCCAGTTACTTATGTGATAAAATTCAGTATGTTAGTGATGTACATAGTCATAATTTAAGAAATAGATGTGATATTCGTCTTCCATTTTTTAGAACACACTCTGCGCAAAATATGCTTATACATAATGGACTTAAATTGTTTAATGAGTTGCCAAATAATTTAAAATCAAAAAAAAGTTTAAAAATGTTTAAGAAAAACCTAGTAAATTATGTAAAAACAAAATATGTTTGATAAGTTATTATTTTAATTTTTATTTATATATTCTTAGTAGTTTGTAAATAGCTAAAATATTGCTAATAAAGAAATGAAATGAAATGAAATGAATTCAATTGATTCTCTGTGATTCTTTCTACAAGCGTATCGATTCCTGCATCTGATAATTTTTCTCGAGGCAAAGCGTTTGTCTGGATCACCAAATATTTTCTTTCTAACATGTCGATACCGTTCCATCCTCTCGTGAAAGGACAGTGATAAACCATTTTGAATAGACTGGGCGACATTCTTTCGAGAAGGCAGATTCTTGTCACTGAGCCTCTCCTCAGAATCGGAATCTTTTGCGCTGTTTGCAGTTTTGTCCTCAGGTTATCTATGACTTCTTGAGAACGGTCGTCTCTCAATTATTGGCTCGGGGTCAGGTCTTCGGAACGAGGGCCCCCGGTCGTCACCTCGCTCACTCGCCGGTTTAACAAATGTTTCTGAAACGCTTTAGTTGTAATGCCCTTTGCTCCGCAGCGGTAGCAGAACAGGCTTGGGTCTTCACTAGGGCAGTCATAATATGAGTGATCGAGCTGCCCGCAGTTCCAGCAGGTGAGCTTAGAAGTGTCCAAGGACCTACTATTAAATCTGTCCAGCCTAATATTAAATCTGTAAGCTTCAATTTCATTGCTTCCATGAGCTTTCTTTTCGTCTGGCGCCTCCACATTTTGCATTTCATTCACATATTGTCTAGGTTCTTGGAACTTCTGTGATCTCTGGTGGAGCAGGAATGCTTCACCTTGTCTTGCTACGTCTCTCATGTGCTCCAAGCTTATGATTTCATAAGAGAACAAGAGTGCACCTAGGTTTTCCTTAACATTCTTCTTGATTAGGTCTATTATCTTTGTGTCGCTGAGCGGGTCAATTAATCTCGCATTTAACCGTAGCACGTCGGTGAAGAAGTTGTCAAAAGGCTCCTTGTATCCTTGACGTCGCGAAAGTACTCTGACAATTTTCTCGTAGTCATTTTCTGTTTTGCAGAGTTCTTTGATCGGTCATCGTTTTAGGGTGGTGTATTGTATCTGGATTCTGCTTTGGAAAGAACCAGAACCAGGTTTCTGACTTTCCGTTCATCATGATTTGAAAATTCGCAAGAACATGTTCCCAACTGCAATTCGCGCGATCCTTTAAAGTCTCCACTTTGAACAAGAAGTCATCGACGCTACCTGAACCATCGAAACTGATCTGCCACTTTTCAATCTTACAGCTGGCATTGGTCGATGTTTTTTGGGAAGCTGACGTGTATTGACCATGCTGACCAGAAGGAGCTCTGTTTTGTGACGAGAAGGAGACGTTGTTTATAAAGTGTTCGAAAGCTGTTCTCTGACTTGTGTGCGCTTGGCTTTCTGCATTACTTTGATGAGCGCAAAGCATGCTCATTTGTTCCAGTTCGAACAATCCGTTCGAACGCTGCTGCCACTGTCTGCAAGTCGTAAGCATTCGTCGTGATAGGGTAGTGTCCATTTTCTTGATTGTGTTCGTTTGCGGCGTTGTTTGCCCCAGCTTGATTAATTATGTGCGGCTGCATATTGTTTTGTTGGTCATCTACGGGTGGAGCTTCAGGCTCTGCTGCTTGCTGAGGAGCCTCTACTTGGTCTTGTTGTGGTTGATTTGGATTGGGTGGTGATTGCACGTTGACTTGGGGTATAAGAATTGGCATTTGGCGTTCTTGTGATTCTGCGCGTTTGGTTGAGGCAGTGTGTGTACTACAGGTTGCCTCTGCGCATTCATAACTGATCCAGAATTGGGTGCTTCGTTGTGGCTGGCGTGGCAGATTCCAGTTTGGGTACCAGAGCGATTTCCTCTCGAGTGAGCATTCCTTCCTCTGATGCTATTTCTGCTACCGTTCATTTCATTCATTTGAGGCTTAGCGCTTAACTATCTATTTTTCAAAAAGAAATTTGGGTATTTTTGGATAGGTATTTTGTTTTCAAGTTCCTAGAATTTTAATTTTAATTTTTTTTTCATTCAATTAATTTGGGGTTTTAGTTGTGTGTTGCGTCGTGAGTTTTGGATGTTGTATGATAAGTTTGATACTTTTATGGCGGAAGGACTTTACAGAACGAGTTGCTGTCAAGCATTACTTCTATGTTTTGTAGTCGCGGCATGTTTTGGCAATATGTCAAAACATGGACTATACTACCTAAGTTTGAAGAAGAAAATTATATGCAACGAATCTTCTCTTATAGAGAATGGTTCGGGCTTCTATAAGTTTGAAAAAAAACAGAGAAAGTTAGTTGTGCACTCAATAGTCGCAACGCAATTTCGGGACTATACTGCTGTACTACACCACTAATTTTCACTGCATTAGGGGATTCCGGAAAAGTAGTTTTTATTGTGTGTATCTATTGATGGTAATTGAAAAGAAGGAGATTATCTATTGCAGTCGCTACGCGGGTCGCATTGCAATGCAATTCCGGGACTATACTGCTCATGACATAAAGCAATATCTATGGATACAATATTGATTGTTGAAAAAATCTTTTCCAAAGATAGCCCCACGTTGGGCGCCAAAATTTTGCTACCATCGCGATGGGGGGAAGTCGGTGCCAACTACGCCGAAGCAGCTATGGAAGCGGACTCAGTGCGTCTGGCTCATGGCACGGCTAGGAGTGTCGGTGAGCGAGGTTCTTGCTTCATGCAGACAGTCGTGCTCAAAATTTAATTCACACTGAGGTTTGTATGTAAGGTGACGAGGGACATCGGACGGACGCAATGCTTGACATCTTCATCTTCGTTCAGTGGGCAATAGTTGTAAATCGCCCGAATGGCTTGCATGTTTCCCTACCCTTGGCATAGATGCCCCATGACAACTTCCATTCGTTAGTTTGTGCAAGTTGGTTGCCCCCGAATTGGGCAATCGAAGCGACTTATATCACTCTTCTATACATACACTGGCTTACGCACGCCCCACTACAAAACTTACCCTTTCGTTAATAAACACTCATAACATTTTTAATTAAGTACAATGATGGATAAAATTCCAATATAATCCATGAGGATTGTGAAAGTTTATTCTCTTAAAGATAAAATTTGTTTTTTTTTTTTATATGAACATGTAGGTATATGATGTCTTATTTCTATTCAGTTACTTAATGCACGCTAATGAAAGCGATATTACGCTCTACAGCCAATCATTCCCATTCATCGGCGTATCTATCCGTGTACGAAGCGATTATTTTCCGATGAACGATGATTCTGAACAGCACTCAATGGAAAACGAAAATGTGCACATGAATCCTCGTAGCAAAAATAATTAAAAAAAATTCAAAAAAAAAACTCCCGTAACACACTCTTACTTACTAGTGCTTACATAGATCTTACCCCCACCTCTCCAACGGTGTTGTGCACAGCATCCGCAGCAGATGGTGTATAGGTAACTGTGTAAAAGCTTATTTAATTCAAAAGGGTGCAAGAAAAACCCATACATTCCAGATAACAAAAAAAAATGTTTAACGGAAGCGAATTCAGACGAATGTATTACGAAGCATATGCTTATGTTGATAAATAACAACTCTCATTTGTACCCATGTATCGGTATTGCGAATAAAAAGGAAAATTTCGAAGTAAATCCGGTTTTGTGTAAGTCTAAGGCAAATTCGTCAAGTCAAATATTTGAAAAATCAAAGGCAAATCCGATGTATGCACTTTGAAATGAAAAAAATTTAAAGCTGGTGTAGATATGTGTTTTTATTTCACGTGTATGTTTGACTCTGCATCCGGCAGAGGAGCTTCAATAAGTAGAATCAACAGGCAAAATCTGACTTAGATGAACTTTCGACAAGCGATTCTCAAACGTTATTTAAAATGAAGAAAATATAGGCACAGAAATCGCGTGTGTTTATGCGCAGCAAGGAAAATAGTCCCGAAAACAGTAGTCACAATGAATGGGATGTTACAGAAATGCAAGTTGTCATGAATATCCAATATCTTGATGCAAAAAAAAATTATTGAAGTTTTCAAGAAATATCTCTAACAACAACAAAACCAACAAGATCTTATCAGTCGATTAAAAGGCAATTCGAAATTGCTTTGAGTGCTTCGCTATAGTAATTTACAGTTGAAGAAAATTTGAGGTTTTACGTGGATGCTTAAAAAAAAATTCTAAATACTACCAGACTAAAGATACAAATAGACGCGCGGTATCGTTTTCTTTTGAGTTGCTTCAAGGGAAAGTGAATGGCTACGTTCGTATGGTGCGGCACTGCAACGTATGAACTGACCAAGCCCCGACACATGCAATCCACCACAGCCTCGTGTCGAAAAATGTGGATTGCCGTTTGTCGCAAGAATAGTATATAAAAGAATACCTTGTGAGCTTTCACGCTCGGGAATAATGCTTGATCTGCGCAACGGGGTTTCCAGCAATGTCTGCCCCAGCAGGTGATGTCAAGGTCCGCAGCTTTCTTCTCCTGGGATGATGGCCGCTTCCCTGTGCTAGGTGCGCCACAGCGATTTTCTTTTTATTCCTTCGGCTCGCGAACCTGTAAGCAAGACATATGACCATGAGCGGATAATAAAGATGATGGGCACGTGAATGTGCTAGGTGCGCCACAGCGATTTTCTTTTTATTCCTTCGGCTCGCGAACCTGTAAGCAAGACATATGACCATGAGCGGATAATAAAGATGATGGGCACGTGAATGTGTGCCGATAAATGAGGCTTTAAATCAACAATTCTTCCATACCTTTTTCATCCAAGTCTTGACTTATTTTCAGTTTTTTTCTCCTTTTTTTTTACAGAATTTTCGATGTTAAATTATTTTCTTTTTCCAAATTATTTCTTCGGTTCTTACTTTATAACCCTTTTTTTCACAAACTTAAGAAAAATGAATTTCTCCCGCATTTTGGAGACAAGAGTCGGAATATCTTTCTGACTCTACCACGTGGAGAAAGACAAAATTCCGGGACCTTTTATCACTGTTTCCAAAATATCACTCGCATATCGTATGATCTTGATTTTCGGGAAGGAGAGACTCCCGTTATTTTACATGAACTGTTTTCACATGTTTTTTGTCTTCCTTTTCTTGTTTGGTTTTTTTCTTTTAAAAGAAAAAGAAGGGAGGTCCATGATCCAATCGAGGAGTTCGCCGAACTGTCACATTTTCTCTGGTTTCTGGGTTCTCTGTCGTTTTGCGATTAAAGGTGTGTTTTCCATGTTGATGTTTTAAGGTATGCACAAATTTAGGTGTATGAAGGAAATGGATCCGTAACAAACCTGCTTCTGTTTTGCGCTCATTGGCACGAAACAGAACAGGAGCGAGATTCATCCACATTCCGCTTCATGCACCAATCCACCTTCAAATCATACGATTTGCTGAACTCACTGACGTATATCTCTGCCGTATATATTTTGTTGAAGGATTTTGAAGATCTCTTCTTCAGCTTTAAGGTCTCAATAGTTGTTTAATGAAACAAGTTCATTAGTTTTTCCAACGTTTCGACTGAGATTTCAGTCTTCTTTAAGGGCGCTTTTTTATTAAACATGACAATGAAACAAAAAGCAGAGATGAACATAATTACAATTTGACAAAAGTTGTAATAAAACTTACAATCATTGCAGGATTTGATGGGATTAAATTACATTATTTTTTAACATAAAACATTGAAAATGAAAATTTAAAAATGAAAGAAAAACTTAACAGCAAAAATGTGTAAGCTCTATATGAGCACTTCTTTGTTAGAAGTTTTGTCTGTAACTATTTTAAAAAGTTATTTTTACCGGACAGAATATTACATTTTATTTATGAAGAGACTAAAGAACAGTACACTGATGATATGTTCTGTGTATCTTGTTTACGGTTCATATTATTTTTGTCGTTAAGGATGTGCAACGTTTCCAGAGTATATCGTTTCGATGTATTCTTCTCAGTTTGGAGGATTTTTGTGTTTTTGAAATCTGGAATATGGTTTTTTTCAATACTATGACAAGCAAGAGCAGTTTTTTGGGAGCTTTTTGATTTTAAATCAGACTTGTGGTTAGAAATTCGTTGTTTTAGTAGTTGTTTCGTTGTGCCAATATAGCAGTTTTGCGTAAGTTTTCTCCACATTGTTGTTATGTCAAAAATAAGTGTTGAAGTGTCATGTTAGAGATTGTTACGATTGTAACAATTTCATTTAAGAACGACTTCTGTTGTTCTGTCAAATGAAATTTAATAATAAAAAAAGCAAAACATCTCACATCGTCACATCTCACTTGAGTTCGACCAAAATCACATGGAGCTCACGTTTTTCGAGATGTTTTCATTTATTAATTTTGTGAAATAGTTTTCAACAAGAAAGTTGTCTTGATCTCAAACAATTATTAGCTAATAAACCACATTTTACTTTAATTAACAAAATGTTCAAAAAGATAAAGTGCCTTTATTTATATCTGTTTTCAAGTTTTGATTTTGTAACTTATGCAACAAAAATATTCGAAGCACGCCTCCTTTCTGCTATCACACTGAAGAAAGTCCTTGATACCATCAAGGATCTCCTTAATGAAGGAACTTTCGAATGCACTGATTCTGGAATTCAAATAAGTTCATGACTGCCTTTAATTGTGTTTTTAATAAAATGTTTTCCACCATTTCAGCTGCAAGCGATGGACAACTCCCACGTCTCCTTAGTGTCTCTTAGTCATCGCTCAGATGGTTTTGACAAATATCGCTGTGACCGAAACATCTCAATGGGAATGAATTTCGGCAGCATGGCTAAAATCCTTTAATGTGGAAATAATGAGGACAACGTAACGGTTAAGGCTTAGGACAACGCCGACACTTTTATGTTCGAATCACAGAATCAAGAAAAAGTTTCCGACTATGAGATGAAACTGATGAATCTAGATCAGGAGCAGTTAGGAATTCCAGAAACTGAATACAGTTGTGTGGTGCGAATGCCTTCAATGGAATTTGCTCGCATTTGCAGAGATTTGGCGCAATTCGGTGAATCTGTGGTCATCTGCTGCACCAAAGAAGGTGTCAAATTCTCAGCTTCAGGCGATGTTGGATCGGCTAACGTCAAGTTGGCACCAACATCAAATGTTGACAAGGAAGAAGATGCCGTCACAATTGAAATGCAGGAACCAGTAACGCTTACATTTGCTTGCCGCTACCTGAACGCATTCACAAAGGCGACTCCTTTGTCAAACCAAGTGTAGCTGTCGATGTCAGCAGATGTTCCCCTTGTAGTTGAATATCGTATTCCCGATTTGGGACACATCCGCTACTACCTGGCGCCAAAGATCGAAGACGATGAGAGCTTAGTCGAGGGGACGCTATCTTCTGTTATCTAGATTTACAAAAATTTTTCTTTTATGAATCCTCTTTATTTTTGATATCTTAACTGTATGTAATGTAAATCCGTAAGAAATAAAAAAAGAAAAAACAATACTTTGTAGTACTTTGTTGTTAAAGAACACAAACGAAGTCATCTTTTATTTAATTTAACACTATTCTTGAATCGATCTATAGCAGGCTTCCAAGTCATTAGACCAGGTTGTTACGGTAAATTTTACCGCAACAAAAACTTCCCTTCGGTCGTTCTTTCTCCCATTCTTTTCTCTCGTTGTGGCTGCAAAATATTGGCGAAGTTGAGGGCAACCATGGTCTCATCAACCAGTGGTGTACCTAGCCTTATTTTGCAAAAGCAACAAAAGCAGGTGTTCGAGTACGACGTTCTAAAACGAGAAGAGAGCCGGCGGATGAGCCGAAGAAGTAACGAGTCAGGTGGACTCTTACTTACCTACATAAACTGAGCAACAACAACTATACACCTTTTATAATTATCTTTTAATTTTAATATCTTTTCATTTTAACGTAAAGTAATTTTAACATTAACTTAAAATAACGTAAATTTGTTTAATGTACAAAATGGGTTTTTAACGCGTGTTAGATCATAGTTTTGTAGAATGTTCAAAATGAGTTTAAAGTAACGCTCCTTTCTGAATCTTCAAAAATAGTTCATTAAATAATTCACGCTTCGAATCCCGCGCGATAGTTGTAGAGTAGTAGGGAAAAGCCTAGTTCAGACTCCTCTTCAATTTTAATTCTTTTCAATTTTTCTCGAAAATTGTTTTAGTTGGGAAATAGTCTGAACTCGTCCATAATGTTTCGACAAGTTTTGGAAACACATCCAATAACTTGTCGAAACGTTGTTTGTGTGCCTGAGAGTATGTTTTGGCAAGTTTTGGAAACACATCCAACAACTTGTTGAAACCGTGTTTGTGTGCGTATGAGTATGTTTCGTTAGATCCCACGACGGTTGTTTTCTAGGAGAGCGTCATGCTTCCAGAAAGCCGTGACCGATGATCTCGAAACGAATGGTTGTGTTGTAGCGTTGTATGTATGAGTGAATGATTGGAATGGACGAGGGAAGAAAGTTGTTGATGAAAATTAGCTTGGAAGGCACTCTTGTGAG
Organism: Platycheirus albimanus; assembly: GCA_916050605.2. NCBI lineage: Eukaryota > Metazoa > Arthropoda > Insecta > Diptera > Syrphidae > Platycheirus > Platycheirus albimanus. Next base: position 211,952,383 of record OU696696.1, read on the forward strand.
AGCCTTGGAAGCAAAGACTTAATTTAGAAAAGAATTTCGAGAATTTTTGGAGAAGGAAAAAAAAAATCGAGGAGGAGATTTATTTTAATAGTGTTTTGTTTTTTTTTGGATCAAGAATTTTTGAAATCGGGATTCGAGACGGGAGAGTTTGAAAAGGAGAAAAGGAGATAGGAGAAAGGCGTTACATATTTTCGAGAATAAGATAAGTAGTTTGTGTTTGATTAGTGATATAAATATATATTTGAAATTCTAAAATATATATTTATATTCAACGTGTATACGAGTTTTCACATATAATTTCGGGACGCGCTTTAATTGTGTTAAAGACCCATTTTACCTTTTTTTATCTTTTCAATTGGTTTTATTTTCTTTTTAAAGTAGATTCAATATCCTGTTAATTTTGCCTTTGAGCCAAACGGCCATATTTAATTGTTCATTTTTTTTTATTTTGAAAAGACTTTTGGGTTTTAGTCCAGGGATCTTCTGTCCCACGGTTTCCCAAAACAATAAAAACAACTATTTACACTTTACTCTCTTTCTTTTTATTTAAAATATCGGTCCTTCAAATCCTAAAATTAGTTTTGGAATTTTCTAATTCGGTTTTAGAAAAAAATTCCTGGCGCCTAACTTTTTTTGCACCCTACTGTGCAACCATATACTTTCTTCTTTTGATAAACTGTTTTGATTACGAAATCAATCAAGCTTATCAAAAGAAATACAAAATTCTTCCACCGAACCCACCCCAGCTGAGCAGCCGTGGTGACAACTTCTTTAATCAAGCTGTAGGTATATTGCACTTTTTTATTTCGCATTCTCTTTTCGCGTTATTCGTGTGTGGCCTATTGATAGGTATCATAATCATTAGTAAATTCGTGTCGTGTGTCGTCGTCGGTACGCGTTCAAATCTTGTTTTCTTTTTTAATATTTTTTTAATTGAACTGTTCGCGTAGTAATTTCGTTTACATAAAAAATTTTAATTAAATAAATTCCCCTACCCCTATCGTGTTCGTGGCGCGAAGAAAAAGTGCAATAAAGTGGTGCCCAACGTTTGAGGCCCAGAGTGGAAGAATTTTTTTTTGTATTTTGTGGTGTTTTTTTATCAATCTTTTGATTAATTCTAATTATTTTTTTTTTTTCTAACCATTGGTGTAGTTCTTGTTAAAAACAAAAATGTGTGTAAATTGTCGCGCAAAGGAAGGCGAAGCTGTTTTTTTTACATCGTTCCACCAACCAAACAACGAAAGGGCATCCAGCCAAAGACGCAGTGTAGCAGCAAGGAGTTTTTGGTGATATTTTTTTTTATTAGTGTTGTAAACTTGTTTTTTTAATTCTGTGGTGTCTACTGTTTTATATATTTTTGTTTGTTCTCAATTTCATTTTATTCTTTCGTTTTTGTTCGTATACCTACCTTGGTTAGAGTTTTTTTTTATTAGATATTGTTTGTTTTTCTCGCGTGGGATACCTACATATATAGTGACATTTTTTTTTCTTTTCGTGGTTGACAAAATAAGTTTGAGTGAAAATTTTAATTTGAGTTATTTTCGGTGGTAAATGATATAGAGTTTTTGTTTATTGCTTTTTCTCGCATGTGATATTTCGTGATATATATTTTGAAAATTGAGTTGAGTAAATTGAATTTTTTTTAGTAATAGGATAGGTAGTATAATATTTGTTCTTAGAAGAAAATACATAATTTTTCGCCGCTATAGGTTATCGTTTTCAGTTAATGTTTTTTTTTTTCCTTGGTTTAAAATTGATTGTGATTGGTGTTTACGGTTGCCACCAACGTGAAAAATATCTCGATAAAATTTTTAGTAGAGTCTTTTTTTACATAAGATCGGGAAGTAAAAAAAAATAGTTTCGTGTTTTTATTGAATATTTATTGTTTTGAATATTTGTTTTCTTTTATATAAATCGTTAAGGGTTGCCAATTTCTTTTAATTTTAAATTTTTTTTGTTTCGTTTTTCTCGTGTGTGCTATTAATTAAATTAGTTTTTTTTTAATAAAGATGAATATAGGAAGATTAGCTCAGGACGAACTGGCCTATGAGATGAAGGTCAGGGGTTTAAAAGTAGGTTCGGTAGATGAGATGCGAAAAGCATTGAGGTCATCGAGGTTGCTCGTTAAGAGAAACTCGATGGAGGTTAGCATGGTGTACCCGTTCACCTATGAGGAGGATAAGGATGCTATAGAAGCTAAAATTGAGGAGATTAGGGGCCTTCTTAAAGTACCTCCGAAGAATCCAAAGTCTTCGGAGTACATTAAGATTGTAACAAGGATTGAGTGGTGTATAGGTAGGTTAGCTAGGACACCTTGTGAGGCAGACGACGAAGAAGATGCGATTAGCTCACCTCGTAACAAGGTTTTGTGTTTGTTAGGAGATCTCACTGGTGATAGTGAGAATAGTGATAGGGAAGAGGAAGTTGAGAAAGAAAAGACTCCGGTTAAAAGGCAAACCCAACTTCAGGTACAAGTTGGTCAGACCCCAAGTGATGTGCGGTCTTCGTTAGGACTGGCTGGAGGGTCATTGCCTGAACCAAGTCGTTTTGGCAGTAGTCCTTCAGTCAGTGGTATTAATGTTAGGGTCCCATTAGGACATAGGGTTGATAGGGGTGACACTTTTGCTGAACAAATGGTCGTTCAACAGAAATGCACCGAACGTGTAGGGAAGTGGGGGGTGAAATTTACTGGTGACTCTAATGGAGCATCAGTGAATTAATTCCTGGAAAGAGTGGAGGAACTTCGTCTGGCTAACGATGTTCCGGACTCCCACCTTTTCAAATCCGCTTCGGAGTTTTTGTCGGGTAGGGCCCTTATGTGGTATAGGACGGTTAGGGAAGATTTAGGAGATTGGCAAGAACTCGTCAAGGAACTCAAAGCGGAGTTCCTTCCTGCGAATTACGATGATCTTCTTTTGGAAGAAATTGATCGGCGTTCGCAGGGAAGGGATGAAACTTTCGGCGCGTATCTTGCCACTATGAGGACATTGTTCCGAAGATTGTCGGAACCTTTATCAGAGGGAAGAATGTTATCTATATTGAGGAAAAACGTAGACCCCTTTTATCAGGTTCAGATAGCGAGTGCCAAACCAAAGACGGTTAAGGAACTTGCTGTCTTAGGTAGGGAACTAGATACCCTTAAGGTAAATGTAGATAGTTTTACTCCACCAAGTAGAGGTAGGCATTTGTTGGAACCAGAATGTGGTTACCAACCGAGTTCGTCCGGACAACACCGAGTTGCGGCTGTTGCTCCAGTCCCAGAGAACCCTTTTAGACAGGTAGTTAGGTGTTACAATTGTAACAGGGATGGGCATTTGGCACAAAACTGTTCTGTGCAAAGGAAGTGTTTCGGTTGCGGGGCTGTAGGTGTTTATCGTAGGGATTGTAGGCGGTGTTCGGGAAATGGGGAACGGGCTCTTGTGACAGCAGGACAGGAGACCCGTCGGCGTTAGTTAGGTCGTCTGCTGACGATCAGCTGGAACGTCGAGTTCATTTAAGTTTCACTTTAGCGGCAAGCGGTAGGGACAGTAGGCCATATTTAGGAGTTAGGATTTATGGGATCAAGTTTTTAGGTCTACTTGATTCAGGAGCCTCTCGTACCATTGTGGGTGGTGACGGGTGGAAAGTTTTAAAAGAATTAGGGCTTAGATTAGAGAAGAGTAGTGTTGCGTCAGCAGCGTTAGCAGATGGGGCAGGTGTAGGAGTAGCTGGGTCTATTTCTCTACCAGTGGAGGTTGAGAATAAATCCATTTTAATAGAATGTCTGGTTATACCGAATCTCCCACACCAATTGATCTTGGGTGCCGACTTTTGGGCACTATCGGGCATAGTCCCGGATTTGAGATCTGGTATGTGGAGTTTTTCGAGCCAGGAAATGGTGGCTTCGGTAACAGACACGGTAGCGATTAGGGAAAAATCGGATTTGGACGATTTCGAAAATAAGAAGTTAGAACACTTGTTAGGAGAACTTTTTGAATCAATGACCGAGGGATTAGGGTGCACCAACTTAGTTGAGCACAAGATTAGGACGTCCGCAGAACCAATAAAACAACGATATTGCCCTGTTTCGCCAGCGATTTAGAAACATATCGATTAGGAACTCCAAGAGATGTTGGAAGCTGGAGTGATCGAGAAGTCGAAGAGTCCTTGGGCATCGCCGATTCTTCTCGTTAAGAAGAAAGACGGCAGTTATCGGTTCTGCGTTGACTATAGGAAATTAAATGAGGTTACTGATAGGGATGCTTATCCACTTCCATTTATTTCGGCAATTTTGGACAAGCTTCGAAACGCGAAGTATTTGTCCTCATTAGACATTAAATCTGCTTATTGGCAGATTCCAATGGAGGAAGAATCGCGTAAGTACACAGCCTTTACCGTGCCAGGGAGGGGTCTTTTTCAATTTTTTAGGATGCCATTGGCACATGGCAGAGGTTTATTGACGACGTTCTAGGTCCCGATCTAGAACCGTTCGTCTTTGTGTACTTAGATGACATTATCATTGTCACCGATTCTTTTAAGAAACACTTAGAAATTCTCAAAGAAGTTTTTAAAAGGTTAGGAGAGGCGGGTTTAAAAGTAGGTAGGGAAAAGTGTAATTTCTGTAGGCCTTCTTTGAAATTTCTAGGTTATGTAGTTGATAGGAACGGGCTTCATGTAGACCCGGAAAAAGTGGAGAGCATGATGAGGATTCCTCCACCGAAAAACGTGAAGGAAATTAGGAGTTTTGTAGGGACTATTTCTTGGTATCGAAGATTCGTGCCAAATTTTGCAATTCTAGTTAGACCTCTTACCGATCTCTTAAAGAAAGGTAAGAAGTTCGAATGGACACAAGAGTGTGAGGAGTGTTTCAGGAAAGCCAAAGAGTGTTTGGTTACGGCACCGATCTTGACATGTCCGGATTTTTCCCGGCCGTTTGTTGTTCAGACAGATGCGTCAGATTTTGGTATCGGGGCCGTACTTTCGCAGGAGTTTGAGGATGGCGAAAAAGCCATTTGTTATTTGAGTCGGTCATTGAATAGGAATGAAAGGAACTACTCTACGACCGAAAAAGAGTGCTTAGCGGTTCTTTGGGCGATCGAAAAGTTACGGCCGTATCTCGAAGGTGTTCGATTTACGGTTGTGACGGATCATCACTCACTGATCTGGCTTAGCAATCTTAAGGATCCGCAGGGTAGGTTAGCTCGTTGGGCCATTCGGCTCCAACAATTTGATTTCAAGATCATCCATCGAAAGGGAAAAGAACATGTCGTTCCTGATATGTTGTCGCGAGGAGTCCCCGAAGTAGCCGGTGTCTCTGAAGCGGATTCGGACCCTTGGGTGATCAAAATGAAATCACAGGTAGAAAAGAGCCCGTTAGAATACCCATCCTGGCGAGTTGAGGATGGGCGGCTCTATAAACATGTTAGGGTGAACCATATTGTTGTTCACAACGAGAATGAGGAGTGGAAGTTAGTTGTAGGGAAAGGTGATAGAGCAAAGATTCTAAACGATTGCCATGATGCTCCGCTTTCAGGACACATGGGCGTTAAAAAGACTTTTGCTAGGGTAGCAGAGAAATATTACTGGCCCAAAATGAGGAGTGATATTACGAGATATGTTAGGGTTTGTAAGAGAGGGCAGCTGGTCTTATGACTGAGAGGGTGGGAAATTCCCAACCGTGGGATATGATTTGTGTGGACTTAGTTGCTCCACTTCCGAAGTCGTCGCGCGGTTTTATTTATATTTTAACGGTCGTCGATTACTTTAGTAAATTTCCCCTGTTGTTCGCGTTACGGTCCGCAACGGCAAAAGCGGTTTGTCGAGAATTGGAAGAAAACGTTTTTCTTTTCTTCGGGGTTCCAAAGTGGATCGTCTGTGACAACGGTCCCCAGTTCCGTAGCAAGGCACTGAAGACGCTTAGTGAAGCGTACGGGTCACAAATTCGGTACACGGCGCATTACCATCCGCAAGCGAATCCTGCGGAGCGCATAAATCAAATAATTAAGACTACGCTCCGAGCGTATGTCTCGGAAAACCAGCGGAGTTGGGATATGCAACTGGCAAAAGTGGCCTGTGCTATCCGAACTTCGCAACATGAGGTGCTAGGTGTTTCGCCATACTTTGTGAATTTTGGTAGGAACATGGTAACTAGTTGCCATGATGTAGGGCTTAGAGATAGTGATAGGGACCAAGATAGAGGGGATACTATTAGGCAGTTTCAGAAACTGAGACAGGAGATAGCTAGGAAGTTGGAAGCGGCGGGAAATAAGACCGCTAAAACTTATAATTTGAGGAGAAGAGACATACAGTTTCAACCTGGTGATCTCGTTTGGCGTAGGAATTATGCTCTGTCCGATGCGGCAAATTATTTCGCTTCTCAATTAGCGACCAAGTTTGTTGGTCCATTTAAGGTCAGTAGGAGGGAGTCACCTTGGACATACCTCCTGATAGACGATAAAGGGAAGGATCGAGGGACGTGGCACGTAAAGGATTTAAAGCCATTTATTGACACTTAGTCAAAAGTCCCTTAATCTTTCTTTTAAATCGTAATTTATTTTGTATTTCGTTTGTTTTTTTTTGGTAAATTGTCCAATTTTATATTTTCAATTCGTGCCACTAATTCTTTTTTTCTTTTTTTTATTTTTCTTTTTTAATATGATGGTAAACCTGTGTTTTGTTGTTCACCTTGTACTTTTACCCTCCGATCCTGGCCCAGCCTTAAGAAATGGTTTATTTTTCTTGAAAAGTAAACACATTTCTTGGGAGGTAAGGGTGGAATTTGTTACGGTAAATTTTACCGCAACAAAAACTTCCCTTCGGTCGTTCTTTCTCCCATTCTTTTCTCTCGTTGTGGCTGCAAAATATTGGCGAAGTTGAGGGCAACCATGGTCTCATCAACCAGTGGTGTACCTAGCCTTATTTTGCAAAAGCAACAAAAGCAGGTGTTCGAGTACGACGTTCTAAAACGAGAAGAGAGCCGGCGGATGAGCCGAAGAAGTAACGAGTCAGGTGGACTCTTACTTACCCACATAAACTGAGCAACAACAACTATACACCTTTTATAATTATCTTTTAATTTTAATATCTTTTCATTTTAACGTAAAGTAATTTTAACATTAACTTAAAATAACGTAAATTTGTTTAATGTACAAAATGGGTTTTTAACGCGTGTTAGATCATAGTTTTGTAGAATGTTCAAAATGAGTTTAAAGTAACGCTCCTTTCTGAATCTTCAAAAATAGTTCATTAAATAATTCACGCTTCGAATCCCGCGCGATAGTTGTAGAGTAGTAGGGAAAAGCCTAGTTCAGACTCCTCTTCAATTTTAATTCTTTTCAATTTTTCTCGAAAATTGTTTTAGTTGGGAAATAGTCTGAACTCGTCCATAATGTTTCGACAAGTTTTGGAAACACATCCAATAACTTGTCGAAACGTTGTTTGTGTGCGTGAGAGTATGTTTTGGCAAGTTTTGGAAACACATCCAACAACTTGTTGAAACCGTGTTTGTGTGCGTATGAGTATGTTTCGTTAGATCCCACGACGGTTGTTTTCTAGGAGAGCGTCATGCTTCCAGAAAGCCGTGACCGATGATCTCGAAACGAATGGTTGTGTTGTAGCGTTGTATGTATGAGTGAATGATTGGAATGGACGAGGGAAGAAAGTTGTTGATGAAAATTAGCTTGGAAGGCACTCTTGTGAGAGCCTTGGAAGCAAAGACTTAATTTAGAAAAGAATTTCGAGAATTTTTGGAGAAGGAAAAAAAAAATCGAGGAGGAGATTTATTTTAATAGTGTTTTGTTTTTTTTTTGGATCAAGAATTTTTGAAATCGGGATTCGAGACGGGAGAGTTTGAAAAGGAGAAAAGGAGATAGGAGAAAGGCGTTACATATTTTCGAGAATAAGATAAGTAGTTTGTGTTTGATTAGTGATATAAATATATATTTGAAATTCTAAAATATATATTTATATTCAACGTGTATACGAGTTTTCACATATAATTTCGGGACGCGCTTTAATTGTGTTAAAGACCCATTTTACCTTTTTTTATCTTTTCAATTGGTTTTATTTTCTTTTTAAAGTAGATTCAATATCCTGTTAATTTTGCCTTTGAGCCAAACGGCCATATTTAATTGTTCATTTTTTTTTATTTTGAAAAGACTTTTGGGTTTTAGTCCAGGGATCTTCTGTCCCACGGTTTCCCAAAACAATAAAAACAACTATTTACACTTTACTCTCTTTCTTTTTATTTAAAATATCGGTCCTTCAAATCCTAAAATTAGTTTTGGAATTTTCTAATTCGGTTTTAGAAAAAAATTCCTGGCGCCTAACTTTTTTTGCACCCTACTGTGCAACCATATACTTTCTTCTTTTGATAAACTGTTTTGATTACGAAATCAATCAAGCTTATCAAAAGAAATACAAAATTCTTCCACCGAACCCACCCCAGCTGAGCAGCCGTGGTGACAGCTTCTTTAATCAAGCTGTATATTGCACTTTTTTATTTCGCACTAGCTTTTGCCCGCTACTTCGTACGCGTGGATTTTAGAACAAAGTAGGTATTTAGTATAATTTTGTTTTTGCACAACCGGTTCAAAATGGGGAGGTATGCATGGTATGAAAGCTACATACCTTACCAGCTCTACAGCCGTAAGATTTTTGGCTTCTGTATAATATTATTTCGAAGTATCATAACGGTTTAAATTGCAAAGTTAGAGGGTTAAGCTCTGAAGCAATATACCTAATTGGAATGCCCACTTTCAAAGCGATGCAACGCGCCAATACTGCTATTTATGGAAGCTCCGCTTCATCAGTTTTGGGCGTAAGTATTGCTCGTTCACCGTTCTTTATGGTAACATTATTTTTCGATTTCAGCTTTCGCTGAATGAGACATTGTCTATATGGTGGTAAACAGCGCCATCTATGATGTTTTTGATGTTACTTCTGTACAGAACGACTAACTTATTTCTATTCATGTATATGTAGGTAAGTGTGGCGCTAAGACGCTAACTTGCTTAAAATCTTTTAATTTTGCGTTAAGTTCATTGAATAACGTTCGATTTCAGCAATATTAAAAAAACAACCAGAATTATATATTTTCCTGCAATAAAATGTAGCCTATATTTTAAGTTGGCGTACTACCAATAAATCTGTGAAAACCGCATTCAATTCCATGCAGTAGTTTCTGCGTGATGCGCGTACAAACATACAGACAGACAGACAGACAGACAGACAGACAGACAGACAGACAGACAGACAAAAATTCTAAAAACGGTTATTTTGGCTTCTGTGGGTCTAATAGAGACTCTCCATATTAGTTTTGCATCTATATCTTCAATGTACAGACATCGACCTGTTACAATTTTATTATATGTATAGATTCTCTTTTCGCGTTATTCGTGTGTGGCCTATTGATAGGTATCATAATCATTAGTAAATTCGTGTCGTGTGTCGTCGTCGGTACGCGTTCAAATCTTGTTTTCTTTTTTAATATTTTTTTAATTGAATTGTTCGCGTAGTAATTTCGTTTACATAAATAATTTTAATTAAATAAATTCCCCTACCCCTATCGTGTTCGTGGCGCGAAGAAAAAGTGCAATAAGGTGAGCAGTTTGATGATTCCCTCCGTTATGAGGCGGCACATGTCGCCATTGGCTGTAGATTGCTTCTGTGATATGGTAGCGTTAAGATAGAATGTTGCTATTGCTATTTGAAGATTGGCGCTGCCCGGCTTAATTCCTTTGACAATTTCAATTGTTATTGGCTCCAGACATGACTCTACTTGCTGACGGCCACTATGGTGATTCATCTATACAAACTAGTACTATGAATAGGAAGTTATTACTGTTGCAATCAGTGGGTACTAGGCGCAGCTTGCTATCTTCAGTTTGTATTGTATTTAGTTGAAACATTGTATATGAAATCTATAGTAGTCTGGGGAACGAGTAAGAGATAACGGGGTTTGGAGACACATAGATGTCGCTGGTAATTATCACATATTTAAACCTTTCCACCTACATTTTCTTTCCAAAACGAGAAATTTAAAAAAAAGATTTGGAGGCTCACGGTGTCGCCACAGTCGGTCCTTCTATCCATATTACTATAGATTTCATATACAATGGTTGAAAGAAAGGAAGTGTTGGGGCACTCGCGCTAGAGGGCGACACAGTTAAACGTAATCTCCAATTCCGCTTAGGAGCTCTATTTCTGTCTTATCACAGAACAGGTCAAGGTATTGATGTAACAATCAAAGCAAGCTGTCCAATGATAATAGCTGCTGCTGTGGCTTGTTCAATCTTACCACTATCCTTCTTCTCCTTCTGCCTCTTCGTCATTTCAACTTTCTGCGCTTTGGCCAGTTCCTCGTAGAAACTTTCCTGACCCCATTGCAAGGGATCATACATTTCTGGCGGATAGTTCGTTCCGAATTCATTGATGTCGCAGAACGAAATGAGTTTCTCATAAATGCTAGGATTTCGAAAGTCTTTCCGCTCTTGGATTATCCGATTCATGTCCATGTTACTTGTTTCCATCTTATCGTACAGATGTTGTATCTTATCAACCAATTCTACGGTTGGTTTGCCTTTAGGCTCCGTAGGCAATGAGAAACCATAGTGAGCGTATTTATCGTCTTTGGATTCCTTTTTTTGGAGATTTTCCAACGCTGAACTCTTCGGTATTAGTATCCATTTTTTTCACTTCATTGGCTGGAGTTGTTTTCTTATCATTAGTGTCTTTTGGCAAGTTAGCTTCGGCAACGTTTTCCTCTTCGCTTTCGGTCTCGTCATCGTCTGAGACGATTGAGGGGTTGCAACTGGAGTTGGTGGTTTGGGAGGAGGAATTACCTGAAAGTTCGTAGCAATGGTATGAAAATAAAGCTGGAAAATAATTTTTATTATTATTTACTTACAACTTGAGATGAGATTGAATTTTGTGAATCCGAACTCCCATCGTCCTGGTTGTCGTCCTCGTTCTCAGAATCTTTTGCGGATCACACTTCTTGTCAAATGTAAAATTTCTTTTTTTTTCTTTTTTTTCTGGCTTTTGAGAGATCAACATTCTCAACTCATGTCTTGGAGATGAGTTGGATATTGTTACAGAATGTAACTTTATTGTGCATAAACGAACGACGTGGATGTTACACTTTGTCACAATTTCGGAATTTACGAACGTCAAAAGTAAAACATTGTTGACAAATGTTACACAAATCCATTAAACGAACGTACTACAGAGATCACAGCTTTCTTCTTCGTTGCCCAAACAGTTGACCTTGTAGACAACATCTGTCCGTCGGTCTTTTTCAACAGTCGTTGTTAGTTTTGTGAACAACGAGTTTAGTGTTTGGTTCGACTTGTATGCCAGATTGACGTCTTTAGCCTTGTTGGCTACTGTTTTTTTGAAGCTATTGATGTGGCAAGTGAAACAAATGTTTTTAGATTTCACATCTATTAAAATCCAATTTATTGGCTTAAATAATTAGATCACAATTTAGTAGGTACTTATAGATTAATTATAATTAGGATTCACTTTGAACGTGTCAGCAGTAGGACGAATCATCAACGACTAACGACTACGACCGGCCGACTGAAACCTGTGTAGTTCACTGACTATATAGTGGGGATAAGAAAGAGTTTGTAACTGTGCGTGTGCAGACTGCAGAGAGTTAATTACGATATTGTAAAGTCTGTAAACAATTTTACACAAGCAATGATCACGATGATTTAGGAATCATATGGTGACCACTACATACTCCCCTTTCAGCTGTAAGCGTTCCGAAATTTTATAAATTGATGAAACGAAATGAAAAAAAATTGATGATGAAAAAAAAATTAAGCGAAGGTTACTTTCTTTCTTTCAGCCGGGTTTGCTTCATTTGCGATGATATGCGCATGTTTCAATCGGTCAATTGAAACTGATACGTTTTTATTATTTATGTCAATTATGAATTGTGTTCGTAGTTTTCGAACAACCTTATATGGTCCTTCATATGGAGCAACTCAACTCTTAAAAACACATAATTCGAAGAACTGAGTGATTTGGGTATATTTATATTTGACTGTATAGCATTCCTAGTAGCTGTGGGAATCGCAGATTGCATAGACTGACGGATTTGGTTCACAACCTTAGACGGATCTGTGTTTCCGGATATTTTGGTCAAAAAATACTCTCCGGGAATTTTCAGAGCTTGGCCGTATACCAGCTCCGCGGCTGAATAACCAAGATCCTCTTTGACAGCTGTTCGTATGCCGAGCAATACTAGAGGAAGTTCGTCGCTCCAATGTTGAGTGTTTCCTCGAGCTACAATTGAAGCTTTTAATTGTCGGTGCAGTCTTTCCACCATACCATTGGCTTGGGGGTGGTAAGCCGAAGTACGGATTCTATGAGACCCTTACATGCTGGTTATCGATGAAAATAATTTTGACTCAAATTGTGTTCCTTGGTCGGTTGTGATTTGAGCTGGAACACCGAATCTAGAGACATACTGTTGGACAAAAACACTGGCGACGGTGGCTGCACAAATATCAGAAATGGCATACGCTTCTGGCCACCGAGTAAAGCGATCGAATATAGTGAGCACATATGAAAATCCATTGGATGGGGGTAGTGGACCCACAAGATCCATATGTATGTGTTTAAAACGTCCAGTTGGCATTTTGAATGTATCATATTTTGTTTTTGTGTGCCTATGTATCTTAGAATGTTGGCATGCTACACACGTCTTAGCCCAATGGTTGCAGTCTTTATTCATAGAGGCCCAAAAATATTTTGATACAACTCTTTTGCGCGTGGCACGAATGCCTTCATGTAAAAGATTGTGTAAAGAGTCAAAAATGAGTCTGCGAAGACTTTGAGGAACAAATGGACGGTTGGTTTCTGTGCTTGTTTCGCACCAAATTTGTTCGTTTGTAATGGGCATTTTGACAATTTCTAATTTAGTTTTGGAATAAGGTCTGGTGTTACCAGAAATCAATTATTTGAGCTCATCATCATTTTCTTGTAGTTTTGAAATTTGTTTGAGATCGAAGTTGATTGAATTGATCTCTGCAGACGGACGTGAAAGGAGATCAGCTACCACGTTATCTTTACCGCGAATGTGACGAATATCACTGGTAAATTGAGATATGTAGTCCATATGTCGAGTTTGGGCTTCTCTCAGATTTGCACATCAAGGCATTTGTTAACGGTTTATGATCTGTGAAGATCACAAATTCTCTTCCTTCAACAAAACACCGAAAATGTTTGATTGCTAAGTAAACACCAAGCAATTCACGATCAAACGCTGCGAACTTTTGTTCAGACGGCTTCAGTTTCTTTGAGAAGAAGGCAAGCGGCTGCCATTCGTTTTTGCTGTTACGTTGCTGCAAAACAGCACCTACAGCGGTGTTTGACTCTTCCGTGGTGATGCTAAGAGAACCGTTTTCTGTTGGATGAGTTAGCAGTGTAACTTCCGATAATGCATGTTTTGTTTTCGCGAAGGCAGCATCACACTCCGGAGGCCAGTGAAAATGGTTTTTGTTTTTCTTTATTTTCTGTAGATAAGTTACATGGGTATGAATGGGTGATAACAATTCGGCGAGATTTGGAATGAATCGATTAAAATAATTAACCATCCCAACGAACTGTTGGATTTGTCGAATCGAAGTTGGAGGGGGCATGTTAATAATTGCCTCAACTCGTTCTTGAGATGGAGCAATACCATGACTGACTGGCATTCCGGAGTCCGAAAGGCATCCTTACAAACTCGAATAGGCCGAATGGTGTTGTTATCGCGGTTTTATGTACATCCTCCGGAGCGACGGGTATCTGATGGTAGGCTCTTAATAAGTCAATGCATGAAAACACTTTACAACCATTGAGGTTTAACGAAAAGTTGTGTATGTGACTAATGGGATGGCGATCTCGTTCAGTGACATTTTTTAACCCTCTGTAATATTCACATGCTCTAAAACTATCGCCGTCTTTTTTGGCTACCATGTGAAGTGGTGAAGAAATAGGTGATGAAGACGGTCTACAAATCCCTAGGCTAACCATATTTTGAAACTCTAAAAGGGCAGCTTTATGTTGTTTAACATTCAGTGGGAGTGGTTTCGCAAAAGGTAGACGACCTTTTGTAATGATATGATGTTGAACAGTATGTTGGACTGGTTTATGAAAATCTGGAGGAGCAGTGAGTGAAGGAAACTCTTTTAAAATGTCTCCGTAAGCGTTGTTGATGGAAGGATTTTTCGGAGATGGAGTATCTACCAAAGCTTCCATAGCGCTTATATGCAATTTGGTTAATGAATCGATAAGACGGCGATTCTTTATATCGACTAAAAGGCCAAATTTGTTAAGAAAGTCGGCTCCAATTAATGGACGGTTTATTCCTGCTATTATGAATTCATGAACGAATTGTCTTCGAAGTCCAAGATTAATTTTCATTAGCTTTGTACCATACGTGCTTATGGATGTACCATTAGCTGCACAAAGATATAAAGAGGGGTTTGTTTTTTTAGCTTGAAAAAGTGTGCGTGGAAGCACAGACAAATCAGCACCAGTGTCAATCAAAAAAGTGAGGTTGTGATCGGGATCACGAATGAAAAGACGGCTTTGTAAAGAACAAACCGAGTTATGTGCCGTAGAAACAGCTGGTTCATTTAGTTTTTTCATCTTTGTTTATTCTGCTCAAAGCAGAATTTTTATTGAAATTGCAAGGATTAGAACAATTCCTAGCATTAGATCCAAATTTCGAATGAAACCAGCAGATGCCTGATCTGCTACGTGATCTGTGCCTACTCCTTGAATTATTTCTGTTTGAATTTCTCTGTGACCGAGAAGATTGCCTACTAAACCTAGTCGTAAGTTGCTCAACCATGCCTTTTAATTCATTTATTTCCGACCGAAGTCGAGTTTGGTCTTCAGAAACATTGGAATTCTGTTTGTTGTTTGCATGGAATTCAGAAATTCCACCTACTACGCCTGAAGCTTCCCAAATTTTATCCGCCAAAGTAGTTACTTCAGCTTCTGTTTTGGTTTCTTGTGAAATGAGGGCTATATTAATAACTTGTGGGAGTCGACGAAGCCACAGTTTTCGAATTAAATCGTTGCTAATTATACCTGATGATGAACCTGCAAGCTGCTGTAAAGCTCTAAGAAACTCAGATGGTTTTCTGTCACCAAGTTGTTCACTAGATAACAGTTTTTCTATTCTGCGCTCTTCGCTTAGCGAATGCCGTTGGATGAGGGTCTGTTTAAATTGATCGTATATGTTAGATTCTGGAGGGGATTGGATGAAATCGATAACTGTTTCAAGAACATCTTGTGGCAATGCGCCAAGAACATAATTATATTTTGTCACATCTTTTTTAATTTTTGCGATTGAAAACTGCGCTTCTGCCTGTATAAACCAAACTGCTGGTGACTTTGGCCAAAAGGGCTGTAACTTGACCGAGACAGAATTGACAACGTCACTGTCCGATTTAACATATTCTTGATTACTTTTCTTTTCCCCTTTATTTTTATCATCGTCATTGCCTGATTTTGAAACTTCTGGACCTTTTTTTATCATCATCATCATTACCTGCCATTTCGCAATAGAAAAAAAATTACGAGCTTCGTTAAAGAGAAAAAAAAATAATTATTCCTTCAATTTAAAAAAAAAATTATAATAACTAGGTATTCTGCAAAACGCACATGCACGCACACCCAAAAAAAAAAAAAAAAAAAAATACTTTTTCGGATGATGATTCTTCCTGTATGTAGCTGCACAAGGTAAGAGAGAAAAAAAATTTATATGAAATAAAAGAATGAAGTAATTTGAGAAAGAAAATATAATAAGGTTAGTGAAAATATTTACATATGTATGTAAATATACAAAATAAATGTTGAAAATTTGAGAAATATAGTAAAGTGATTAGAAAATGGAAAATTTTATAATTCAATTAATAAATTGTTAGCATTAAAAAATAAAACAGCAGTTGACATCTATTGTTGGCAATGAGGTGTGTTGAGGTGGTGCTCTTATTAATCCGTTGCATTTGGAGACAAAGCTTTTTGATGTTGTTGGAGCTTTCGGTACAGGTGCAGATGTTAACAGTTGATTTGTAGGAGAATGAAATGTTGCGGTGCATAAGTTCCGTTGTCGATGATGAAGAACAAACAAATGATGGTGTGTTTCTTAATGATCATTTAGCATTTGTTCTTCTTCTAATATTGTGATTTAACTGTTCTTTTATACTTGCGGTACTATGGTATGGCAATTTGATGTTTTAGCGAGTCGATGATGATTTTAAGGCGTTCTTTTTGTATGTTTAGTATGAGTTTTTGTTGTTGGTGCGCACTTAATTTGTATATAGGCTTAGCACTTATTTTGTATGGGCTATGCACTTTATTGTTTTAGCACTTGTTTTTGTAGGTACAGGCTTTAGCACTTTATGTGAATATTAAATACAGATAGGTATAGTTAATTTGATGTTTTCGATGTAGGTGGCTTGCAAGTAGTTTGGATTTGTAACACAATGAAAAGTTGTTGGTTAGTACGTGAACTAATCGGGGTCACCAATTGATGTGGCAAGTGAAACAAATGTTTTTAGATTTCACATCTATTAAAATCCAATTTATTGGCTTAAACAATTAGATCACAATTTATTAGGTACTTATAGATTAATTATAATTAGGATTCACTTTGAACGTGTCAGCAGTAGGACGAATCATCAACGACTAACGACTACGACCAGCCGACTGAAACCTGTGTTGTTCACTGACTATATAGTGGGGATAAGAAAGAGTTTGTAACTGTGCGTGTGCAGACTGCAGAGAGTTAATTACGATATTGTAAAGTCTGTAAACAATTTTACACAAGCAATGATCACGATGATTTACACTACACTATCTGTTAGTTTTGGTACATAAACCATACTCTTGAAGAAACCGGCTTTCTTTTCTAACTTGTCTGATTGCGTGGAGTTTTCTTGTCTTTGAAGTAAATCTCGGATAATTTTCCACGGGAATCCATTATCAACAAGAATGTTTGTTACCTTTATTTTGTTTGCGGGGTGGAATTTCTCGTCACTTATCATGAAAACTTTGTTGATTAGGTTTAAAACCGTGTTAATTATAATGTGTTTTGGTTGGTTCGACAGGAAATTGATAATTCTTCCAGAAGCTGTTTCTTTTTGGTACCAAGCAAATGTGAGTCGGTAGTTTTCACGGCGAATTTTAACGTCTAAAAATGCAATTGCATTGTTTTTTTCTTTTTCCACCGTGAATTGGATCTTCTCGTTAAAATTGTTAAGACTCAACAGCACATTGTCAACATCACGGTGATCAATTACCGCGAAAATATCATCGACATACTTTACTATCAACTTAGGTGGGTTTATTGACGTAAAGCAATCTTCCAACAGAAAGTCGAGAACAAGATCTGCAATTGTGGGTGAAAGTGGATTACCCGTTAGAACTCCATAGATTTGTTTGTGTAAATTATTTTTATACTGAAGAAAGTTGTTTTCTTTTAAACAGAAATCCAAAAGTTCGAGAAATTTGGTTAAGCTCAAGTTCGTGTTTTCACTTATGGTATTCCACTTCTTTTTTACAATTTTGACGACGACCTGAGTAGGAATGTTCGTGAAAAGTGATACTGCATCAAACGAAACTAAAACGTCTTGTTGATCCAATATTACACTTTTTTCTTTTTTAATAAATTCAAAGGAATTTTTTACCGTGTAGGTTGAGTTCCGAGTAACGCACTGCAAAATTCTACCTATGTATTTTGATAACTCGTAGCAAGGAACATTCATCGATGATGTTATAGGTCTCAGTGGTATATCGGGTTTATGAATTTTCGGCAGTCCGTAGATGGAGGGGATCTGCGCGGTGTACGTAGTCATTCTTGCTTGCCCTTTGTCGTTTATGAATTTGTTGGTGTGAAGATATTTGACCAATTCATTGTTTTTGTTTTGGAGAGAAGAAATTGGATTACTTCTTACTCCTCTGTACACAGAACGGTCTGACAATAGTTGAAACATTTTATCTTCGTATTCGCTTTTATCCATATAATTAACACGGCTTTCAACTTAATCAACCAAGTTTTCATGATAAGTGACGAGAAATTCCACCCCGCAAACAAAATAAAAGTCACAAACATTCTTGCTGATAATGGATTCCCGTGGAAAATTATCCGAGATTTACTTCAAAGACAAGAAAACTCCACGCAAAGAAAGCCGGTTTCTTCAAGAGTATGGTTTATGTACCAAAACTAACAGAAAGCTTCAAAAAAACAGTAGCCAACAAAGCTAAAGACGTCAATCTGGCATACAAGTCGAACCAAACACTCCACTCGTTGTTCACAAAACTAACAACGACTGTTGAAAAAGACCGACGGACAGATGTTGTCTACAAGGTCAACTGTTTGGGCAACGAAGAAGAAAGCTGTGATCTCTGCTATATTGGCACAACGAAACAACTACAAAACGACGAATTTCTAACCACAAGTCTGATTTAAAATCAAAAAGCTCCCAAAAAACTGCTCTTGCTTGTCATAGTATTGAAAAAAACCATATTCCAGATTTCAAAAACACAAAAATCCTCCAAACTGAAAAGAATACATCGAAACGATAAACTCTGGAAACGTTGCACATCCTTAACAACAAAAATAATATGAACCGTAAACAAGATACACAGAACATATAATCAGTGTACCTACTGTTCTTTAGTCTCTTCATAAATAAAATGTAATATTCTGTCGGGTAAAAATAACTTTTTAAAATAGTTACAGACAAAACTTCTAACAAAGAAGTGCTCATATAGAGCTTACACATTTTTGCTGTTAAGTTTTTCTTTCATTTTTAAATTTTCATTTTCAATGTTTTATGTTAAAAAATAATGTAATTTAATCCCATCAAATCCTGCAATGACTGTAAGTTTTATTACAACTTTTGTCAAATTGTAATTATGTTCATCTCTGTTTTTTGTTTCATTGTCATGTTTAATAAAAAAGCACCCCTGAAGAAGACTGAAATCTCAGTCGAAACGTTGGGAAAACTAATGAACTTGTTTCATTAAATAACTATTGAGACCTTAAAGCCGAAGAAGAGATCTTCAAAATCCTTCAATAATAAAACAACATTGGTCAAAAAATCAAAAATTACGTATATGTTTTAGCCTTCTCAAAAATTTATATGATGATGCATTTGAAATTAACTGTTGCCCAAACATGGCATAGTATGGTGTGCAGTTGATTGAGGTGTGCAAGTCACCCCTTAGGATGTTTCCTATCACTGGAATGTAGGTACTTTTCCCACTCATCATGTTTTTCATTTACAAATGCTCTGATCTGCGCCAGTATTTCTCTGTTGGCACGCTCGGAGGCATTGACCTGCTGTGAGTTGAATGCTGTCTTCACGTGTTTTATCGCCTAGAGTTCCAATAAATCTGCAAATTTTCGGGAAACAAATTGCTTTCCATTATCGCTATGGATATGCTCAGGACAACCGTAGTGCAGGAAAATGTCATTTTCCAAATATCTGCACATGGAACTGGCACATGCTTTCCTCAGCGGTCTAAAAAAAACGTTTTTGGTGAAATGATCGATCACTATGAAGATTACCGTATTCCCTTGCTTTGATCGGGGGTACGGCCCTAACAAGTCCATATAAAGCCTTTGCATGGGCCGTTCAGTCTTGATTTGAAATCCCATCAGAGGCCTCAGTGTAGTGTTCGGTGGCTTAATTGCCTTACAAGTTTCGCAGCGTTTTACAAAGTCTTTCACCTGCTTTGCCATCCCCGGCCAAAAGTAGGATTGTCTCACTCGAAACAAGATTTTCTCAGCTCCGCCATGACATCCCTCTGTAGTATCATGTATGTCCGATATTGCTATATTGCTTGCTCGGTGAGTTCCACTGGCAACCATAGTCGCCGCAAACTTTCCTCCTCGTCAACTGCACCTGATCTAAACTTGACACGCTTATAGACATAGCCATCAGAGACACGGACATCTGGCAGATTTTCCTGGTTTGTGTTCACGTCCAACTTCAGTTCCTCATAAGCAGCAGATTTAAAAAAGTCGGATTCTAAATCTATTCCATTGTTCTCTTCATATGAAAAGTGGAAACACCATTATATTGAAATTACAAGTTTTAATTCAACAATGTCTTTATTTAAAAACAAACACTTTTTATTAAAAAACACAAAAATTAAATTTATTTTTAAAAAAATATTGTGAATTGAGCTTTATTGAATGCATTTCGGCTAGTCTACTAGCCATCATCAGCAACATGACTGAGGGGGAAGCTGCTACAAAAATTAAGTTGCACAATCGTATACATGTATGTCAAAAAAAAAAAAAAAAAACATTACATTTACATGATTTTTAACAAAAAAGCTTTTTAAGAAAGAGAAATTATGAAAAAGCGAATAAAAAAGAATGAAGAAAGAAAGCATTTTACAATAATAATATTACAAAGTAAACAAATAAGACTCTATATTCCCCAAATCTGCATTCAACGCTGAATCATCTCTATGTATGTAAAGGCTCTCGTATGCATCAAGTTTGCGGCTCTCGTTCACGCATTTAAAAAGCTTTACATTTTATCGATTGTTGTTGTTAGATGATGTTCTTATAGTGCGTGCAGTGCAAAGGCAGATTTCCTTGGTTCATTGTTTTTGATGTTGTTGCTGTGCTCTTTAAACCTTGTTTTAACACTGCGCTTAGTTTGGCCGTAATATTTTTTGTCGCATTCATTACAATTGATAACATAGATCCCGGCTTTGTCAAGTTGTTCCTTCTTGTCTTTCGTAGAGAGTAGGATATTTCTAAGTTTAAAGGGGTTAGAATAGACAAGCTGCATACCATTTTTATTATATGACGCTTTTAAGGTATTAGTTATCTCTGGAGATAATGTCAAAACTACTCATTGTTTTTCTTTTTCAAGTCTTTTGTTTTGTGTAGAAAAAGTTGTCAAGTTGTGTCTTTGACTTTTCATCGAATGTCGGTGGATTATCTTTTCGATGATTATTTGACTGTAGCCATTGACTCTAGCTGCGTTTTTTATGTAATTGTATTCTTTGGAGTAGTTCGTTGCTGATAGTGGTAGGCTGGCTAGTTTTAAACCAACAACATGATGAGATAAATTTCACATGCGAAATCGAAGAAAACAACAAAATAACATTTCTCGACTTAGAATTTCATCGATCGAACAATAAGATTGACATCAACATACATCATAAAGACAATAACAACTTACGTTTCATCCCAAGTGACTCATATACCCCATACAACATAAACTAGCAGCCTTTAACTCTTTAGCCCACCGCCTAGTCAGCCTACCACTATCAGCAACGAACTACTCCAAAGAATACAATTACATAAGAAACGCAGCTAGAGTCAATGGCTTCAGTCAAATAATCATCGAAAAGATAATCCACCGACATTCGATGAAAAGTCAAAGACATACAACTTGACAACGTTTTTTACACAAAACAAAAGACTTGAAAAAGAAAAACAAAGAGTAGTTTTGACATTCTCTCCAGAGATAACTAATACCTTAAAAGCGTCATATAATAAAAATGGTATCTATTGTCTATTCTAACCCCTTTAAACATAGAAATATCCTACTCTCTACGAAAGACAAGAAGGAACAACTTGACAAAGCCGGGATCTATGTTATCAATTGTAATGAATGCGACAAAAAATATTACGGCCAAAATAATCATCGAAAAGATAATCCACCGACATTCGATTAAAAGTCAAAGACATACAACTTGACAACGTTTTTTACACAAAAAAAAAAACTTGAAAAAGAAAAACAAAGAGTAGTTTTGACATTCTCTCCAGAGATAACTAATACCTTAAAAGCGTCATATAATAAAAATGGTATCTATTGTCTATTCTAACCCCTTTAAACTTAGAAATATCCTACTCTCTACGAAAGACAAGAAGGAACAATTTGACAAAGCCGGGATCTATGTTATCAATTGTAATGAATGCGACAAAAAATATTACGGCCAAACTAAGCGCAGTGTTAAAACAAGGTTTAAAGAGCATAGCAACAACATCAAAAACAATGAACCAAGGAAATCTGCCTTTACACTGCACGCACTACAAGAATATGATCTAACAACAACAATCGATAATGTAAAGCTTTTGAAATGCGTGAACGAGAGCCGCAGACTTGATGTATACGAGAGCCTTTACATACATACTCGTAGAGATGATTCATCATTGAATGCAGATTTGGGGAATATAGAGTCTTATTTGTTTACTTTGTAATGTTATTATTGTAAAATGCTTTCTTTCTTTTTAATTCGTTTTTCATAATTTCTCGTTATTAAAAAGCTTTTTTGTTAAAAATCATGTAAATGTAATGTTTTTATTTATTTTTGACATTCATGTATACGATTGTGCAATTTAATTTTTGTAGCAGCTTCCCCCTCAGTCGTGTTGCTGATGATGTCTAGTAGACTAGCCGAAATGCATTCAATAAAGCTCAATTCACAATAATTTTTTAAAAATAAATTTAATTTTTTTGTTTTTTAATAAAAAGTGTTTGTTTTTAAGTAAGGACATTGTTGAATTAAAACTTGTAATTTCAATATAAAGGTGTTTCCACTTTTCATATGAAGATAATATTTGAGAGATTACGAAAATATATTCCAAAAGCTACATACAAATACAAAAAATATTCCTTTGTATCTTGCTACAGCCTTCAACTCTTCCATGTTGATTCTGGACAATGTGTGATTTACGACGTTAAGTGACCCTTTTCTATGCTCCATCGTGAAGGTGAATGCTTTCAACCGCAAGCTCAAACGAGCCAGCCTCCCATATAAGTTCTTCTGCGACATGAGCCACTTTAAGCTTCAATAGTCGGTAACGATCTTGAAAGGCAATCCATCAACGTACGGCCTGAATCTTTCAACGCACACTATTGCTGCCAAGCATTCCTGCTCTAAGACTCTGTAGTTTCGTTGTGCCTTGTTAAGCGTCTTTGATACGAAGGTGATCGGATGCTCATGACCATCATTCTCCAGTTGGTATAGTACCCCACCTGCCGAGCTTGACGCATCCCACTGAATGACGAATGGCCTGGAAAAATCAGGCTGTGCCAGTACTGGTTCACTTGTTAATGCTTCCTTGAGTTTCTCAAATGCTGTGGCTGCCTCCTGCGTGAGTTTGGGATAAACTGACGATACCATCCCGCCATGCCGATGAATCGAATAATCTGTCTTGCGCTCTTTGGAAGCGGAAACTCTGAGATGGCTTTCAGCTTATCGGGATGAGTCTTGAGACAGCCTTGACCAACGATGTATCCCAGGAATTTGATCGTCTTGCTTTTCTCTACATTTATTGTAAGTCTTGCATCTCTGAGGAACTTTGCCACGTCCGATAAGATAGCCAGATGTTCTTCAAATGTCTCTGTGCAGATGAGCAGGTCGTCGATGTACACAAACACCTTTTCTCTATACTAAGATGGTATAACTTTATCCATCAGAAGAGTTATCCTTTGGGAAGCATCTTTGAGGCCAAATGGCATGACCACGAACTCCATGAGTGGTGTGCCTGGAATGGCAAAGGCAGTCTTCTCCCTGGAGGACTCTGGTAAAGGGATTTGATGGAATGCGTCCTAAAGGTCGATGCCACTGATTAAGTGTGTGCCTTCCAATCTGCTATATAGGCCTGCAATGTGTGGTAGAGGATCAGCATCATCCTTCGCCACACTGTTCAACCTACTGAAGTCTACACAGAGTCTGTTTTTCCTGGCTTCTTCACTAGGACGATGGGAGAACTCCAGGGACTACTGCTCTCCTGTATAATCCCTAGGGAGAGTAGCTTTTCAACTTCTGCATATACTTCAGCTTGTCTGGGAGGTGAGAGCGGATAGTATCTCGATTTGATTGGGACCGAATCGCCCGTATCTATAACGTGCTCTTCGAGATTTGTCCTTCCTAGACCTAGCTTGGAGTAGGATGGGAACAGAGCGATCACATCCTTTCAAGCTCTTTTCTCTGCTGCTCCGTCAGGTTATGTGAGTTCAGGAGTATGTCTGTTGTTTTCAGATTCGATATATCTGCAACAATTCTTGGAGCGATGTGGAAAGTGTTTTGACGGGAATTTTGCATAAGCCCAGTATTTTCTGCTTGAAGCCATCGGCCGTGCTAATGGTTGACTCAAATGTTTTTATAGGAATCGAATTGCGTTCTAATAAGTCCACGCTGTCTGTTCGCACAAGATATAAATTTATAATAAAAAAAATAACAGCAACAAAGTAACTAGTTTTTAAATAATTAAATTTTATGTTTACAATGAATATTTACACGTTTTTATATTTTGAAGAGAGTTAGACAACTGTTGAAGGAATAATAATCATTAACAAAACGATTGCAGAAGGCAAATCGAACAAAAATGACCAGTGTGTATGTATCTACTTACAGCGCGTGAGGCCAGACGTTGCACTTTTTAAGGTCACATTTGGCTGGTCTCACGCTGCTATGGGATTTGGGTGAAGGAATAGGAGACGATTAATATACTTAAAATTAGGTATAAAGTGAAATGTGGGAAGTAATAAGAAAATCACTTCTCATCGTGTCAGCATATTTCAGCCGTGTGCAAATCATTGTAGGTATTTAATTTTTAAGTACTTTTGCTGAACATACTCCCCCCTTTGAGGGATGTAATCACTCAAAATAAATAAATAAACAAAATTAAAATAATTAAAACTGTGTATCCACTTCAAACCTAGGTGCGTGTCTCCTAGGAAGGGGTTTCTTGCCTTAAAATAGTAGAATATGATGAATCCAATTATAACAATGAAGAGAAATAAGTTTATACTATAATGATGGTAGTCATGAAAATTCATATCATTTACTTGAGATGAATCCCTATCTAATTCCTTAAATACTTCATTTACTTTTTTGCTTAATTCTTGTTCTTCAATATAATTTGTATCATTTCCAGACGATGCAATTAAACTCGTGTCTTTATATGGCACCTTTATTTTAATTGCTTCGGAGATTTTTATGGAAGGAAAAAACGAACTTTTTACCGTACTGTTTCTAAGAATTCGTCCATTTATAATTATATGGGGTAATTTCACTGTACATGGTTCTAAAAATTCCATCAACCCACTTCCACTTAATGTCAAGCTCTTTGTGACTCCATCGCATATAATTAAACCAGTTATGGTTTCCTTAAGAGCAAATATCCAACTATTCGAATTCTTAAGACTGATCCATTGATTGAAGAATGGATTTTTTAAAATAACATTGATTGAGGGCACTCTTTAAATGATTAAGTAATGAAATTTCACAAATATTCGCACTTCCCTGATGGATAATTGTTGGGAATTGTTGGTTTCAAAGATAATTTCTTGTCGAAAGAAAATTACAGGACATTAATTGATTACCCGTTAATTCAAAATACCTATCTCTAGTTGGAGTGACTGCTAGAAAAGGGGATGAAAGTTCTAATAAGAAACTTGAAGTATTTTGAAAAATTGGAAATGGAATCAGATTAAAAAGTTGGAATTCTTGGTTGTCTACTAACGGAATCATCATTTCAAATACTATTGAGTCGTTTACACTTCGTCCCTTGATGGATGACAGCTTGAAAATGTCAAGAACAGATGCTGTCGGAATGTTAATATTAGATGGAAGATTGTTCCTTATTATTTGCAGTTGTTTCATGCATTGGGACGTAGAGATGAAATGTGGATTCATTTTGGCATTATTGAGACTAAGTAGAACATCAAGCAAAGTGTCTTGCATCCTCTCTAGATTTGTTATTGATAATATCAAATATGAAGTTAACGCTGAAAAACTTTGACTAGCATCAATTATCTCCTGATGCTTCTCGATGCTGTTTAAAGATTTTTGAAAAATGTTTTTCAGTCCTTGATATTGCTCATTGTTACGTTTCAGCAAGTTTACTGTTGAGTCTGCAATTGAGCTCTGTTTTTTGAAGAGATGCAAAAGATGTTGCTCGTTTTGGTCAACCATAGAGATTTGATGCTCTATTTCTTTAGCAGAATTCCAAATAGACTATGCGCAACGTTTCCAATAAAGTCAAAGGGAGATCTAGAAACCCTTATTCGTTTGGTGTAAGACGTGTGATAATTATGAATTAGATCATTGTTGGATTCAATTGCGAATATTCTATGCTTAAATGAGTCAATGGTGGGTGAACAATAAGGATTAGTTTTTAATTCGTCTAAACAGATTTTATCCATTCTGTTTATGTAAGTTTTGACTTCTCCTAATTCTAGCCAATAAGAAGACAAATTGTAAAAGATATATATGTTCCAAAAACTATTTATCGTGCTAGCGCTGCCTATGACCTCAAAATAAATGCCTGTAGAGTTGTCAAGCTTTGTTATTGATATCGAATTGCTACTTAAAGAGGCAACTAAAAGAAGTATGAATAACGTGAAACACAGTAATGACAACAGGGAAGCATTGATGGACTTTCTTACCTTTATAGAATGTTGATTTTCTGAATGAGTTTCTGAATCCCTCTCCTGTAGCTCATTGTTGTCAATAGGTAAAGGACATATACTTTGGATTGCTCTTTGATAAGTTCCTGTTGCCGTCCTAATATTTGCTACTCTCACCAATCCGTCACTTCCTTTCACAACTTCAGCTACACGTCCCAGCTTCCATTTCATTGGAGGCTGGTTTGCATCTTTGAGAATAACCATTGTTTCAGGTTCTAGATTGTGGCATTTTACCTTCCATTTCATCTTCTGTTGCAGAAGGTGAAGGTATTCGTTTGACCACCTTTGCCAGAAATGTTGTTGGATATGTTGAATCTGACGAAATTTGTCTAATCTTGAGATATTAATTTCTTTCACGTCAGGTTCCGGAAGTGAGGTCAATGGTGCCCCGATAAGGAAATGACCGGGAGTCAATGATTCCAGGTCATTTGGATCTGAAGAAGTAGGTGTGAGAGGACTCGAATTAAGGATAGATTCTATTTGAACCACGATGGTTGATAGCTCTTCGTAAGTTAAAGAAGCCTCACCTAAATACTTTATAAGCAATGTTTTTGCAGATTTTACTGCGGCTTCCCACAGCCCTCCAAAGTGAGGGGAGCGAGGTGGAATGTGTTTCCAGTTGATTCCTATTTTTAAACAATTCGAATTGATTGATGATTCAGTTTCACATGATTCAAGGAACGCCTTAAAATCTTGTAGCTGGTTTCTTGCACCGACAAAATTTGTCGCATTGTCGCAAAAAATAGTGTGACATATACCTCTTCTACCTAAAAATCTTTTTAAACAGTTTATAAATGATTCGGTTGAAAGATTTCTTACGACTTCAATATGAACAGCCTTTGTAGAAAAGCATACAAATACTGCTAGATAATATTTTGTTGGCATTTTTCCTCGAATTTTATAATGTGTCCGAATCGGTCCACAAAAGTCGACCCCGGAATAATAAAATGGCCTTGAAGGCACGATTCTTTCTTTAGGTAAATTTCCCATTAATTGGTCAATAGATCTTGGCTTAGCACGGAAGCATTTAATACACTTAAACAGAACCTTGCGTGTTTCTCTTCCTACGCTCAAGATCCAAAACTGTTGTCTAGAAATAGAAACAAGAGTTCTATGGGATGCATGAAGATGTTTTTTATGAAGGTGCTCTAAAAGTAGTGTTGTAATTACATTATTTTTTGGAAGCAATATTTGATTTTTTGCTTCCGAAGGAATTTCTGCGTTTTTAAGTCTTCCTCCTACATTTATTAACTTTGTTTGTTTATCATAATAGGGACTTAATGATAAAATTTTAGAATTATTATTCAGAGGTTTCCCTGTCTGCAGGGTTTTATAATCTTCTGTGAATGCATTTATCTGAACGATTCTGCAGAGTAGGATTGTTCCCTGTTGTAGTTCTTCTACTGTCAAGAAACCACTAATATTGTTTTTAGCATTACGGGACTTAGAATTCATGAGAAATCTGGAACAAAATGCGAATATTTTTTGCAATGTGTAGAATGAATTTTTATAATTAATAGAACTCAATATATCATTTTGAAATGACAAAGTTAAAACTGTTTTGACCTTGCGACGCCCAGGGACCTGATCATGTGTTAAGTAGTCCACTTGGATATTTGGGTTTCCAACTTGATTTAGGAATTCAGGACCGTTAAACCATATATTTGATCTTATGATATCTCGCATCCCCAATCCACGGGATATAAGATCTGCAGGATTTAATTCTCCCTTTACATAGTTCCAATTATTAAAGTCTGAATTCGACTGAATTTTAGCCACACGATTTGCAATTTACGTCTCCCAAGTGTACGAAGGTGCCTTTATCCATGATAAAACCGTTGTTGAATCTGTGTAATAACTTACAGATAAAATTGGTTTGCAAATTATACTGAGTATTTTTTGTACTAAATCTACTAATAAGACTGCTGCCTGAAGTTCCAATCTGGCTATGCTTGTTGCCTTTAAAGGAACGACACGAGATTTGGAACACAATAATTGAACAAAAATGTTTCCACTTCTATCAGTAGATTTTAAATAAATGCACGCGCCAAAGGCACTTTCACTGCTGTCGGAAAATGCATGCAACTCCAAATTCACTGCTGAATCTATTAAAGCGAAACGGGGTATGGTAATTTCTTGCAGTAAGGAAAATTGTTGCAAATAGTTTTGCCATTTATGTGCCTGCTCTAAGGGTAAGTTTTCGTCCCAGGAGATCTTTGTTTTCCAAAGTTCTTGGAGAAATATCTTCCCTAATAATATAACAGGTCCAATAAGTCCCAAGGGATCGAAGAATTTTGACAAATCGGCAAGAACGGTGCGTTTTGTTACCTGTACTTCAAAAGGCGCCTTATAATCGTAACAGAATTTGAATACGTCTTGAATTGGATCCCAAACTAAACCAAGTGTTTTAATCACCTCCGATTGGTAAATCGTTAACATTTTCTCTCTACTTTCTATGGGAATATTTTCAAGGATACGCTGATCATTGGAACAGAATTTCGTTAAATCGAAATTACCTAGCTTTAATAATGCTCTAGTTTAATTTTAGATGCGTTTGGATATGCGTGTTGAAAATCGGATGATAATTTTACAAGGCATCTTTTTGATAAAAAAGAGGCAGAGGCAGTTCCATATGTCACTGTATTGAGTTGGTATGTTTTTAAAGGACTTTTGTTATTCTCCCTCCATAAAATAATCTGATATGCTCTATCATCCGGATGAACTAGTATTTGTCTATACATTTTGCTTATATCGCCAGTAAAAACAAATTTATGTAGTCTAAAATTCGCAATGACTGAAAATAAATCCGGTTGTACAGTTGGGCCAACCATGAGTATGTCTGTTTTTGCAGGCGCATCAAAAACAACTCTTAATTTGGTAGATGAACTGTGAGGTTTAAATACACAATGATGCGGAAGCACAAAATGTGGATTTGTTATATTTTCAATCGAAGTCATTTGACCTAGGCTTTCGTATTCGGCCATGAAATTAATGTAACTTGTTTTTAGTTCCGAGTTTTTCTCGAGTTTTCTTTCTAATGAAAAGAAACGTTTTTTAGCTATTTCCATGGAACAACCTAAAATTTTATTTGGTTCTTGTTTAAACGGAAGTCGTACTATAAATTGGCCTTGAGGGGTCATTTCAACGTGATCATTAAAGTGTTTTTCACATTTGTATTCCTCCTCGCTGTACGTTCTTGGTTCCGTTTCAAAATAATCATTTTCCCAAAATGAACGGACGAGTTTGTCTAAGGAGCTTAATGTTGGTCTTGAAACTGAGTGACAGTGAGAATTGCTCCTGCTGTCTACGGCTCTTCCTGCTAAAAGCCAACCTAGCCTTGTATTTCTCAATAATGGGAGATTATTGGAAATTTTATGTTCGCCAGGTAAAAGCAGTTCAAAGAATATTTCCGCTCCGATCAATACGTCGACATGACGTGAATTCAGAGTGTCAGGATCAGCTAGCTGAATGTTGGAAGGCATATTTAAGAGTTGAAGGTCAATAGGGGAGGCTGCCATATAATCGCTTATAGTGGGCAGTATACAGGCCTCAACGTTTGTTTTGTAATTGGATGTTCTTGACTCTATTGGAATGATTATTATGAAACTAGACTGACTTTCCTTACCCCCGATTCCGCTTATAGGAATATCCTTTCTTTGCTTTGTATAGCCTAATTGTTGAGCTAAAGAAGTTGTTATGAAATTTAATTGAGACCCTGAATCAAGCATAGCTCGACATGGGACACGCACACCGTTTGAAGATACAACATTTACTATTGCTATAGAATAGAAATAGAAATAGAATAGAAATAGAAATTGTTTACAGTTAAATATTTTATGATTAGAAGCTTTACAATATACACAAGAATGATTTGTTACTCCCCTAGTTTTTTCAGCCACAGTCACTGCTATCCGTTTCCGATCCTCTTGGCTCACCGCTTACAGGGTTTGGAACCTGGATTCCACAAATTCCAGTAACTGAGTTAGTGTTGGAACGCTTCTCGGTGCTTCAAGCGATTCCTCGAACATCATCCTGGTTAATTTGTCCATTTTATCGAGCAGCAAATGCACTAGCAGAGGATCCCATCCCGTTGTCTCGTATCCAAGGTTGCTGATGGCTTGCATGACTTCCTTTGTTTTATCATGCAGCCTTTTTAGACTTTTAGCATTGTCTACAATGCTAGACTGTTGGAGCAGTCTATTGAGTTGCGCGGTTAACAGTGATCTTTTGTTATTGAATCTTTCCACCAACGTATTCCAAGCCACCTCATAGTTGCTGTCAGTGGCATGAAAATGCTGAATGAGGCTATGGGCTTCTCCGGTGACATTGGCTCTTACGTAAAAAAGCTTCTCGGCTGAAGCAACAGGTTGGTTATGTACCATTTGTGTATAAAGATCATAGAATTGAGGCCAATTAAGATAGCTCCCATCAAATTTGGGTATCTCAATTTTCGGGAGGTTGATGGCCACGTTGGATATTTGATTCATTTGAGTATCTGTTTTCTTACTTGACTCGGACCCAAATGGTAGTAAAGTAATCCTCATGTCCAGTTTATCTTGGAGATCAAAATACAGTTGTATGTCGAAAGCATCTGCATCATCTCCGAGTCGTTGGTAAGCTGTTGACGATTCATCCCAGTTGCGCATTAGTGTCTTTGTTTTTAAATTAAATTGTTGTGGTGAAGTCTGCTTCAAATCCAAGGAGCACTTATTTATAGATGCTTCAAATATATTTGCGATTAACCGGAATTTGCTTCCCACTGTTAATCGGCTTGGTTCGTTGAATGAAGGCACTTTAAACATTTCAGGATCTGCTGTTGGTCCCTTTTGATTAATTTCTAAGTGCCCTGCTAAGGATTTTAATGGTAGCCTTAATTTTTGGGCTGCTGATTGTCCTGCCGGGGACGTTGGGGTTTGTCCTGCTTGGGACATTGCTGCTAGTCCTGCTGGGGGCGTTGGGGTTTGTCCTGCTTGGGACATTGCTGCTAGTCCTGCTGGGGACGTTGTTTGTCCTGCTTGGGACATTGCTGATAATCCTGCTGGGGATGTTCCTGAGTGTGGCTGCATGGGCTCAAGTTTCTTAAGTTCTTCAAAACGTTTCCTGATGTCCTCCCTCACGGACTCATAAACCCTTTGTACTTCATCATAATAATTTTTTGTGAAATATTCGTGGTCCGTTTCGCTTGGATAATTGTCCTTGATCTCACTGCCCGTATTGTCAAATGTCTCCCAAAGTGAATCTAAAATGCTCCATCGTTCTTGGAAGTATTTTAGTGTTTTCCTGCTTGCACTATCTTTTCCATAATTGCGTGCAAGATTACAAATCTCTCTTCCAACCTTGTCCTGGCTGGTGGTTGATTGTTCCATTGTGCACACCATTCTTTTTTTTTTTTAAATATAAAAGTTTAAATCAAAAACAGAACATTTTAACTTTTTTGTTTGGTATTTTTGTATGTATTTTATAATTCACTTTCACAATTACAGGCTGCTAAACTCTTTTAGCTAGTCCTGTCACGGTCGCCAATTTGTTCGCACAAGATATAAATTTATAATAAAAAAAATAACAGCAACAAAATAACTGGTTTTTAAATAATTAAATTTTATTTTTACATTGAATATTTACACGTTTTTATATTTTGAAGAGAGTTAGAATGACTGATGCTTCCGAATCCAGTAGCACATAAAGTTCGTCGTTGACGATTTTAATATTCAGGAACGGCCTGCCATCTTGCATGTTATTTAGTATCGTCAATTCAATTGATTCTCTGTGATTCTTTCTACCAGCGTATCGATTCCTGCATCTGATAATTTTTCTCGAGGCAGAGCGTTTGTCTGGATCACCAAATATTCTCTTTCTAACATGTCGATACCGTTCCATCCTCTCGTGAATAATATGAGTGACCCAGCTGCCCGCAGTTCCAGCAGGTGAACTTAGAAGTGTCCAAGGACCTACCATTAAATCTGTCCAGCCTACTATGAAATCTGTAAGTTTCAATGTCATTGCTTCCATGAGCTTTCTTTTCATCTGGCGCCTCCACATTTTGCATTTCATTCACATATCGTCTAGGTTCCTGGAACTTCTGTGATCTCTGGTGGAGCAGGAATGCTTCACCTTGTCTTGCTACGTCTCTCATGTGCTCCAAGCTTATGATTTCATAAGAGAACAAGAGTGCACCTAGGTTTTCCTTAGCATTCTTCTTGATTAGGTCTATTATCCTTGTGTCGTTGAGCGGGTCAATTAATCTCGCATTTAACCGTAGCACGTCGTTAGAGAAGTCGTCAAAAGGCTCCTTGTATCCTTGACGTCGCGAAAGTACTCTGACAATTTTCTCGTAGTCCTTTTCTGCTTTGCAGAATTCTTTGATCGGTCATCGTTTAAGGGTGGTGTATTTTTGCATCTGGATTCTGCTTTGGAAAGAACCAGAACCAGGTTTCTGACTTTCCCATCATCATGATTTGAAAATTCGCAAGAACATGTTCCCAACTGCAATTCGCGCGATCCTTCAAAGTCTCTACTTTGAACAAGATGTCATCGACGCTACCTGACCCATCGAAGCTGATCTGCCACTTTTCAATCTTACAGTTGGCATTGATCGATGTTGCTTGGGAAGCTGACGTGTATTGACCATGCTGACCAGAAGGAGCTCTGTTTTGTGACGAGAAGGAGACGTTGTTTATAAAGTGTTCGAAAGCTGTTCTCTGACTTGTGTGCGGTTGGCCTTCTGCATATTGTTTTGTTGGTCATCTACGGGTGGAGCTTCAGGCTGTGCTGCTTGCTGAGGAGCCTCTACTTGGTCTTGTTGTGGTTGATTTGGATTTGGTGGTGGTTGCACGTTGACTTGGGGTATGAGAATTGGCATTTGGCGTTCTTGTGATTCTGCGCGTTTGGTTGAGGCAGTGTGTGTAGTACAGGTTGCCTCTGCGCATTCATAACTGATCTAGAATTGGGTGCTTCGTTGTGGCTGGGGCGTGGCAGATTCCAGTTTGGGGTACCAGAGCGATTTCCTCTCGAGTGAGCATTCCTTCCTCTGATGCTATTTCTGCTACCGTTCATTTTGTAAAGTTTGACTACCAACAATGGACCGTGGGTTTCCTAACCGGCAGTGATGACATAAATGGTTTAAAAATGCATAAGTGCTAATCGACGGGCAGGGCACGAATGCCATAGGGATCTGCCATATGAGAGAAAACAACTTGTTTTGAATGCAAAATTGATTCTGAATTTTATTGCCAAAATGTACGCCTTATATACTAATTTCATTCACCTTTGGTTAATCTATAATTCTAATAATAACCTACTTTAATATTATTTCTATTTTTATTTTTGTCTGTACTTCGTACTTTATTTTGGGCTACTCAAAGTTACTTTACTTAACTTAGCTTACTCTGCAGTTTCGGTCGTAGTCTTCGTCATAGTGGCTTCGATTCATAGTGGCTTCGATTCATAGTAGTTCGATTGATTGTTGCATCAAATTTCATCGAATGTTAGGTCGTCGTCATCGTGGCTTGGATTGATGCAATACGTTTCATTGTTATTGTTTGGGTGAATGGTAGGTCGTTGTCATTGATGAGTTAAGTTTCATTGTTATTGTTGAGGTAGGTTTTGCGATGAGTATAGATACACTACACCCTCACCCTCAAGCGAAAAATTATCACAAGAATAGTTTGTTATTTTGAGAAGAATTTTTCAAGATAAATTTGAAATTGGAGTGGTCGCAAGTGCAGAACACGTCTCGTGCTTATGTAGTTATGGAAGTGCAGTTTTATATTTACATTAATATCTTAATTATTTTACTTATTTCATTCATCTATATTATATTTCTTAAGGCTATTATTGTGGAGTTTTTTATGTTCTCCTTTTATGTCTACTGTTGTGTTTACATTATTTGTTTCAATTATTTTATATGGTCCATGGTAGGGACTTTGTAATTTTTTCTTACTTTCTAGTTTTACAAATACTAAGTCTCCTATTTTAAAATCTGAAATATTTGTATTTTTATCGTTTTCTTATTTTCTTTTACTTTTTACATTGTCAATAATTGAATGAATTCTTGTAATTGCGTACTTAAGTCTAGTTTTTATTTCATCTACATAGTTTTCTAAATTATATATTGTTGTATTAGTATTTATTACATCATTAGGTAAACAACATAGTTTTCCGAATATAAGTTCGTATGGTGTATATTTAGTGTCAATATGTGGTGTAGTGTTATATGAAAATGTGTAGTATGTAATCCAAATATCCCATTCATGGTCTTCGGTAAAATTTAAAAGGAATTCATTGAGAACTCTATGGTTTCTTTCTATAGAACCTATGCTTTGATGATGATAAGGTGCTGAATAAACTTGTTTTATTTTTAACAATTCGCATATATTTTTTTTAGTTCATTTTTGAATTCAGTTCCGTTATCTGATTTAAGAATTTTGAAACATCCGTATTTTAAGATAAATTGTTCTACTAATGTTTTGGCTATGGTTTTTGCATCTTTACTTTCGATAGGGCGTGCAGCAACATATTTGGTGAGTTCACATTGCATTGTCAATATATATCTATATCCGTTTGATATTCTAAGAGGTCCGAATGTATCGATCTGTATGGTTTCAAAACTAGTTGTAGGCGTATCAGTTATAGTCATTTTTTCTTTAATGTGTCTCGTTTGTTTGTTTTTTGTACATAGTTCACAAGTGTTTATAAATTTCTTTACCATTTGTCTCATATTTTTCCATACGTATTTTTACTTGAGTTTAATTATAGTTTTTCGAATACCTTAATGTCCTCCATGTGGTGTGTTGTGGTAATCTTTTATTATGTTTAATTATTCTTCATTTGTAATTATTCTTTGAGGGGGTTTATATATAAGTATTTTCGTGGGCGAGTGTTTATCATCTGGTTGCAACCTATTATAAATATCTTTTAATTTTTCTTTTTCAATATATGTGAATATTAAATCTTCTTCACTAAGCGCTACTTCTTTTATGGGTACCCTTTTTAAAACTGATACGAGCTTCTCCAGGGTCGAAACGTATTTCGCTGGATTATCGCTGCATCTCACAATAATTTCATTTTTATTCATCTCAATACTAGTATCATTTTTTATTTTATTACAACTCGCTATTTCAAATCTTAATTTTTTCATTTCTGACGTCAGTTATGGATGTACAGTCCTACATATGAAGGTAGCTGGTCTTCTGCTGAGACGTGTAGTTCTCCTCTATATTATTATTATTATTGGCAATGTTTTTTGCCATACCCCTTGTTATTGCCATGATCCGCTCCTTGGCGTCGCGATCACTTTGGAAATTATTATTGTCATTATTTACCAACATGGATTTTAAAATGTTACTGTCAATTTTAATTCTTGAGAGTGCATCTGCATTCGTTATTCATAAATTACATGTGGCTAGAATCGGTTTCTCTTTCCAGTTCGAGTGTAAGGTTGACGGCTTCTGATAAAGTTTTCGGTTGAGGAGCAAATAATGTTGGCTTTATGCTTTCATTGATGCCATTTTTGAAAATAATGAGAGCATAGCTTTCGTTAATTTTTCCTATAACTTCTTTTTCTGCATTTGTCGCAGTGTCTGGTAATTGTTCTATTTGTAAGTTATTAAGGTCTGTTATCAGAGAGACTATCCTTTCTTTATAAGATGTTTGATATACTTTAAATAAAACACATTATCTTATTTCACGTCCAAGCTTTAATTCATGTCAACTTCGACTGACTCTTATGCTAACCTAGTATTCTTATAAACTACTGCTTATTTTACTTATTTATAATTAAGAGAGTGCGATTCTCTCTCTTATACTTTTAGCTCTATATCAATTCCTCCTTTCTTAGATTGAAATATAATTAATCTGACAAGATGCATAATAATTATCAATTATTAATTTAAAAGTTTTTTTTCAATATTTATTTTGCTTTTTTTTTTTGGATATTTAAGTATTTCATTAAACTTTTTTTGATCATTACTAAATTGCTTCTTGAGTTCATCTCTACTTATTTCAAAGTCTTCTTCCGCACTATGAAACTCTTCATTTTCCTCTTCAACTTGTTTTGTTTTTAAATTTTCAATTGGTTTTGTATTATTTTTATATTGAATAAAATTTGTAACTGGATTAAATCTACCAGAAGAAACTCTCTTTTTTAATTGATTTACATGCGCTACTCTTTTTACTCCATTTACATTAATTGAATACAAGAAATCTGTTAATTTTTTTATTACATAACCGGGAATCCACTTTATATGAGACTTAAAACAATTTTTATAATACACATTTTCATTATCTTTAAATTTAATATTAATTTTTGTATTATGACTTAAATTTGGCTTAAAACAATTTTGAAGTCCATTCTCATCCTTTGTTTCAATATTTTTTGATTTTGCTACCAGCTTATCTAGGAAAGTCATCGGTTTAAATTTAAAAATCATACTAGCCGGGGTTTGATTAGTAGAAACTGTGGGAGTATTCCGGTATTTCAACAAAAAATTGTCAATTTTAAACCTCATGTTTTTAATCGACTTCGTCTCAATTAGGAATCTTTTTAAAGCTTTCTTTACAGTTTGGACAGCCCTTTCTGCCAGTCCATTAGATTGTGGGTGGTATGGTGGACTCTTCAAAACTTTTATTCCGTTACTTTCACAAAAATTAATAAATTCAGAAGACTGGAATGGAGGTCCATTGTCGGAAACTAACTTGGATGGTAACCCAAAAATAGAAAACCAATCACGAAGTTTTTCAATAACCTTTTCAGCACGAGTACACTTCATTTCAGTAATCTCAATCCATTTGGAATAACTATCTATTAACAATAAAAATTTTAACCCATCTATATCAAAAAAATCTACATGAACCCTTTCAAACGGATAGAGTGAAGGTATCCACTTTGATTCTTCAACCAATTTTGTAAAATTCTGCGTTTGGTTACAGACGTGACACGATTTTACGAATTCATCTAAATCTGCATCTATATTTCGCCACCACACATAAGTCCTTGCGAGCATTTTCATTCTAGTAGTTCCTACATGTGTATCATGTAATATTTTTAAGACTTTAGGTTTTAAATTCTCCGGAATCACCACTCTGTTACCGTAATATATGCAACCGTTATTGCATGAAAACTGTTGGCCACGATCCAAATAATACTTTGTATGAATATCATTTTTCTGAGTTTTATCACCCATAAGTATCTCATAGACCTTTCTTAAAATAAAGTCGTTTTTTGTTTCAAATTCTATGTCTTCTAGTCTTAAAAGTTTCATATTTTCGGGTCCAAATGAGAGAACATTTATAAAGTCTTCGGGAATCTCTGTTGACCCTTGTATTGGCAATCTTGACAGAGCATCTGCATGACCAACCTGAGACCCTCTCTTATATTGAACCTCAAAATCATACATTGACAGATGTAAAGCCCACCTTTGCAGTCTTGCTGCGGCTACCGCTAAATGTCCCTTTTTTCACTAAATATTTCCCTTAACGCTTGATGGTCAGTTATAATTTTGAATTTGTGTCCATATAAATACTTATGAAACTTTTTAACGGCAAATACAATTGCAAGTGCTTCCCTGTGAGTTTGTGAGTAATTTTGCTCTGCTACACTGAGTGTAGTGGACGCAAAAATGACTGGTATTTCTTCACCATTAACTATGTGAGAGAGCACTGCGCCCACACCATAAGGGCTAGCATCACAAGTTACCACAATCGGTTTATCTGGGTCAAAAAATTCTAAATTACTGTTTTTTACCATTAGTTTTTTTGCCTCGTCAAATGTTTTTTGGTGTTCAGGTTTCCATTCAAACTTGTTATTTTTCTTTAAGAGATCATACAAATTTCTGAGTTTCGAAGATAAATTCGGAATGAAACGGTTATAGAAATTTAAAAGACCAAAAAAACTTTTAAGTTGTGTAACATTGCTTGGACTGGGAGCTTCTAAAATAGCTTTGATTTTCTCCTCATTTGGTCTAATACCACTGCCACTTATAACGTGCCCTAAATATTCAACCTCCGCCTGGAACCACTTACATTTTTCAAAATTAACTCGTATATTATGGAATTCCAATCGTTCTAAAACCCGGTTTAGTTTTTCCTCACACTCCTCTTCATCAGAACCTCCTATCAATAAATCATCTAGATAACAACCCACCCTTTTCAAATCCTTCAAAATTTCATCCATTACTTTTTGAAATTCTGCTGGGGCAACTGAAACTCCAAAGGGTAATCTTGTATATTTAAACAACCCTTTGATAGTGTTAACTGTTAAAATGTGTTGTGAATTTTCATGCACAGCCAGCTGTAAATAAGCACCAGATAAATCCAATACACAAAATACCGAGCAATTAACAAATTTAGCAAATAAGTCTTCCATTAACGGGAGCGGATATACCCGACTTTCAATCGATTTGTTAACAGCCACCTTACAGTTCAGGCATAACCTTAAATTTTCATTCTTTTTGGGAACTACCACCATTGGTGATGCCCACTCGCAGTATTTAACTGGTACTAATATTTTTTCCGAAACCAACTTATCTATTTCTTGAACAACCCTATCCCGAATTCCAAATGGTACTGTATAAGGCTTTGAAAAACTAGGAACCACGTCATCTTTGAGCTTTAATTGAACACAATAACCAACAATAGGATCTCGCATATCTTTTGAAAAAACCCTTGGGAATTTCTTTATAAGTGCATTTATTTTAGCCTTAGTGTCCACCATAACTTCCACATTGTTAACTTTAAAACCATTTCGCCAGTTAGGCATCAAAACGTCTAACCAGTCACGCCCTAGAAGAGGTGTAAAATTGCGCTTAGAGTTAATTATAAGCATATCTAAAACGTAGATTTTAGACACCCTGTAAACATCTTGTACAGAAA
The DNA here is from genome assembly GCA_916050605.2 of Platycheirus albimanus. Classification (NCBI taxonomy): domain Eukaryota; kingdom Metazoa; phylum Arthropoda; class Insecta; order Diptera; family Syrphidae; genus Platycheirus; species Platycheirus albimanus. The sequence continues at coordinate 211,991,691 of OU696696.1, forward strand.
CCGAAATCTTTCCCACAATTTCTACCTCATGTCCCGTAACCACATTCAATTGTTTTGACACAGGTTCAACTTTAATGCATGCAAAATTGTTTTTGTAAAAATCAAGATTAATAACTGTTGAACATGCACCGCTATCAACTTCCATGTTAATATCAACGTTATTTACACAAAGTTTTACTATTTGAGCCAAATTATACATACTGAAAACAGAGTTTATATACCCTAATGATAAATTATTTATTTCCTCGTTTACATTTTCTATGCTGTTTACATTACTTTGTCTATTATACGAATTATTATTACTTCGTCTCCAGCAATCATTCTTATAGTGACCTCTTCGTCCGCAGTTATAACACAAAACGTCTTTTGTTAAGTTCCTCCTGTCAATTGTGTTGTTGTTGTTCTCAGCATGCTTTGATGTTGTCGGTTCCCCTCTGCTGTAATTGAATCTGTTTTGTCCTCTTGATCTTGACTGACTTCTCCTTCGTTGGTGACGTATTAATTGAAACTGTTCATTTTTAGTTGATATGCTGTTAAAGCTTTCTGGCCTCATCTCACGCAATTGTGTGTTTGTCAACTCCATACTTTTTGCTACTTCACATGCTTTGTCGAATGTAAGTCCCGTTTCATTTAGAAGCTTTTGTTGGATACCTTCTTGGTAAATGCCGCAAACTAGCTTGTCCCGCAGGGCATCGTCCAAAAAAACTTTAAATTCACACGATTGAGATAACGTTTTAAGATCTAATATAAATTCATTGACCGTTTCATGGGCTTTTTGATTTCTGCTATAAAATCTAAACCGTTCGGCAATGATATTCACTTTTGGCTTAAAGTACTTTTCTATTATTTGAATTAATTCATCATAGGTTTTCTTATCTGGTTTTTCTGGGTCTGTTAAGGATTTTAGAATTTTGTATGCTTCGGCCCCGATTAATGTTATTAAATACGAAACTTTTGTGGTATTTTCTGTTATATTGTTTATTGACAATAAATGCTGAAGGCGTTCCTTCCAATCCTCAAAATCTTCACCCGGCGTAAAGTGTTCAATCGATCCTATGAACGCCATTTTACTTTTCAGGTTCTCACTAAATACGGTTTCACTTTTATTTTCGGTTTTAATCACTTCTTTCTTCACTTCTTCGTTTTCTTTCATTTCATTTTATAACGAATAATTTTTATTTTCTTTTTTTTTTTTTTTTTTTTTTTTTCATAAATTTATTTTAACACACGTCTTGAAAAATTTTTTTTTCCTCGTCGCCATTTGATATACTTTAAATAAAACACATTATCTTATTTCAATGTTATGCTTTGGTTTTTCTGTGAGATTTGTGCTAGCTTTGTGTGGACTTGCGATATTGTAGTTGTGTTTTTGTATTTTTCTTTTAAACTTTTAGTAAGTGTTACTAATGTTTAAAATTTTGTTGCAAACCCTAACGTAGTTTTGACGTTTTGTGAAAGTTTTACATGAAAAATTAAACTCAAATATTCTCTCTTTGCGGTTTCTTTTAAGCTTTCATGTAGGATTGTTAAGATCGTCACAAATGCATCGAGTTCCTTGAAATTTCTCGTGAAAAATGGGACAATTTTCATGGTAGTCTCAATGTTAAAATCCGCCATTTTCGCCTGTTTGTTTATCCATGTAATGTTGGTTTCTATAATGCTTTTTACTGTTCTGTATGTTTGTGTGAATGTGTCAATAAGTGAAGTGCTTGTTGTATCTAATTTTGAGTTATCCACAAGATCTAGAAATTCCTTCTTAAGTGTCTTTATTTCTTCTAATTTACCTAACCATGTATTTTCTTTGTTTCCTCTACTTCCACTTTTTTTTATATTTGTATAAATATTATCGAGAGCCTTGAGTTTTTCCTCCATTAAAAAAAATATATTTTGTTCTATTTATGTATTATTTCTTTCTATTATCTTTTTTACATAATTTTTGAAGTAATTTTGAATCTTAATTATAAAAATTATTATTAACATCATAATTATTATTGTTATCACTAAGTGTTCTAAATCTAAATTTTCATGTATTTTTTCTTTTGAATTGGTTTTTAATGGTGTTTTCCAATTCATATTTATTTTATTTTCAAACCGAAATTATACCGTATTTATATTGTTGACTCTTATCTTACTTTTTACATAATTTTTGTAATGCGTGTTAATTTTAATGGTTACTATGGTGTAGATTATTAATTTTATAGGATCTTCATTCCCTATTACAATTTTTTCTTTTACATTATTATTTCCCATTGTTTGGGTATTTTATAACCGTATTTTTTAAAATGTCTATCTCAGAAAAAATCTTGCTGGCAGTTTCCCAAGGAAGTGGGTTTATCTCTTGTTCCTTTAGAAGGTTCTGCAGGTAAGCTAATCTTTTACGGTCTTTGACTTTTTTACCGCCCCTCTTTGTTATTTTTTTTTTCTGTCTCTATTTTGATTGTTGTTGTTCTGGCCTCTTGGTTCCTTAATTGTCGTCTTTTATACTCTTCTATCAGCTTTTTGGGACCAGCTGTCTGAGGCGTTGGAATATACTCAGGTACTCCCGTGACTGTCTCCGGTATGTACTCTTCTATTAATCCAGATGTTCGGTGTTGTGCAGGATCGCCATGTAAAGTTTGACTACCAACAATGGACCGTGGGTTTCCTAACCGGCAGTGATGCCATAAATGGTTTAAAAATGCATAAGTGCTAATCGATGGGCAGGGCACGAATGCCATAGGGATCTGCCATATGAGAGAAAACAACTTGTTTTGAATGCAAAATTGATTCTGAATTTTATTCCCAAAATGTACGCCTTATATACTACTTTCATTCACCTACGGTGAATCTATAATTCTAGTAATAACTTACTTTAATATTATTTCTATTTTTATTTTTGTTTTACTTCGTACTTTATTTTGGGCTACTTAAAGTTACCTTACTCAACTTAGCTTACTCAGCAGTTTCGGTCGTAGTCTTCGTCATAGTGGCTTCGACTCATAGTGGCTTCGATTAATAGTAGCTTCGATTGATTGTTGCATCGAATTTCATCGAATGTTAGGTCGTCGTCATCGTGGTTTGGATTGATGCATTACGTTTCATTGTTATTGTTTGGGTGAATGGTAGGTCGTTGTCATTGATGAGTTAAGTTTCATTGTCATTGTTGAGGTAGGTTTTGCGATGAGTATAGATACACTAAAATTTCATTCATCTAAGGCTTAGGGCTTAACTATCTATTTTTCAAAAAGAAATTTGGGTATTTTTGGATAGGTATTTTGTTTTCAAGTTCCTAAAATTTTAATTTTAATTTTTTTTTTCATTCAATTAATTCGGGGTTTTAGTTGTGTGTTGCGTCGTGAGTTTTGGATGTTGTATGATAAGTTTGATACTTTTATGGCGGAAGGACTTTACAGAACGAGTTGCTGTCAAGCATTACTTCTATGTTTTGTAGTCGCGGCATGTTTCGGCAATATGTCAAAACATGGACTATACTACCTAAGTTTGAAGAAGAAAATTATATGCAACGAATCTTCTCTTATAGAGAATGGTTCGGACTTCTATAAGTTTGAAAAAAAAATAGAGAAAGTTAGTTGTGCACTCAATGGTCGCAACTCAATTTCGGGACTATACTGCTGTACTACACCACTTATTTTCACTGCATTAGGGAATTCCGGAAAAGTAGTTTTAATTATGTGTATCTATTGATGGTTATTGAAAAGAAGGCGGTTATCTATTGCAGTCGCTACGCGGGTCGCATTGCAATGCAATTCCGGGACTATACTGCTCATGACATAAAGCAATATCTATGGATACAATATTGATTGTTGAAGTAAGTCTTTTCCAAAGATAGCCCCACGTTGGGCGCCAAAATTTTTTCTACGATCGCGATTGGGGGAAGTCGGTGTCAACTACGCCGAAGCAGCTATAGAAGCGAACTCAGTGCGTCTGCCTCATGGCACGGCTAGGAGTGTAGGTGAGCGAGGTTCTTGCTTCATGCAGACAGTCGTGCTCAAAATTTAATTCACACTGAGGTTTGTATATAAGGTGAGGAGGGACATCGGACGGACGCAATGCTTGACATCTTCATCTTCGTTCAGTGGGCAATAGTTGTAAATCGCCCGAATGGCTTGCATGTTTCCCTACCCTTGGCATAGATGCCCCATGACAACTTCCATTCGTTAGTTTGTGCAAGTTGGTTGCCCCCGAATTGGGCAATCGAAGCGACTTATATCACTCTGCTATACATACACTGGCTCACGCACGCCCCACTACAAAACTTTTCCCTTCGTTAATAAACACTCAACACATTTCTAATAAAGTACAATGATGGATAAAATTCCAATATAATCCATGAGGATTGTGAAAGTTTATTCTCTTAAAGATACAATTTGTTTTTTTTTTATATGAACATGTAGGTATATGATGTCTTATTTCTATTCAGTTACTTAATGCACGCTAATGAAAGCGATATTACGCTCTACACCCAATCATTCCCATTCATCGGCGTATCTATCTGATCTACGAAGCAATTATTTTCCGATGAACGATGATTCTGAACATCACTCAATGGAAAACGAAAATGTGCACATGAATCCTCGTAGCAAAAATAATTCAAAAAAATATATATAGGTACCTGTGTAAAAGCTTATTTAATTCAAAAGGGTGCAAGAAAACCCCATACATTCCAGATAACAAAAAAAAAATTTTAACGGAAGTGAATTCAGACGAATGTATTACGAAGCATATGCTTATGTTGATAAATAATGTAACGTTAAAATAATGAAATAATAAAAAAAAATACAAAGGCAACTACTAAACGTAGTTGCGCCGAACGGAAGGTCGGCCATTTTCGTTGTGCACGAACGGAATTTCTAAAGGCGGATCACATGACTTACCTTTCACGATACTCTGTCGATACACCAAAAGTTGAATACTGCAGGGAAAATAACCTACCACCATATACATCAGAAGCGTATACCTAGAATCCGTAAACCTCACCGTATGTACACCACGCACCACTCGTCCCGGATGACATTTGCCACAGCGACAGTAGATGACCTCCCTGATGTTTGTCAGAGATCTATGACATTTCCAATCATCCTGGCAACCAAACCTCCATTCTTATATTTCTTTATTTCCCCTTTCCACTCACAGAACTCCTCAAACTTACTTTCATCGGTTCACCACTAAAATTTCATTTAACACATTCCCCTTCCCTCCTGTTTCTTCTTGAAGGAAATGACTAGAAAGACCCTAGAATTAACCGTCAAGCAATTCTCTTAGCCAACAAACCCCCTCGATGACATGGCTTGTCACTTAACTCCGACTAATTCACAACAAAACCCAAGATAAAACCTACAAAAGCACTACATACCAGACTCTTTTGGAGATACACTAGATTGGTCGCCTTGGACACTAACTCTAATGTGACCTCCTAAAGAGTCCAAAGTGGAAAGGATGTACCTCCGCTCAGACTACTTAACTCATCCATAGAGAACTCTCTCTATGACCATGAGTCCACCTAGCATGTCGAGCTGGAGATACAATTGGGTTGCGATCGACCATCGCAGCCGGTTCGCACGCACGCCCAAGACTAGCTCAATTGGGTCGTGTGATCTTGCTTTGGGATCGACAGCGTTGTTACCTCTTTTAAACAGTGCGAACCTACTGAAGTTTAGCTGTTAAGAACTCAAAAAAACAAAATTCAAATATTTTTCGCTTGGGGCCTGATCAACTACCATCAAACTATTCCCTGATGAAATATTCGACAACACTACACTACACCAGGACAGAGACTAATTATCGACTCTCATACTCAAAATCCATCACCATACCACTTGTTAATCCATCCGCACACGAGTGGAGTGTCCACCCTTCCCTTCGTACTTACACGAAAATCATCTTATCTAAAAAGAAATCTGAAATGTCCGAAATCTTAGAAACCACTGTCGGTTCGACAGCATTAAAAACGCTACCAAGTTTCTTTTAGCAAAACGTTATAAAATTTTATTTTTATTCAATTTTTCTTAACTTTAAATATCTTAACTATGTCCAATTGCAGAACCTACAAAATATTTGACTTAATAAGTCTTAAACCTACTGTAAAAGTTATATAAGTTCTAATCAATTTATTAAAGTGACTAAACGAAATTATATTTTGTTTACTTATCTATAATACGTTATATAAAAAAAATTTAAATTTGTATGTGAAGCTATCCTTCGGCCTCATACAATCGTATTTTTATAAATATCTTTAATCAAAAAAGAAGTTAATACGCGAAAGAAAAAATGTACCTTTGGTGTCATCAGTCTTTTAAAATCCGATAAGCAATGAACTCGGAAGTGACTAAACCTCAAATATTGGAAAGCTTGGATAAACCAAGACCAAAAATAACACAAGAGACTGAATACACGCAAGAAAATACGTTTTACTATTCAAAGACAAACTCAATTCTAACGAACCCAAAGAAAACAAAATCATGGGACGTTAGCCCAAAGGTTTATGTTGTTGAAGGAGACAGGAAGATAGTAAGAGAGACAGATTAAATAGAATATAGTAATGATTATTAATATGGTGTATTAAAGTTCAATATAGTATTATATAAAGAGATTAAAACAGGCGTGGTGGAACAGGAGTGCACTCAGAAACCAGACGCTGAAAAGTTAAAAGTTATTGAGAAAATAAATATTGACCTAATAAACTACCATATGAGCAATCACACATACTCTTATCTACTCAAAGTTCGTAGGATATCGTATCCTCACTTGAGTCTCTTTTCGTTTCTTCAAAATTACCAGATACTTTCGTTGATACAAAAAGGTATCTTGCGACTGAGTGACGACTATTGAGTCTCACTGCTAATGTAGCCAGATATCTTGGGAATGTCTAAGACGACAGAAAAATCAGACGCATACAAATAACACGCAAATGACTGAAGCGGTAGGTCTTCGTAATAAGACCTTTATCTCTACAAAGAGAAAAAGAAACTCGATAAGAGGTTCCTTATAATGAGACTTCAAAGTCTTCCAGGTAGATACGGAACAAGCAGCGCAGTTAAAGCGACTTGGCTTGAGTGAAATGGAACTAAAATTTCAATAAAGAAAAGTAAGAAAGGGTTTTCAAGGTACGGAAAGTTCCGACTGACCAGTGTAAGCTAAAAAAAAAGTGATGACATGAAAAAAGTGGTTTAGATACAAAAAAGAAAAGTTAAAGTGATCACAAGATTATAAAGATTCCTTAAGGAAAATTGGAATTCGTAAACGAGTACGAGAAATAATGATACGTGAAATATCCTTAAAAATGAGTTGTTTTTGGAACGTAAAACGAACTATCAATGAAGCGTGAACAAGATTCTCGTTCGTCCTAGTAGGAAGCCGTTCAAATATACAGTTAGGAAATCTATTAGGATTTCTGTACATGAAGCTTCGAATACGAGCCAGTAATTCAAAAATAAAGTTTTTCTTTAATGTCCCTGTACAAGGGTAAGTAAGGAGTCTCAAGATGACTCAAATCAAAAAACTGATAATTTTCTTAGTCACTTTTACACACACAAAACACAAATAAGACAGTAATTCATATAAAGGTAAGTAACTATTTCACGAAAAGAAAAAAAAAATTCATAAAATCAAAATTCATACAAGTAAAATATATAGTATAGTTCTCAATAAGCGGATTAATATATATATGTGGGTAAATATAACATAATTTATGTACACACAAGTACACTGCTTTGCTCAAATCTCAAAAGGGATCCACCGTCCGTGGATATGTAAAGTTGCGTCGTCCTTTTTGGCGACGAAATAACGTCAGGATGCGGTAAGTATAACTAATACGAAGGAACGTTCTTTGGTGTCCTCGTTTGGAAGGTGCTTACGTGCATATAGGTTTTCTTATAATATACAAATTACAAAAGTGTTACCTGGAGGTTAGCTTAAACACAGCTAAAATCAGTTGACTTTATTTTATGTATATCGATGCGATGTGCATCTGGCATATTTCACATCCGATTGAACGACACGCGGTTCAAATTCGGGTATTTAAGGGACCATGTGGTTCAGATGCCGTGGTGTAAATGAAGATATCCCTCGTGGACAGTAAGTGCTTCAGAGGTGCAACGTAAGTGTAGCGCTCCTACTTCACTTCAACTGTTTTGATGTTTACAGCTGAACGTTGAATGCCTAGTTAGGACTTGAAGATGTTCCTGCCAAGATTCATGCAACCTGGAGTGTGCATTTTCCTACCACCACCATGACTTAGATTGTCATAGGAATTATTTCTTTATGAGTTCTGGGCCGACTCCTTGCCCCAGACTGGAACAATAGTGTATAAAAAATAAAAATCTTATAATCACTATTCTTAATAAGTATGTGGCACGTCCTTTACGAATAAAGCAACATGACCACGAAAAAGAAAAATCTTTCGTCGAGCACACGAAAAATGGCCGACGAAGAAAAAAAAAGAAAATTCATTTAACCTACCTTAAAAAGGGTGATTTCCTTGAAAAGTTTATTAACAATTGCGTTTAGCAATTAAATTTGTCATATCTATGGCAAAATATACAATTAGTGAGCACACGCGAGCAAAAGTGAATAAAAAAGTATAATTATTTAATTCCGCTGCGTATAAAAATTTACTTCTTTAATTTCTTAAAAACGATGTTGAACGTTGAAATATTAATGGATGAGACACAGACAATTCTTTGAAGCCACGCCTCTGTCTGGTTTCCAATGGAAAGATATTGCCGCGTTCTTTTTAGTTAACAATAGAGTAGCATTCTGTTTTGTTAACATTACGAAGTGTGTTTAGTGTTTGGTAGCATTATAAGGCTACTTCACACTGACAGATATAAAAATGAATAAAACATGTCAAATGACGAAATCTATCATGTTCTGTCACTTTATTTTGGTCCTATAATGCATAATGGGGGTTATTAAGTAACTTTGTGTCATCTTCTCAACAGTATGTGACTATTTTTGACGTGATAACGTCTAATAAATCGGTTTGGAATATATGGGCAGCACGCACAGAAAAATGTCACAGTCACAGTCACAGTCACAGTCACACTGACGTTACCTAGCTGCTTTGATAGCCTAGAAAGTCATTAAAGTGGGAGTGGAGGGTGTTGGGTGGTTGGTTGTGGTAGGAGTGTGTGTGGGGCAGGAGCGGGGAGGGGGGTAGTGTCGGGAAGGGGAACAATTGTCAAAAATGGTGGGTGGTTGTAGCTGGTTTGGGTGGTGAGACAAAAATTGTCAAAACTAATGGGTGTTTCCTTGGTGGCTGTAGGTGGGATGGGTGTTTGGTGTTGGGGGGATTTGGTATGATTGGGGAGGGGGGGTGAATTGGCAAATATGGTGGGTGGTTGGTTGGCGGTTGTAGGTGGTTTGATTGGTTGGCAGTTTAGGTCGTGGGGATGGTTGATTTGATGGGATGCGATGAAAAAGTTGTTAAAAATGGTGGGTGAGTGGAAGATGGTGGCAGGTGGGGTAGGTGGTTGGATTTGGTGTTGGGAGGGAGCGAGGAAAAAATTGTCAAAAATGGTTATTGGTTGGTTGGTGGCTGTAGGTGTGATGGGTGGTTGGTGGTGTTGGGTGAGTGGCAAGTTGTTGTAGGTGTTGTAAGGGGTAGTTGGATTTGGGGGGACGGAATGGTCAAAGATAGTTGTGCTGGGGAAGGGAGGAAAAAATTGTCAAGAATGATGGGTGAGTATAGCAGGTGGTTGTAGGTAGAGTAGGTGGTTGAATTTGGTGCATGGGGGGAATTGTCAAAAATAGTGGGTGAGTGATTGGTGGGGGTTAGGAATGGTGGGCTGTTGGTTGGTGGTTGTATGTGGGTATGTGGTTGGTTGGTGATTGGGTTAAGGGGTGAACAAAAAATGTCACAAATGGTGTGTGGTTGATTGGCTGTTGTAGGTGGTGTGGGCGGTTGGCGGTGGTGGTGAAGGGGGTGGAGGGAGGGTGATTAGGTGTAGTGGGAATTTTGAAAAATTTTGGGTGCTTGGTTGGTGGCTGTAGGTGGGATGGTTGGTTGGTGTTGGAAGATTTGGTAAGGAAAGGGGGGGGGGGTGAAGCGAATTCGGATTGCCTGGAATTTGTTTTGTTGGTGGTAAGGAAATAGGATTTAGTGTGTGGGGGCGGGAGGAAAAAATTGTCAAAAATGGTGGGCTGTTTGTTGGTGGTTGAATGTGGGAGTGGTAGGTTGCTGTTTGGTTTAAGGGGAGAACAAAAAATTTCACAAAAATAGTGGGTTGTTGGTTGTAGGTGGGGTGGGTGATTGGTAGTGGTTAGGAAGGGGGGATTTAATGTGTGGGGGAGGAGGAAGCAATATTCAAAAATGGTGGACTGTTGGTTAGTGGTTGTATGTGGAGGTGGGAGGTAGGTGTTCAAAGGGTGAAACAAATTTTAAAATGATGGATGCTTGTAGGTGGGTTGGTGGTTGGAGAGATACCTATACACATGAAGTGCTTTGTGTACTGGTTATCACGTAAAATTATCGTCCGTAAACCGACTTTACAGACAACCATGTTTTTTTTGTTAACGTCAAATTTTGACGTTTGACGTACTTATTTCTGAAAAATGGTTCAAAATTGACACATTTGACTACTTCCTCAGCTGTTATTGTGGATATGACGTTAAATCTTATTTTCAGATACACTAATGACAAAATGTGATTATATCCAACTGTCAGTCAGGATATCGTGACGGGATTGAATAAGAGTTATCAAAAGTGGACTAAAAATGGTTTTGACAGGTAATCAAGTTATTATCCATATTTACTATGTATTCCGCATGTCAACTGACATGCCTGTCAAATAAAAAGGAGTATACCAGTTTTAGTCAAACCCACCCTAATTGTGTATTTGAAGAAAACAGAAGATGCGTAGGAAAGAGATGGAAAGAAGCGTCTAGTTGTACGGATGGTAACCACCAAAGCGAAACGAAAATGCCGGAAGCCATAATCCTATTGCGCAAAATCATGTAGCAATAGAATATGCTAGAATGAGTGCGTCCGAGCCTATAGAAATATTTTCCTCTTAGGATTTTTGCATTTCAAGTTGTGTTCAGTATCATAATGAAAAATGTTCTAGCTTTGGACAAATACTTCCTAAATTCCGTACTCTGGTGTTGAGAACGTGTCATAAAGGGATTTTCGAAAATTTTTGAAATTTTCCCACTTTCGGAGAGAAATGTCATTAGGTAGACTGGGCATATAATGTTACTCGAAATTACCGCAAGGTGTCACCAGTAGTTGCGGTGACAAAGTTTTCCCTACAATAACAACTCTTATTTGTACCCATGTATCGGTATTGCGAATAAAAAGGAAAATTTCGAAGTAAATCCGGTTTTGTGTAAGTCTAAGGCAAATTCGTCAAGTCAAATATTTGAAAAGTCAAAGGCAAATCCGATGTATGCACTTCGAAATGAAAAAATGTAAAGCTGGTGTAGATACATATGTGTTTTTATATCACGTGTATTATTTGTCTCTGCATCCGGCAGAGGAGCTTCAGCAAGTAGAATCAACAGGCAAAATCTGACTTAGATGAACTTTCGACAAGCGATTCTCAAACGTTATTTAAAATGAAGAAAATATAGGCAGAGAAATCGCGTGCGTTTATGCGCAGCAAGGAAAATAGTCCCGAAAACTAACCGCGAGAACAGTAGTCACAATGAATGGGATGTTACAGAAATGCAAGATGTCATGAATATCTAATATCTTGATGCAAAAAAAAAAATTATTGAAGTTTTCAAGAAATATCTCTAACTACAACAACACCAACAAGATCTTATCAGTCGATTACAAGGCAATTCGAAATTGCTTTGAGTGCTTCGCTCTAGTGATTTGCAGTTGAAGAAAATTTGAGGTTTTACATGGATGCTTAAGAAAATATTCTTTTTTTTTTTATAATTTACGCGCACTCAAGGGGTTATTAATACCCTTAACATGAATTAACACAGTGCGAGCGGTTAGGAAAGAAGGATAGGAGATAAAAGGAGATATCGATGCACATTGGTTTTTAATGTCTGTATATTACAATGGGAGGGAAAAATTGAGCCGGGTAAAGCATTCCACATTCTTGTAGTGCGGCTAAAAAAAGAGTCTCTATACTTGACAGTACGTCCGAAGTTAGGCTCAAGGGTAAATTGATGGGCATTCCTAGCGATGCGAGTGTTACGGGGAAATTGTTTAAGGGGAGGAATGCATCTGGCTATTTCGCTGGAGCACTGTTTGTGGAAGTAGCGATAAAACAAGGTTAGACAAGAAACATTACGGCGATGTTCAAGTGAAACAAATGTTTCGGTAATGGTTCTTTCACCTATCAGTTTTAAGGCACTTCTTTGGATCCTATCCAGGAGACGCAAGTAAGTGACAGGAGCACCTGCCCAGATATGAGAATTATACTCAAGCTTCGGGCGAATGTATGCCTTGTAGATTGTACCCAGATCAGAAGGGGAAAAATATTTCTTACATCGATTAAGGAAACCTAAGCATTTTGCGGCATTTTTAGCGACGTCAAATATGTGATCGTTCCACAAAAGGTGGTTTGTAATACACATACCTAGAACACAAAGCTGTTCGGCTTCCTCGATGTAAGTGCCACACATGGATAACGGCATAGGGGGCAGGTTGTGCTTTAACGGCAGAAGACAACATTGAGTTTTTGAAGCATTAAATTCCACACGGTTGGTAATTCCCCATTGTACAATGTTGTCAAGATCTGAATTTAATGAGCTTATCATACGCTGCCGTTGCATTTCCACGTCCGAAGAACATGGACAAGAATCTGGAAACAAATATGAGAAGCTGAGAGTACTGTCGTCAGCAAAACAATTTAGTGGATTAGAAGTCTTAGACAAGAGATCATTAATGAAGATTAGAAAGAGTGTTGGAGACAGAAGGGAGCCTTTGGGCACACCAGCATTTATTTTATGGGTAGCAGACTGAAAACCATTCAAAACAACGCGAATTGAACGGTCCGAAAGATAATTTCTAATCCATCGAAGAAGGGGTTCATCGATGCCAAATGCACGTATTTTCGATAAGAGAGCCTGGTGCCAGACTCTATCAAATGCTTTTGAAATATCAAGCGCAATAATCTTACTTTCTCCAAAACGATGTAAAGATTGGTTCCACTGTTCGGTGAGATATACCATCATATCACCAGTGGACCTATTGCTACGAAAACCGTACTGCCGGTCATTAAGAAGTTTTCGTTTCTCAAGATATTTCTTGATCTGAAAATTTATCAGGGTTTCCATGACCTTGGAAAGAAGGGACGTTAGTGCAATTGTTCGGTAGTTGGAAGGGGATGAAGATACGCCTTTTTTTGGTACGGGCTGGACAAATGCAATTTTCCATCCACTCGGAAAGAGACCTGTAGAGTAGGACAGATGGAAAAGCTTACGCAGTGGTTTTGCCAGCGTGGAAGCACACCTCTTCAGAACTATTGGGGAGATACTATCCGGGCCAGCGGATTTGTGTATATCGAGATCTTTAAGAACTCTTGCAACTGAACGAATGCGAAAGGAGATTTGTCCCATAAAAAAAATTTACGCTTTCAAGAACAGGAGGAGTCATGTCACTCTGTAGTAGTGTCGAATTGGCAGCGAACTTTGCTGCAAATAAATCAGCCTTTGCTTGAGAACTTACCACAGGAGTGTCGTTATCGACTAGCGTCGGAACCGAGGACGAAATGGAGTTTCGTACGTTTTTTACAAATGACCAAACATTTTTACTACCTTTGGGACATTGTAGAATTTGTTGCCTTAATTTTTGTTCATGTAAAAACTTGGTTCTTTGAATATGGGCATTACAGATCTTTCTTGCTTGTTTGAACTTATTCCGGTTTTCCTCAGAAGGGTTGGCTTTGAAACAACGGAAACTAACTTCTCTCACCTCGATAGCTTCCTTACAGCTCAAGTCGAACCATGAATTCTCTTTTGGTTTGGTACTTTTTGTCCTATTCGGAACAAAATTTTTCATTCCGCACAGAATAATGTTTGTAATCATTTCAGCGCTGGAGTCTACGTCACTATCGAGGAAGCATAGTGACCAGTTAAAGTTTCCGAAGAATTTATTGAGACCGTCAAAGTTGGCTTTCTCGTATTGCCATACGGTTCTCCTTGGGATTTTTTCTTTAACTGGACTGTTGGAGTACGAGAAAAAAGCTGAAATGATACAATGGTCCGTCGTGCCTAGAGGCGATAATACATCAATAATGTATTTATCAGGATGAGATGTTAGAAACAAGTCAAGTGTGTTTGGCGTGTGACCTGCAATGTCAGGGATTCTTGTTGGCTTGTCAATTAGCTGAGTTAAGTTGTTGACCTCAGCGAAGATCTCAGCATCCCTTCCTTCGGGTGTTGTCTGGCCAGAATATCGAAGCCACGTAGAATGGTGTACGTTGAAATCGCCCGTAACAGCGATTTCAGTGCGAGGATAATGGGAAACAATTCTTTGGATTGAGTCCGACAGCGCATCGAATTCGTTAAAAGTCGAGACACTGTCCAGACCCGGGCTTCTATAAATAAAACATATATGGATGATGTGCTTTTGGACGGTGAATTTAAACCACATGAAATTAAAGTCAGTGTTTGAACACTGACCATATTGTGGTAGAAGCTGAGGTTTGATATGATAATGTTGTTGAGGGTATGTTGAGTTGAGATAATTAGGATGTGAGTTTTGGTATCCCATCCCTTTTGGATTGGGATTCTTGTTTAGGGGCTTCAGAAATAATTTTGATCAGTGCTACATGAAGCCAAGGAGAGTAATAGGTTCTGACCTATCGCTACAAGGGAGGGTTAAGAGCACGGGATTCCACTTCCACCTTTGGACACCCCCACCTGTTGTGAGACACCGAGATACATCATCGCTACGACATCGGAACATGATGATGATTAAATAGTTGTTCCAGGTGAATGCGGCCATCTACATTTACCCAAAGTTTTAAGCTACGAAGAGTTCAGGGTAAGGATTAGTTTTCATTGATTTTGTTTTATGAGTTCTTCCTAATTTCGGTGCATTACTAGGAAGTATAGATACGAAGCTATGGGTTGTAGCTTTCTGTGTAGCAATCGACCTTTAGGTGGCATAGGTCGACGATTAGGTTCGGGCCCCCATCATTACGAAACATTACGAGCAAATTACAACTAGACTCGAGGTCTACAGACAATGAAAACAAATTGGTAACACGGCTGCCGCAGAGTTGCAAGGACTCCACCCCTATATGCTCTTGGGTGAACCAGGGCCACACGTTGCAGACCGACGCAGCACTGGCGAGCAGCACCCCTCGAATTGCTTAATTTTCTCTCTCCGGTCAATGATGGGGGGGATTTGTTCTCTCGGTTGCAGGGGGATCTTGTTTAGCGTTCAGGGCATCGCACAGACAAAGGAAGGCTGTAGGTAAATAGTAAATCGTACAAAAGAGGCTTCATATATGATGGTATTGCTGGAATAGCACACACATAAGATAGGGTAATAACTCGGCGTATAGCGTGTGTGAAGGGAGTACATTTCGCACGGTTTGCGATTACTACAGCCATCGACACGTAGTGTAGGCTTCCCCATACAAGGGGTAGCAGGTTGTTGTCGTTTTGGTTACTCATTCCATCTCTTTTGAGTAGTGATTGAATAGAAGATTAGGTAGGCGTGGATGAGTTACGCGAGATATCAGGAAGAGATTGAATGGGGAGGCAATGATCATCGTATCTCCGAGTATGAAGAGGCGTCGTATTGAGAGGATGGCGAACATGACATCGAAGTTTACCAACATGCGATACTGAAATATCATTTTATTTCTGTGCGCGTACAAGTACAATTATATTATACTAAAACGTTACAGATGACTTGATAGTGATTTCTGTGCGAATATAAGTATTATTTTTTTTTTTAATTAATTATACACCAGTTAACGTTACAATATGCGGATATTGTTGCACACATCGTGTGAACAACTCGCATATAGACCAAAGCATTTGCGATCAGATATGCAAACACATGATGTGCAATACCTTGACCGCAAATGCATTTGCGACTTTTGGGACAGAATTTGCATATCGTGTGAACACCCCTATATGCACGTTTGCGAGCACTGCTTTACCATTTTTTTTTGCGGAACCAGCTGGTCGCTATCCATTTTGCTGGAATTTATGGGGTAAGGCACAGCACTCTGGGCATCTGATTCTTCTTCATCTAAATACTCGAATTCCATATAATCTGAAAAAAACCATACATATCATTTTACGTTACACTAAAAAGTAAAAAAAAAATATAAAAACCTGGAAGGCCTTCGAGGTATTCTTGAACTTCCTCAAGAATATTCATGGAGTCTTGATATGCTAAGGGAGTAAAATTAATTGTAACAAGTACATTCGATGGTGAATACAAATAAATATATTATGTACTCTCTTTTTTGTTTTTTGACTGCTGCTGTGTCCATATTTTTTAAATTCAATTTTAAAAATTATTTTCCAAAGCACGCTTTTGCAAATCAAAACATATAATAAAAACAAAAACAGATTGTTTTGACAGTTCAACAAAAAAAATTATGGTCCAGGTGAACAAAATTATGGTGCAGATGAAAACGCTAACTTTCATCTGCATGAGTCGAATTTCCTATAATCTGCATCCGTGGAGACGTCTGCATTTTGGTCTTACCTCTCAATCACACTAGTATGATTTTTGTATCTTGCCTCCTCTATTTTGCAGATGCTGGCACGCAGATCCATGTAAAGCCACGAGTATGTCAAATTAATAACAAATCCTATGGTAGGATCATCTGACGATGTCTACAAAGGTTTATGTGTAGTTTGATAAAAAATCGGTAAGGTTATTTGACAGAAATGCATTTTTAGTTTATTTTGTCACGAATCTCAAAAGTTGTCAGCCATTGTAATGTAAAGTTTTAGCCTATTTAACATAAATTTGGTAGACTATGCTGGATTGGCATGCACATTACTTGTTTTAGATTCAAAATAGCTTTTTATGGCCTTTAGTCCAACAAAAAATTGGCGTTTCATCCAGGAATCTCACTATGGAATCATCAGTTGATATACAGTGAAAGAAACCTTGTCAATACGCAATTTTTAAATTTTTCTAGTACAACTTACATAGAATTTTTGACAAAACCCTAATGTGAACTATATCCAACAAGATTAAGATTTTAATCATTAAGAAGGAAGTTTAAGCCCGTGGCCTGGCTCAGAAGTAGTTTTTAAATTTTTCTTAATACAAACTCTATATACTGCATTGATAAATAAAATAAAATAAAATCAACCAAGTAGAAGACTCAGCACTAATAATGGACTGTTGAATTATTGATTCAAAATAGCTTTTTATGGCCTTTAGTCCAACAAAAATTTGGCGTTTCATCCAGGAATCTCACTATGGAATCATCAGTTGACATACAGTGAAAGAAACCTTGTCAATACGCAATTTTTGAATTTTTCTAGTACAACTTACATAGAATTTTTGACAAAACCCTAATGTGAACTATATCCAACAAGATTAAGATTTTAATCATTAAGAAGGAAGTTTAAGCCCGTGGCCTGGCTCAGAAGTAGTTTTTAAATTTTTCTTAATACAAACTCTATATACTGCATTGATAAATTAAATTAAATAAAATCAACCAAGTAGAAGACTCAGCACTAATAATGGACTGTTGAATTATTGATTCAAAATAGCTTTTTATGGCCTTTAGTCCAACAAAGAATTGGCGTTTCATCCAGGAATCTCACTATGGAATCATCAGTTGACATACAATGAAAGAAACCTTGTCAATACGCAATTTTTGAATTTTTCTAGTACAACTTACATAGAATTTTTGACAAAACCCTAATGTGAACTATATCCAACAAGATTAAGATTTTAATCATTAAGAAGGAAGTTTAAGCCCGTGGCCTGGCTCAGAAGTAGTTTTTAAATTTTTCTTAATACAAACTCTATATACTGCATTGATAAATTAAATAAAATAAAATCAACCAAGTAGAAGACTCAGCACTAATAATGGACTGTTGAATTATTGATTCAAAATAGCTTTTTATGGCCTTTAGTCCAACAAAAAATTGGCGTTTCATCCAGGAATCTCACTATGGAATCATCAGTTGACATACAGTGAAAGAAACCTTGTCAATACGCAATTTTTAAATTTTTCTAGTACAACTTACATAGAATTTTTGACAAAACCCTAATGTGGACTATATCCACTGTATGTCAACTGATGATTCCATAGTGAGATTCCTGGATGAAACGCCAATTTTTTGTTGGACTAAAGGCCATAAAAAGCTATTTTGAATCAATAATTCAACAGTCCATTATTAGTGCTGAGTCTTCTACTTGGTTGATTTTATTTTATTTAATTTATCAATGCAGTATATAGAGTTTGTATTAAGAAAAATTTAAAAACTACTTCTGAGCCAGGCCACGGGCTTAAACTTCCTTCTTAATGATTAAAATCTTAATCTTGTTGGATATAGTTCACATTAGGGTTTTGTCAAAAATTCTATGTAAGTTGTACTAGAAAAATTTAAAAATTGCGTATTGACAAGGTTTCTTTCACTGTATGTCAACTGATGATTCCATAGTGAGATTCCTGGATGAAACGCCAATTTTTTGTTGGACTAAAGGCCATAAAAAGCTATTTTGAATCAATAATTCAACAGTCCATTATTAGTGCTGAGTCTTCTACTTGGTTGATTTTATTTTATTTAATTTATCAATGCAGTATATAGAGTTTGTATTAAGAAAAATTTAAAAACTACTTCTGAGCCAGGCCACGGGCTTAAACTTCCTTCTTAATGATTAAAATCTTAATCTTGTTGGATATAGTTCACATTAGGGTTTTGTCAAAAATTCTATGTAAGTTGTACTAGAAAAATTTAAAAATTGCGTATTGACAAGGTTTCTTTCACTGTATGTCAACTGATGATTCCAAAGTGAGATTCCTGGATGAAACGCCAATTTTTTGTTGGACTAAAGGCCATAAAAAGCTATTTTGAATCAATAATTCAACAGTCCATTATTAGTGCTGAGTCTTCTACTTGGTTGATTTTATTTTATTTAATTTATCAATGCAGTATATAGAGTTTGTATTAAGAAAAATTTTAAAAATTACTTGTTTTAGCAAGGTGGGTGAGTAGTGATCTCAATTTCAAGTTATATCTTATTTTTCTCATAAAAAAGTTTTTTTTACAAAGCACACACGCTCAAGGTGGTACCCCGTCGAGTAGTGGTTAGTGTATCGGACTGCCTCGCCGAAGGTTCTGGAATCGATTCCTGACGACTCCACCTAAGTTTTTTTTTCAAGGTACTGCCTCTTGCGCGGAAGTGACAATTCCAGTGCAATAGAAGGTCAATTGTCAGGAATTTACCACCCGCTCAACCTCAAGCATCATACTGTGCAGTAGTTCATCTGATGGGTTGCGCGTTGGTCATATCTGGCACAACGTCTTTTTAACTGATTGGATGAGCCTCTCCCAGCTTCCACCCATATGTGGCGAGGCTGGAGGATTATAGATCCATTTTGTGATCGGGCTTGAAAATTCGTTTGCCAGGTCACGTTGATGTTGCTTTAAAGCTTCTCTCAACTCCTTTTCCGCACCTGGAAAATTGTTAGAGATTTTCAAATGTATTGCGCGCGTTGTCATATATGTGATCAATATACCCCAACTTTTTCCAGTATGTCGCCCTACTGTTACATACATTGGATCGAAGTAGTCAATGCACATGAAAGTGAACGGTCGACTGAACGTTGAAAGCCTTGCTAGTGGAAGATCTCCAATTTCAGGTGGTCTGTGCATGGCAGGTGGATTTTTGCAGAGTTGACAATTCTTGCGTTCCTTTTTGATTGCCACTCGTAAATTTGGTATCATTAACAACAGACTCATTGTTATGGTGATGATACTTTTCGTGGTAGGATTGTATTACCAGACTGGTGATAGGATGTCCTTTGGGTATCGCTACATCAATTCTCCCACGAAGTCACAAAACACCGTACTCGTCTAAGTATGAAGACAGTTTTTGAATTGGACTTGATTTGGGCAAAGGCTTACGATGTTCTAGAAGTAAATCCTTGTTGTTATATAAAAAAAACTATATCGTCACCATCAGAGTTCAGCTGAGCTTGTCGATATAAGCAGATCTCGGCTTCTAGGTATTCTTCATGAGTGATGTAATCTTCAGTCCTTTTAGCAACGTTCTTCCTTTTAGTTGAGGTATTCCATATGAAACGAGAAGCGAATGCTATATCTGCAGACAGCTTGCGGATATAGCTTTTAGCTAAATAGTCCTGGATTTGGCGCTGGAGATTTTCCGCTAACTCGGGGTTGCGACTCAGTTTTATCATTAAGCAGTCGTGTCCCTTTTGAGCCATTTGGAAACTATTTGGTAGCTTGACATCATCATACTTCCCCCAAAGACCGGTTTCAAATCGTCTGCCATGTCTGACTGTTTGGGATTCAAGGTTTTGGCGGCACACTCCTCTTCTTTCGACTTGATTGATCTGCTTGAATCTGTAACCCCGAGACTGTCTAGAGAGAAGTACTCCTTCATCATGTTTTTGAGAACGTCATCGCTGTATTGTTGGTCTAGAGTGGTGTTTACTTGTTTAATAACTTAGACCCATCAATTGTTTTTTGTTTGTTTTTTATTTTTTAACACGAACAACTTAACTATTTACACTATTTACATAATTACTTATTATTTTATTTTATATGACGACCTCTGAGATATAATATTAATACCGCAGAAATTTGGACCTCTGCTCTATCAGTTAATAAAACGAAGACTGAAGCATGAAGAAAATGAGAATGTATTACTCTAGAACAATTTATTCATATTCGTATATTAAATATCCTTCTACCACATCCTACTCCATCTGTGTCTTAAAATTAATATTACATTAAGGTATGTTCGTGAGTCGCTACATCACCCCCCTTTCCAGCGAAGCGAATGTTAATGTTTGATAATAAGATCTCAGATACACATATCATGGCCGAACCAAAAAAAAAAATTTAAGTAATCTATGTGCTAGTTACTGACCGCACCTATTGTTTTTTTTAAGTTTCGTTTTGTTTACTATTTGTTATTTATTTATGAAAAGAAAAAGGTTTTAATCGGTCGATGGATACTGAATAATTTTTTCCGTCTTTCAAAACAATAAAATATTTCTTGAGTCTCTTTATTATTTTGTACGGACCCTCGTTAAGAGATTCTAGACTTCTTGTTACTCTATCCCTTCTAATCAGGACGTGGTCGCAAACTTCGAGACTTTTTGGAATGTGGACAGTTCGTGTTGGATTTTTTCTTGTTTCTAGTGATGTGTTTGGTATATTTTGAAAGAAAATCTTTAATTGTTTTACCAAGTTTGATTCATTTGTGCTATCAGTTTTAGTTGTAGATAAGTCAAGAGGCAATTTTATGTTTTCACCATACAGGAGCTCGGATGCTGTGTGTTTTGTGTCATCTTTAATTGTAGTGCGAATCCCTAACAATATTAAAGGCAGTTTTTGTGTGCAGTTAATTCTGTCTTCAGATGCCCGAATGGATGTTTTAAGCTGGCGATGGAATCTTTCCACCATACCATTCTTTTGTGGGTGATAGGCTGTTGTTCAAGTGCGCATTGCACCCAAGAATTTAGTTAATTCTTTGAATACTTTTGACTCAAACTGTGAGCCTTGATCTGTTGTGATAATGTCTGGAAAACCGAACCTAGAGACGTGCTCGTGTACGTAGATCGTAGCAATTGTTTCTGCGTTAATATCGCGAATGGGATAGGCCTCTGGCCACCAAGAGAATCTGTCTACGATTGTTAATATATATTTATAATCGTTTGAAGGAGGGAGAGGACCAACTATGTCCATTTGTATATTTTGGAATCGGCCAGAAGGGATAACGATGCGTGATTTTATGTGTCTTTGAACCTTTTCTGTTTGACATTCTTTGCAGCCAAAAGTATATTCTTGTAATCTTTTTGCGAGTTGCGCGTATTCCTGGATGTGAGATCATGTGAGTTTTTTGAAAAATGTTTTCACGAAGGTTGTTTGGTACATACGGACGATAGTATTCGGTAGATATTTCACACCATAGAGAAGAGTTGCATGCTGGGATTTTAATGAATTCGAATTTGATTTTTGATTTAGTTGGAATGTTGCTTCGAAAAGTTGTTAGTCCTTCGTCATTCTCTCGTGCCTTGGCCACGTCTTCAATTCCCATTGGAATTTGTTCAATTGAATCAGCGTTTGATAGTGAGAGGAAATCTGCAACCAGATTCAAAGAACCTTTGATATGTTTGATATCACTTGTGAACTGTGCTATGAAGTCGAGGTGTCGCTCTTGTCTAGGGCTGCGTTTAGCTTTAGTTGTAAGGGCTGTTGTGAGGGGCTTATGATCTGTATAGATACAGAAGTCTTGTCCTTCAACGAAGCCTTGAAAATATTGAATAGCCATATAAATTGCAAGCAATTCTTTATCAAAAACAGAGTACTTACATTGGGAAGGTGATAATAATTAACGGTGATAGTAATTAACCATACCTACAAATCGTTGTGCGCTTTTTACTGATGTTTGTTCAGTGCAATTCGAAATCGCTCTTACCCTGTCTTGTGAAGGTTGAATACCTTTTTCAGACACGTGAAATCCTAAAAATTGCAATGCGGGAACTCCAGACACCATAGTAGTCGAAAAGGCGTTTGAAAAATGTTCTCAAATGATCCTCGTGTTGTTCAGCTGACCTACTTGCTACCAGAATGTCGTCGACATAAATGAACAAAAAGGGAAGACCTTTCAACACTTGGGACATGAATCTTTGAAATGTTTGAGCCGCATTTCTCAACCCGAATGGCAAGCGCAAAAATTCGAAGAGTCCGCATGGTGTGATTACCGCTGTCTTATGTATGTCTTCTTTTGCCATAGGTATGTTGTGATAGGCTCGTACCAAATCTATTTTTGAAAATATTTTGCAATCAAAAAAGGTGGCATTCATGTCATGGATTTGTGGGAGTGGGTTCCTATCTGGGACGGTGATAGCATTCAATCGTCTAAGGTCCCCACATGGTCTCCAGTCGTTTGCTTCTCTTTTGGAGGCCATGTGTGGTGGAGATGCACCTGGAGAAGATGACGGTCTGCAAATTCCAATTTGAACCATGTATTTAAATTCGTCTTTTGCAATTTTTAGTTTGACGTTGTTAAGGCGACGTGGACGAGAGTGAGGAAGTGGTCCATTGGTTTAAATATGGTGGACTACGCCATGTTTGACAGGAAGGTTGAAATTGGGAGGTTCCATAAGGGAAGAGAATTCTAATAATATTGGGTTATATTTTATTTCAACTTCAAAGAAACGCGGACTTATAATGTTTCCTCTACAAGGTGTACCATTTACACTTGTATTTGTGAGCGGGTCGATAAGTCTATGATTTTTTATGTCAATAACCAATCCAGTAGATTATAGGAAATCCGCACCGATTATAGCTTTTGTAACTGAAGCTATCAAAAATGTGTGGTTAAAAACGCTTCGAAATCCTAGAGTTATTTTTAAAAATTTTGTGCCAAAAACATTAATAGCGGAGCCGTTTGCTGCGGAAATCTTTTGGTCTGGCTTGTTGTTTTGAAATTTTATTTAAAAGTGAGACAGGAATTGCTAAAACGTCTGAGCCAGAGTCAATTAAAAATGTTAAATTGGAAATCGGATCTTTAATGAAAATACGGCTTGGAAATATTATGTGTCATACTGTCATTTGCCGCTGCAATGACAGTAGAGTCTAGTTTGGGCTTACAGTTCGAAATTGCAAGGTTGTGAACATTTGCGTGCACGTTTTCCATATCTTTTGTGGAACCAGCACAATTGTGAGCTTATTTTCGAATTAGATCTGTTGCGACTATTGTGGTTTTGGGTGTGGTGATTATTAAATGGGGCTCTATTTTGACTTTGAGAGGAATGTTTGCTAAAATTTAGATTTGAGAGCATATTTTTGATTTTTCTTATCTAGGACTGAAGGTTTTGGTTGATAGTTGTGAGTTCATTGATTGAACGTTCAGATTGAGATGGAATTGAAAAACAGGAGTTTTGTTTTTGGTATACTTCAAATATATCACCTGCTATTTCAAGCAGCTCGTGTGTTTTTTTTTTTTTTTTTTGAGCTCGATTTGATTGAGACTTGGACAAGAGCGGGAAGACGTGGTTTCCAAAGCTCTAAAATAAGACTCTCCGTAAAAAATAATTAATTGTCCGGCCAACGTTTGCAGTCTTCTGTAAAATTCTGACGGCTTTTGGTCCCCTATCTCCTCCCCTGAAAGCAAGGCTTCAATTCGCTTGCTTTCACTCATCGAGTGTCTTTCAATAAGTGCCTTTTTGAGATTCGTGTAGGGTGTGTCTGATTTTTGGATTAAAATGTCATAGACGTTTGCGGCCACGTCCTGAGGAAGGGATTGAAAGACATAATGGAATTTGGTTTCTTCTGTAACAATATTTCGCGTCGAGAATTGAGATTCTACTTGAAGGACCGAATAGCTGGCATTTTGGTCAAAATTTCTGGCAGTTTGATAGAAACCGCATGAATGACTTCGCTTCCACTTTGTGGGAGGGAACTTTTTTCAGTACCATCGTCATTGCCCATTGTTTAGTTTTTTACTTATAACGAAAATTTGTGAGGGAAGGATGCGGTTTACAAAATGGAGGATTTCTATTTTGCTCTAATTTATGATGTTAAATTGAGTGATAATTAATTATTTTGAGAACATTTTTGTTAGGAAAAATTTAACATGCAAAGGCGTCAATTTAAAAGAAAAAAAGAACTACATATAATCTTAAAAAAATAAATAGATACTTGTAAACAGCTAAAGCAGCTGTTTACAAGTAGATTTTTCTGGAAGATTTGTTCCATCCGTTGCTGGGCGTTGCTATGCGTTGCTTGTGTCTGCGGCAGTTGAGTATTGTGAAATCTCTTTTTTTTCGGACAGCTGCTGCAGTGATTGAATAATTTCATCCGTTTTTGCGCGTTGCAATGTGTTGCTGGTGTATGTGTGTTGGTATGTTGCAAGCGCAAGATGAGGAGTGTACAGCGTAGGTACTTGATGTTTGCGGTGGTGGTGGTTTGGCTTGGTGTTTTCACGACGAGATGTTCAGACATGGTTGTTTGGGTGTCTAGACATGCGGGGAATGTGCCAAATGGAAGTGTGAATCGTGTGGCAGCCGATCGACAGTAAAACTGTCTTTCTTGGGTGTTTTTTTTTTTGTTGCCTTTGTTTTTCGTGTTGTGTGTGCCGTCGTCTGTTGCAAACGTTGGTGTCACTCGTCAAATAAAAAACGTAAGTGGCGAACTTTTATGGCAGATGCGTGGGCAACGTCAATGGCAAACGTCGATGGCAAACTTCGGTGGTAAACATCGGTGGCAACCGTCGATGGCAAACGTCGGGGTCACCAATATTGTTGGTCTAGAGTGGTTTAATAATTTAGACCCAACAATTGTTTTTTGTTTGTGTTTTCATTTCTCAACACGAACAACTTAACTATTTACACTATTTACATAATTACTTATTGTGTTATTTTATTTGACGACCTCTAAGATATAATAATATTAATACCGCACAAATTTGGACCTCTTCTCTATCAGTTAATAAAACGAAGACTGAAGAATGAAGAAAATGAGAATGTATTACTCTAGAACAATTTATTCATATTCGTATATTTAATATCCTTCTACCGCATCCTACTCCAGCTGTGTCTTAAAATTAATATTACATTAAGGTATGTTCGTGAGTCGCTACAGCTGTTCCTTTTACACTCACACTCATGAAAACTATTAAATTCAAAACTGGCCTCACCATTATTGTGTACTTGGGTTTGGGTTGTTGATGGTCCATATGCAACCCATCCAGTCGCGTTTTCGTTGCCACCGGATCACCTTCACCTCCTTCTACCACTTTAAGCGGAATTTCAAGCTTCAAATTGTCTAGTCCAATCAACATTCGAGAAACGGCTTTCTCGTAGGATTGAATTGGATACCCACGCAGATAAGGAAACCTTGTTGCGAGTTGCTTTGCATCTAAGGATTCTTGTGGTTAACTCAAAGACTTCACTGTCCCACGATCGGAATCGAAAACTTCCTGTCTGGATTATTGATTCCCAACATATCAACAGACACAACTCGTGAATCGTTCTCACTGTTATGTGCATTTCCTGTCCATTTAAGAAAGAGTGGCTGATGTTGACCTTTGAGTTTCAATTCATCTGCGAGAGAATCTTCCATCATGGTAAGCGAAGAACCGCCATCCAAGAAAGCAAAGGTTTCAGTTTGGGTTTGGTCGCTCTGCAAAATAACATGAGCAACTTATTATTTAATATTTTGAATCGACCCATGTGCATTGCAGTCGAATTGTCGTCCTTCTATTCCAGGTTGTCCTCTTTTCTGAGCCACGTTAAGATGAGTAAGCTGTCGGTTCGTTGTTGCTCCTATGTTACATTCGATGATGCCTGTATGTACATGTACAGCCATCTATTCCGCAGGAACTTGTTGTTTTACATCGAGAACTATGTGGCGTGAGGCATGTCCAGCAGTCTGTTTTGTTTTACAACCTCCCATCGCTCCGTGAAACGCATAGTTTGGAATTGCATACAAAATTCAATTTTGCTGCAAGAATGTTTGCAAACTAAACATTGCTGACCTCCTGTGGCTGGCTTCTTGATATCTTCTTCAGCATGAGCATGGACATGTTCTTTTTCTTGTTTGCGTGGTTGTGCTCTTATATCAGGATCGAAGGATTTTATAGGGAAATAAGAAATAGTCCATGTATTCTGTATGTGTGGAACAATTCAACATCAGTTATGTTGGTAACTTTTCAACACGTTCTTTTAGTAGTTCCGCGTAGTCCAAGTAAGAATTAAGCTGACAAGCCTCCATCGTTGCGATCAAATTTTGTACAGCTAGTGAATAGGACACAACTGTTTCTACCTTCTCGACATTTATTTTTGGACTAGCTTGAACTTTTTGAAGAAGGGTTTTGAGAATAATTTTGGGTCGCCCATACATAATTCGCAGTGTATTCAATATGTTGGGAACATTTGATGGCATCATCAATCTGCCTCGCATTGCTTCCAAAACGCGTTGTTTCAGGCATCGCTGTAACCGCAACAGACTTGCTTCATCGGTGAATCCACAAAGTCTGGTACTGCTTTCGAAAGAGCTGATGAACAACGGCCATTCTTCAGCGCTACCATAGAAATTAGGAAGATCCCTTGACATTGAATGTCGGTTTGCAATTTGGCTGCGATAGGTATTTTTTGGCTGGGTGCTGTATGAGTAGGGTAGACCCTGATTGGTATCAACATGGCGATGCCTAGCGTTGCAACTGTCTCATACGCATCAATTGTGCTTATTTTACCACCAAGTGGTAGCCATCGGGTACTGGTCTTGTCCACCCGGACTTGACTTGCAGAACTTATAAGTTTATTCTGTACGAACCCCTCAGAAAGCAAGCGAGCGGCGGATGAGCTTCCAATTAAATGAACCAACGGCGACGCTTACAGACAATATGGTAGGCACCCCATTGAGCTACTTCGACATATTCGGAGCTCAGGTCTTTGGGTCCTTTCACTACTATTAGTCAGGGTAGTGAAAAAGAGAAGGTGGCGGATGAGCCCATATAGGACCAACGGTAGCTCTCACATACCCGTAGTGGGTTACTGACTCTGGATTTCTCCAGCTCCGTATGTGCAAGGAGAGCATCACAGGGCCTGGTCCCCCAGGTTGGGGGTTGTGCGTCGGGGTAACTTCCCTACCACGTAAAAAAAACTAACAGTTCTGAAACAAACAATTGCCTCGGATATGGATGACCCTACTGATGACGACCCTAGCAAGGACAACGAATTTCGGTTCTGCACGTGGAATGTCCGGACCCTTAACAGACCACGTGCAGCCGAACAATTAGTGGAAGCCCTAGATGGTGTCAAAGCCGACATCGCAGCCATCCAAGAAGTGCGATGGGATGGTGAAGGCACAAGGAGGATGAAAAACTGTGACATCTACTACGGCAAGTGCTACAGGACAAGAAAATGGCGGCTATTTGGATGCGGATTTGTGATAAGACTAAGGCTTAGGCAAGAAGTCTTGGGGTTTCGTGGCATAAGCGAACGCATTAAATCCAAATTCAGCAACATCTTCGCTGATCTGCGTCCACGCCCCCACGGAGGAAAAAGATGACACGACCGAAGAAGAATTCTACGATCTTCTCCAGAAGACGTATGATGAATGCCCGAAGTACGACACTAAGATTATTCTTGGTGACTTCAACGCCAAAATCGGAAAGGAGGGTAGCTTTGGCTCGACGGTCGGAAAGCATAGCCTGCACGACAACACTTCCGGTAACGGACAAAGGCTAATCGACTTTGCTGCGGGGCGAAGTGTCATCTTAGCTAGCATATACTTCCCACACCTCAATATACACAAGGGGACCTGGCGGTCTGCTGATCAAAATACCTTCAACCAAATTGATCACATTGCGATTGATAGCAGACATGCCTCCAGTATTATGGATGTCCGCATTTTTTGAGGGGCCAACATAGGCTCGGACCACTACCTTGTTGTAGCTAAAGTGCGAATGCGGATCTCCACCAGACCGCAGAATCGAACATCCACTGTGAGAAAGTTTGATGTTGCGAAGTTACAATCGCAAGAGACCGCCACAACCTTTGCCAATCATGTCACCTCGTATCTCTTGACAAGCCCGGCGCCTGCGCCAAACCCAGAGGCCCAGTGGCAACATTGCAAAATGGCCATCAAAATCGCTGCTACGGATGTTTTGGGTTTCATTAGGCGACGACAACGAAACACCTAGTTTGATGATGAGTGCAGGCTCGCACACTTGGCCAAAAATTAAGCCTATCATGCAGTTCTGAATGCCAGAACTAGAGCTGCCAAGAGCGCTTTCCGTGCGGTTTACCAGCAAAAGAGGAAAGAGGAACATCGGCTTTTCAGAAGAAAAAAAAGAGAACTGGAAAAACGAATGGTTGAATCTATTGAGGGGTGCTACGGCAGAAGCAATGTTCGAAAGTTCTACCAAAGGGTAAAGCATTCGTCCAAGGGTTACAAAGCCCGAGCGGAAGCATGTAGAGACGAGGGTGGGAATGTCGTTGTAGATACACAGTCGGTGCAGAGAATTTGGAAAAAACACTTCTGCAGACTGTTAAACGGCGAAGACAACCAATTAATCGCTGTCAGACAGAATGATCAAATCGATTTGGATGATGATGAACAAAATTTCCGTCCACCCGACCAAGAAGAAGTTCGGATAGCAATATTTAAACTAAAGTCCAACAAGGCTGCTGGAGTTGATGGCCTTACGGCTGAACTCTTCAAAGCAGCGGGAGATGACTTGGTAAGGAGCATACACCAACTCATCTGTACAATCTGGTCGGATGAAAGTATGCCTGATGAATGGAACCTCAGCATTGTGTGCCCTATCCACACGAAAGGAGATACTCTAAGCTGCGCCAACTACAGAGGTATAAGTCTCCTAAATGTCGCCTATAAAATCTTGTCGGCCATTCTGTGTGAACGCCTGAACCCTTTCTCACGTGAACTGATTGGCACCTATCAGTGTGGTTTCAGGCCCGGTAAGTCAACCGTCGTCCAAATTTTCACACTTCGGCAGATTTTGGAAATGACCCAAGAATTCCAGATCGATACTCACCACCTCTTTATTGATTTTAAAGTCGCCTATGAAAGCGTAAACAGGAACGAGCTATACAGAGCCATGTCACTTCTTGGCATCCCTGCCAAACTCGTTAGATTGTGCAGGATGACTATGGAGAACTCGCGCTGCTCCGTCAAGGTTGGTAAGAATAGCACCGACTCATTTAATGACGAGAAAGGCTAAGGACAGGGTGACGCGCTGTCATGTAACCTCTTCAACATCATTCTTGAGGCAATCGTACGCAACTCGCATGTCAACACCAGTGGTTCGATTTTTTTTTAGATCCGTTCAATTACTTGGCTATGCTGATGATATTGACATTATTGGAAGAACGAAGCGCACTGTCAGTGGAGCATTCGCAAGTATTGAAGTGGAAGCGGCTCGAATGGATCTGGCTGTAAATGAAGATAAAACAAAGTATATGCTGTCCTCGGGTGAAGTAGATCATCACCGTAGGCTTGGACAAAACGTCACAATGGACAGATATAACTTTGAGGTTGTCAAGGACTTTGTGTATTTAGGTTCCACTATAACCTCTCAGAACAACATCAGTGAAGAGATCAGTCGAAGATCACTCTTGCCAATCGCTGTTTCTTCGGGCTAAGAAGGCATCTTAGTAGTAAAGCCCTCTTTCAAAGGACCAAGGAGACACCATACAAGACAATAATCATCCCAGTCCTGCTGTATGGGGCAGAAGCGTGGACACTGACACAATCGGATGAATACAGGCTGGGGTGCTTTGAGAGAAAGATTCTTCGGGTGATATTCGGGCCTGTATGTATCAATGGAGTATGGAGGAGAAGATTCAATGACGAACTGTACGGGCTATACAGCGACATTGACTTGGTTAAGAAGCTGAAAATTCAGCGGCTTAGATGGCTGGGTCATGAGGAGCGTATGGACGAAAACGCTCCTGCCCGACGAGTCTTCAATTCCAACCCGGAAGGCCGACGCAGTTCTGGAAGACCCCATCTAAGGTGGCGCGATCAAGTGGTAAACGACCTCAACCAACTTGGTGTGCGCAACTGGAGGCCACTGGCTAGGGACCGGCCTAGCTGGCGAGGATTGTTGGTTGAGGCCGTGATCCACAATGGACTGTCTGCGCCACCATAGGTAAGTAAGTAAGGTATTTTTTCTGAAAGATTTTGTTCTCTGCTGAGAAATCCATTAGTCATTTGAGGAAGAACTGATGCCGACAACTGAGGTACTCTCTTCTGTGGAATGTGCTTCGTGATTGGAGAAGAATGTAGGGATTAAAGCGACAAATGTCACCCTAGCAGCAATATGAGGCAATCCTCTACTTGTCACCACCACCAAGTGACATCCATCGTCAGTTAAAACAATATATCCAGTTGAAGTTTTACAATTGTGAAATTTCACCACCAGGCGAGATTATGTCGTAGGAATTTATACTAATCCACCTAAGGTGCTGCATTCTTTCCACAGGCCAAACAAACTCATTTCCTTTCTCCTCACGATGTGCTTCACTTACAAAAGATTATGGCGGAATTCGTTTCCGGCATTTTCATTCCTCTTTTGATAACCTGTTTCTCCTTAATTGGATGCTTTGCCTTTTTCCATTCTTATCTCTCACTCTCAGTAATCTAAAGTCACGGAAGAGAATAACACAATTTTTGTCTACACTAATCAAGATGAATCGTTCATACTGAGTATGTAAACCCAGGACAAGACAAAAAGCCAAATTTCTTCTTTTTAAGCACTTGTGATGAAATATCTCACTCAGAAATAGGATTTACCCTATACTGAAACACTTTAACTCAGTCTGTCATCGAGTGAAAACTCGATGTAGATTTCTTTGTTTTTACACATTAAGTCTGTCACATCACTGGTTAGAAATTGTACTAATGACAGAAAACCAAATAAATATGACAGATTTAATAAATTAATCGGATAATGTTAACTTTAATTGTCATATCCGTGATCATTGCAGTAGTAGCTACTAGAAAACGTCAAATTTGACATTGTTCTAGGAAAAAAAAAGTAAAGTCGAAGACAACGGCGACATCTAGCTGCAAAATACTTACTGATCAATAAAAGATCCAAACATTGACCTAATAAGTATGGACTGCTAGGAGCCAACTTCACGTTGGTTCCAAATTAGCGCCTTGAAAGCCAGTTGTCAAACATGGAAACAAAATGATCTTGACAGATGAGAAACAGCTGATTGCAAAATTGCGCTTTTATATTTTCATTCAAAATAAAATTCAAAGTTTAAATTTTTTTCAAAACTCATATTATTAGCAAAATCAAAACTTTGTTCTTCCTCTTTTGTTGCTTTCATCATCGTCGGCGTTGTTAGGTGGTCGTCACTTCTCAATGACTCCATATCATCAGGAGTTGACACTAAGCTCACAGTTGATCCAAAATGCTGACTAAGTTTGGCCAAAGCAGCCGGCTGTTGAGTACTAATTACTGATTTGTTTGAAGTTCTGAAAAATAAACAATTAAGATAATTTTGTAAAATTTCCGTTTCAACTTCTATACTCATACAGCTCTGAGTTGTTCCAGTTTGGGAATGTTTGCATTCGTGATTTTCGTACCAGAAGCCTCCATAGCCGCTAATTCAATGTGATGTGATTTCTTTTTATGACTGCGGCAGTTAGAAATATTGGTAAATGTCTTGTCACAGAAGTTGCAGGTATATGGCTTGAGGCCTGTATGTAAGATGAGGTGATATTTTAGAGCTTTCGCCCTTTTGTACTCGTTCCCACAGAAGTTACATTTGTGCCGCTTCTGATCCGAATGGACAAGCATGTGCATTTTAAGCGTTCTTCGTGTGTTAAGCTGTAACCCGCAAGAGGTGCAAATGTAGTTGGGTTTCATTGTGCGTATCCTCGTGAGTCTGAAAAAAGACCATCAGAATATTATTATGACCGTGTTCGATATGCCGAAAGTTTTGCAAGCCTTGCCACACTCTTCACAAATGTAAGGTTTCTCTCCAAAATGAACTGCCCGAATATGACCTTGAACCACATCCATTTTGGTGATTTTCTTATCGCAATATGGGCAGGGAATTTTGAGTTTCTGTTCCAAAGGTAGGTGATTGAGTTCATGTTTTTGAAATGCCTTTTGTGTGGAAAAGGCCTTGTTGCATTTTTTGCAGTTGTATGAAAGTAGGTCGACCGTGATTTCATGTTCTTCCTGCATATGATCTGCATACTTTGGATAAGGAGCGAATTGCTTTTGGCAAAGAGAACAAGAGAAGGTTTCCAATTTTATTCTAGGCCTGCCCCTTTTTTTATTTTGGACTTTTCGACGTCGGCGTCTCCATTGTCATCAGAGTCTTTTTCTTCATCCTTTGTTGTGAAGGTGGTGCTTTTGTCAGAGTCATCTCCTATTCCTGGTTGTAGCTAGTCATGCCACTCTTCTTAAAGACATTGCCATCGTCTTCATCTATCCGTTCGGTTTTGATATGCGTTGGATTTAACATCTCATCGTCGATGTATTCGATTTCTTCTAGATCTATCATTTGCTCAGAAGAAACATCTGTTCCCATGTCGGTTTTTATATCAAAATGTTCTTGGGATGGACTGCTCGAGAACAGCTTAAGATCCAATTCAACATCGCCAAGTTCATCGAGGTCATGTTGAGCTCTCAGTTGTTCAACATCAAGATCATCCAGATTGTTGAATATCTCGGCAAACATCGCTTGAACATTGGATGTTCTATGGACAAAGTTAATGAGACTTGCAATGAATTGATGACATTGAGTGCAGATGTTCCGGGGCCAATTATCGCCATGGTGTACCTTAATATAGAAAAATAAATTATCATTTCATCTCTTAGATGAATCATTTTGTCGTTTACGTCTATGGAGAAGCATTTGCTTATAGCTTCGGAATATGCCTCAGATTTATTTTCAAGTAAATTGAGATGGGTGTTGGCGGTATCTTCCCGAGCACACAGACGGCACCAATTCCTCCAATAAGGAACCATTCTTATTGAATTGGAAATAATCGATTTGTTTACTATTCAAATGCGAGTATTTATTGAGAATATATATGATAAATAACGGAGATATCACTTATTCAAAATAATTTATAAGCTTGGTTCACAAATATGATGTATGGAATACCCTTGTTTGTTTGTTTTTGTCAAACGAAACGTCATTTCCATGCAGGTGCGTACACTGGTAGAGGCAGCAGGGCAACTAACCCCTCTCAACTTTTAAAAATATATATCAGAAAGATATCCAATTATAAATTTGAGCTACAACTTTCTGTCTTAAAATATGATTCTATTGCGAAACTTCATACTTTTGCTTGTAGTATTCTACTTAAGAAAGGTTAAAGGCAATTTAAATTTAGAGTAAAGTGCTGCAACACCCCCTCGCTCATATCCTAGACACGCCTATGAAAAAATGTTTCGTGTAGGGAAATATTTCACAACTTGCTTTTTCAGTGAGCTAGTTTCGTTGGCGACACGATTTTCGCAGATATTGTATGGAAACGAAAATCAACTAGCAGTCCATACTTATTAGGTCCATGGATCCAAACATACATGTAGACCATGATACAACTACTAGAGATAACGCCTTCCTAGTTTCATTTTTGATTTGTTCTGCGCATCTCGTCATAAGAACCCCTGCCTTCTCGTTTTCGCCTTCACGTTTAACTTTTGTTTCGCTCTATTCTATGCGCTCTACGTCATAAGAACCCCGTAAGAACACGGTGAGTTTGACAATATTTTGACGTTTTGTTTGGCACCATGCGCAATGCCATATCTTTATTAGTTATATCATGCATATAGACATTATAAACTGTCACGTATTACTCTGACATATAAAATTCAGCATAAAAACCCGAAATAATATATATACATAGCATCGAACAAGTCTTTGTCAGCCTTATTATTCAGTTTGAGAAGGAAAACATAGGTAAAACAGATGAGTAACAGTGTTACCTTACGTAAGTTAACAAAAGAACGCGTCACCTAGATAAACACTCTATGAATATCCACTAGTGGAGACATACTGCTCTCCAAAATTGTGAAGTAGACGTGAGTCTAGATCTAGACCACAGAGGACCTAAAGGAGAGTGAAATCTTTCGTACGTATCACCCTCCGACACCCATTTCCGGTTTTTTTTTTTTTATTATTTGAAATCGTGTCTGTGAATAAATGCAAGAACAACAACACAAAATCATATCATACCAACTGTGCGTGTATGCGAGTTTTTACGCACACATTCGCAGATGGTATGATTTATCTGTCAAATCAGCTTGTAGGCAAAATCCCATTTCCAGCCTACATTTAACTCTCTTTCATATATCCTCTCTGATCTAGACCTCTTAAATATTCTGTGTGTCCGCCATTCAAATGGTGACTTTCATACAATACGCATCTTTAATTATAGTTTTGTGAGTTTTCCTAGAAATCAAAAGGAAATTATTACATATTAATACATTTTGATCGCGAGTTCATATAAAACATTAAGTTATTATAAGAGGGAGAGGCAAAGGAATTGCTACAGGCAATAAATGTTCCATTTGGAATTCCAAGGATTTCACCCTGATTTAGGTATAACAAAATTTCCTTTTCTTTTTTTTTTGTCGGCCATATTTTTTATGGGCGCGGTACGTCCTTTTTATGTGCATATATTTCATCAATCCTTGAAGAAACGTGCATTATTTTTGTTAAAAAGCTATTGACTCAATAAGATTTCTCTTTTTGTCACTAGGGTTTTTGGGCTGGGCTGAAATTTGCCCCAACATTTTTCAATTCCTCTGCAGGAATTCTTGTCGGTTCCGATTGGAACCTGACCACATGGTCGACGAATGTAATCCGTGCATGGCGTGCAACGATTCCAGCATATTGCAGCAGTTTTGGTTAGCTGATAAGCTACTCCACCAGCAAGGAATCGATCTCTGGACATAAAAAAGGAGCAACGTGGGAGAATAACCTAGGATTACATATCGTACCACTGACGCGTATTCGCTTCGAACCGCATGGTACTTGATCTGTTTTGGCCACGGCCGTATATATACACCTCCCGAGATTATCATCAGCTCCTGAAAAAAAAGAATACAAATTAGAAAACCCACATAGTTAGCTCTCAGGTAACAAATTTATTTCTTATTATTAAGAAGCCACTTTCGAGTAAAGTGCTAATTGGACTTAGGCGCCAAAGAACGCCCATCCAATTCCTAAGAAGAATTCCATCTCAAGGAGCAACTCTTGGTGCACTCCAGCAGCCATATTGATTCAGCCTTATTCATCAGAGGCACTGTACTCAAGCGCCCACGGACGGTGGAGTCGCCCCCCCACGCATCTTATACTAGATTATATAATATATATGTTAATATATATATACTTTATTTCTTTAAAAGAAAATATATACTCTAGCACTAATACTTTATTAAAACAATAAGTTGTGTACTTACCTTTAATAATTTTTGAAAGTTTACTGAAGTGAATATAATTTTTACATATATATACTTACTTTGTGATCGTTTATATCCGAATCCATTGTTGTTTGTGAGACTATTCGTCCAAAGGAGGACCTACTTAAAGTCCGATTATGAAAGTCCTAAAATCCTCGGTTGGATATTTCCAATAAAAGTTTTCTTAGTTGCGCGTTTTCGACGACGTTGACGTCAAAGTCCCATACCTACCGACGCGTTTCAATTTTTTTTTTGTCCCGACGTTAGTTAGGAAAAACGGTTTTTCCTCGCGTATTCGCTAAATCATACTTAAATATTCTTGGATCTCTGATTCCATTTGAAGAATTCGGTCGATCTTACTGTATAAATACTTCACGTATCTCTCTTATCTTCGGATTATGATTGTTCATGTCCATTCTCAACCTACGTTAGGCACTTTTTTTTAGTTTTCATTTACACTTGTCTCCCAGGATATCCTGTTAGTAGACCCTAATTATCACTTTTTTTGTTTTTGAACTATTGGTTCACCTATCATTCTCTTGTGGTGGGCAAAATCGTATCGTCACCTCCAAGTGGTGCCTGCTGAATAGCCCAAAAGTTGAACTAACGACGAACGTTGGATCCATCTGATCCATAGGTTGTAGATACCTGAGTTATCTTCTCAGGAACTAGGAGCAGGAAGAAAGAGATACGATCTGAAGATCCAACCACCACAAAGATCTATATGTCATGCACAGGCCTCACAAGCCGGTCATGAAAGGAAAACTCCAAAAATGTTGACGACCCCCCCCCCCCCCCCCGCAAACGAAAAACGGACAACGATTTACGCATATGCACGTGGAATGTGCGTACGCTAAACAGGCCGCGTAAAGCCGAGCAGCTAGCCGAGACCCTCGCCAGTCTCAACGCTGATATAACAGCCCTGCAGGAGATGCGATGGGATGGACCGGGCCTGAGAATTACAGAGGACTGTAATTTCTATTATGGGAAATGCCACCTTGATGGGAGATCGCGCTTGTTTGGGTGCGGATTCGCTGTCAGAGGAAGACTTAGGCAAAAGGTCTTGAGCTTTCGCGAAGTCAGCGAGAGAGTGACAACGATCCGCATTAAGGCCAAATTCCACCACATAAGCCTAACTAGCGCCCATGCCCCTACAGAAGAGAAAGACGAAAGAATGTTTCTACGAGCTCCTCGCCAAGACATATGAGCAGGGCCCAAAACATGACATTAAATTTCTCTTGGGAGACTTCAATGCCAAAATTGGGAGAGAGGACATCTTTGGTATGACGATCGGAAAACACAGCCTGTACGACACCACCTCCGACAACGGACTCAGGCTCATCGATTTTGCAGCGGGAAAAAATATGGTGCTGAACAGCACGCGATTCCCACGTCCCGTTATCCACAAGGGCACATGGCGATCCCCAGATGGTCGAACCTGCAACCAAATCGACCATGTTGTGATTGATGGTCCACTCCTCCAGCATTATGAATGTCCGTATATTCCGAGGAGCAAACATCGATTCGGACCACTACCTAGTCGGTGCAAAACTTAGGGTACGGATCTCCATGGAAGTTCTTAGGCGAACACCGACTACACCTAGGAAATTCAATGTTGGACGTCTTCAATCGGAAGAGACCGCCGCTGCCTATGCCGACCGCGTATCCCTTGAGCTTGCGAGAAATCCTTCGACTGATGACATGAACTCGGAAGACCAATGGCAGCTATGTCAACAAGCCATAAGAAGTGCTGCGTCAGAGGTATTGGGCTTCTCACACCCACCCCCCAGAAACCCCTGGTTCGACTCCGAATGTGCTCAGGCAAACAAAGCCAAAACGGAGGCATACAAGTCGTGGCTCCAGAGAGATACTAGAGCATCCAAAAATCTCTATGTTGAGCGAAGGAAAGTTGGGAAACGTCTACTCAAGAAAAAAGAACACCAGCAACGCGAAGTCGAGGAGATGCAGAGAAGTTTTTGCAGAAAAGAGGTACGAAACTTCTATAAAAAGGTGAAACAGTCTACATCCGGTTTCACAAGCCGCCCTGGGCCCTGCAAAGATCAGGATGGAAATACCATAGTGGAAACGCAGGCGATGTTAGCCATCTGGAGAGACTACTTTAACCGGTTGCTAAATGGCGATGACAGCCAAGATCCCGCCCAAGATCAGTTTGTTCCAGTTAATCTAGATGACGACCACGAACTACACCCGCCCGACCAAAATGAAATCAAACTAGCCATCACCAGACTAAAGATGAATAAGGCAGCTGGATGTGATGGCCTTCAAGCGGAGCTTTATAAACACGCTGGAGATGACCTGGTCAGGAGCATACACCAACTCATCTGCAAAATATGGTCGGAGGAAAGTATGCCTGATGAGTGGAATCTCAGTACCATCTGCCCGATTTACAAAAAAGGAGACCGCCTCCTCTGCGCCAACTATAGAGGCATAAGCCTTTTAAACATCGCCTATAAGATCCTGTCCAGCGTTTTATGTGAACGTCTCAAGCCGTTTGCTGACGACCTGATAGGTCCTTACCAATGCGGCTTCAGACCTGGAAAATCTACCACCGACCAAATATTCACATTACGCCAGATCCTGGAGAAAACCCAAGAGTATAACATCGACACCCACCACCTGTTCGTCGATTTTAAAGCCGCCTACGACAGTGTTAATAGAGTTGAACTGTATCGTGCCATGTCTAACTTTAGAATCCCTGCTAAACTGATACGCCTTATCAATATGACGCTGGAGAATGTTCGCTGTTCCGTCCAAGTTGGTAGAGACTCTACCGAAACCTTCGAAACCACCAGAGGGCTAAGACAAGGTGACGCACTGTCATGCAGCTGTTTTAATATTGTGCTTGAAAATGTAATACGGAGCACCCATGCCAGCACATCAGGAACCATTTTCAATAAATCGACACAATTACTTGGGTTTGCTGACGACATAGACGTGATAGGAAGAACAAAGCGAGCAGTAACCAGTGCTTTCACTACTATGGAGTCAGCAGCAAGCAGAATGGGGCTGAAAATAAACGAGGACAAGACGATGTATATGCTTTCATCAACAAAAGTCCAATCCCACCACCGACTTGGTCAGAACGTAACCATTGATAGGTATAACTTCGAGGTAGTCAGTGAATTTGTCTACCTGTGCACTGCTGTTAACACAGGCAACAACATCAGCGCTGAAATCAAACGCAGACTAACTCTTGCTAATCGCTGTTTCTTTGGGCTGAGTAAGCAATTGAGGAGTAAAGCCCTATCGAGAAGAACCAAGGTGACACTGTATAAAACACTCATCATCCCGGTCCTGCTATATGGTGCGGAAGCATGGACCCTCTCCCAATCGGATGAAAATTCACTTGGAGTCTTCAAGAGAAAAGTTCTGCGTACGATCTATGGTCCTGTCTGCGTAAATCGCGAAAACAACGTTTGGAGAAGAAGATATAACAATGAACTGTACGAGCTGTACAGCGACATAAGCCTAGCCAGAAAAATTCGAATCCAAAGACTAAGATGGCTGGGCCATGTCGAGCGAATGGACATCGACGCTCCAGCTAGTAAAGTCTTCAACGCCAAACCCGAGGGAGTCAGAAGCCAAGGTAGACCTCATCTTCGATGGAGTGACCAGGTAGAGGGAGACATCCGTCAACTTGGAGTACGAAATTGGAGACAGCAGGCTAGAGATCGAGCCGGCTGGAGGGGCATTCTCAGCAAGGCCTTGGAGTACCACGCTCCAGTGGCGCCAACATAAGTAAGTAAGTAATCACTCTCTTGTCCGAGATTAAATTACTTTGTTATTGTTCCTGTACAGTTAACAGATGAAGACATTGTGTCTTGTTGTGAATTCTTGTTACAGAGATTCATGGTCCGGTGGGATTTCAGTTCCTACATTTTGGAAGATTCCAAATAATAGTCATTTACTTGTTCGTGTATGTGTACTTTTTGTTATCGCGCGTTTCACATCGTAAATATTGACGTGGTTTATTATAATCACTCCATTGAAGAAGATACTTTTCGTAGAAGTCTTTAGAAGAGAACACAGCTTCTAATACTCTTTGAATGAGTGAAGCTGCAGTCTATTCATAGTAGAGTCGAGTGTATATTAACATCTTTATAGTTATCATAGTGCTAGTAGGCCAAATAATCTTTTCTCTTTCACAGAGTCTGGTTTCCAGCAGTGCACTACTGGGATCGTCTGTTTGATATATTGAATTTTATATTGATTTTTGAATAACTATATTACTTTAACTATATTTTTGATATTAACCATATTGATTACAATTTACTTTTTCTCTAACTATCTATCCCTGGTCTCCTTCAAAACATATAAGCCCATGGGCTAACGTCCCATATTTTTATACCCAATTCCATAGAATGGGTATATTGTATTTTGTGTGGAGTTTGTAACATAGAGAAATAATACCGTTAGGTATAGAAAAGTATATATTCTGGCTCAGAATCAAAAGCCTAGTCGATTTAGCCAAGTCCGTCCGTCCGTCCGTCCGTCCGTCCGTATGTATACTCTCGAGAGGTCGCAATTTTTGAGCTAGAAATCTGAAATTTGGTATATATAATCTTTGGTTCAAGAGTAAGGCTAAGTTCTTGAACCGGTAAAATCCGCCCTCAAACACGCCCACAATTGCCATTTTTGTTGAACAACCTCAATTTGGTAAAATTAAATTATGTTTTTTGTACAGTTACTATAAAAGCATAACGCTAAAATTTTGCACGCGCAAGCTTCAGGTAAACCTTCCAACTAAATAAAACAAATTCAGTTTGGGCGTGGCTGACGCCCACTTTTCACAAAAAACATAAAAAAATTGTTTTTGCAAATTAACGGTATTTTTAATGAATCCGCAAGCATCTTGCGTCTCTTAGTAGAATTAAAAAGTTTGTGTATGAAAAGAAATATTTGAATTTTGGGCGTGGCTTACGCCCGCTTTGCATACAAAACCATCAATATTGTTTTAATAAAATAACAATTGTTATATTAATGCGAAAAACATTAAATTTGGTGGATATTACTTGCACCTAAACATCTTGTGTATGAAATCAAAAAAATTGATTTTGGGCGTGGCTGACGCCCACTTTTCACTACAAACTATTAACAAATTGTTTTTGTAAGTAAACGGTATTTATAATGATTCCGCAAGCCAAAATGTTGCGTCTCTTAATAGAAACTTAAAAGTTTGTGTATGAAAAGAAATTTTTAAATTTTGGGTGTGGCTTACGCCCATTTTTCATGAAAGAACGAAAAACGTAGTCTCAAATATTTAAGGTACTTCCAAATTCCAATATTCAATTTAAACCTTTTTCCTTCCCTTCGTTATTTGAGAAATATATCTCTACATTTTCTTGTGTAAATTTTTTCAATACGCCAATTTTTGAAGGCGTGATTTTGATAAAATACCTTTGTTCAGGTAAGATCGTTTAAAAACTACTCGATTCAGCTGTAGTTTTGCACATATGCCTAAATACTGACTTATGATCGAAGCTTAGTTAGTGCCTTAAATTTTTCTTAAAAATTTTTAGGGCACGCCCACTTTTAATTGGCGTTTCCGTCAAAAGTCGTAATATGCATTAATTTTTTAATGTTTTTTTAACTATCGGTCGCAGTTTTGAAGGAAGAAGATGAATACTTTGTTTGTATACCTTGTTTACGTAGCAGAGTGTAGTTCAAGAATTGTTAAAAACACACATAATCGCTATTTCCTATCAAAATCTAATTTCTAAAAATTTAAGTTTTTGTCTTGTTTTGTTCAAATCGATCTGCAAGCTTAAAATTGAATGATGAGCTCATATATAGTGATTACCCTGGCAATAAAATGTCTCAGCTGTAGGCTTTGCAAACGCCTTCTTATACCCTATTCCATAGAATGGGTATATTGTATTTGGTGTGGAGCTTGTAACATAGGGAAATAATACCGTTAAGTATAGAAAAGTATATATATTCTGACTAAGAATCAAAAGCCTAGTCGATTTAGCCATGTCCGTCCGTCCGTCCATCCGTCCGTCCGTATGTATACTCTCTAGAGGTCGCAATTTTTGAGCTAGAAAGCTGAACCATGTGCATTGCAGTCGAATTGTCGTCCTTCTATTCCAGGTTGTCCTCTTTTCTGAGCCACGTTAAGATGAGTAAGCTGTCGGTTCGTTGTTGCTCCTATGTTACATTCGATGATGCCTGTATGTACATGTACAGCCATCTATTCCGCAGGAACTTGTTGTTTTACATCGAGAACTATGTGGCGTGAGGCATGTCCAGCAGTCTGTTTTGTTTTACAACCTCCCATCGCTCCGTGAAACGCATAGTTTGGAATTGCATACAAAATTCAATTTTGCTGCAAGAATGTTTGCAAACTAAACATTGCTGACCTCCTGTGGCTGGCTTCTTGATATCTTCTTCAGCATGAGCATGGACATGTTCTTTTTCTTGTTTGCGTGGTTGTGCTCTTATATCAGGATCGAAGGATTTTATAGGGAAATAAGAAATAGTCCATGTATTCTGTATGTGTGGAACAATTCAACATCAGTTATGTTGGTAACTTTTCAACACGTTCTTTTAGTAGTTCCGCGTAGTCCAAGTAAGAATTAAGCTGACAAGCCTCCATCGTTGCGATCAAATTTTGTACAGCTAGTGAATAGGACACAACTGTTTCTACCTTCTCGACATTTATTTTTGGACTAGCTTGAACTTTTTGAAGAAGGGTTTTGAGAATAATTTTGGGTCGCCCATACATAATTCGCAGTGTATTCAATATGTTGGGAACATTTGATGGCATCATCAATCTGCCTCGCATTGCTTCCAAAACGCGTTGTTTCAGGCATCGCTGTAACCGCAACAGACTTGCTTCATCGGTGAATCCACAAAGTCTGGTACTGCTTTCGAAAGAGCTGATGAACAACGGCCATTCTTCAGCGCTACCATAGAAATTAGGAAGATCCCTTGACATTGAATGTCGGTTTGCAATTTGGCTGCGATAGGTATTTTTTGGCTGGGTGCTGTATGAGTAGGGTAGACCCTGATTGGTATCAACATGGCGATGCCTAGCGTTGCAACTGTCTCATACGCATCAATTGTGCTTATTTTACCACCAAGTGGTAGCCATCGGGTACTGGTCTTGTCCACCCGGACTTGACTTGCAGAACTTATAAGTTTATTCTGTACGAACCCCTCAGAAAGCAAGCGAGCGGCGGATGAGCTTCCAATTAAATGAACCAACGGCGACGCTTACAGACAATATGGTAGGCACCCCATTGAGCTACTTCGACATATTCGGAGCTCAGGTCTTTGGGTCCTTTCACTACTATTAGTCAGGGTAGTGAAAAAGAGAAGGTGGCGGATGAGCCCATATAGGACCAACGGTAGCTCTCACATACCCGTAGTGGGTTACTGACTCTGGATTTCTCCAGCTCCGTATGTGCAAGGAGAGCATCACAGGGCCTGGTCCCCCAGGTTGGGGGTTGTGCGTCGGGGTAACTTCCCTACCACGTAAAAAAAACTAACAGTTCTGAAACAAACAATTGCCTCGGATATGGATGACCCTACTGATGACGACCCTAGCAAGGACAACGAATTTCGGTTCTGCACGTGGAATGTCCGGACCCTTAACAGACCACGTGCAGCCGAACAATTAGTGGAAGCCCTAGATGGTGTCAAAGCCGACATCGCAGCCATCCAAGAAGTGCGATGGGATGGTGAAGGCACAAGGAGGATGAAAAACTGTGACATCTACTACGGCAAGTGCTACAGGACAAGAAAATGGCGGCTATTTGGATGCGGATTTGTGATAAGACTAAGGCTTAGGCAAGAAGTCTTGGGGTTTCGTGGCATAAGCGAACGCATTAAATCCAAATTCAGCAACATCTTCGCTGATCTGCGTCCACGCCCCCACGGAGGAAAAAGATGACACGACCGAAGAAGAATTCTACGATCTTCTCCAGAAGACGTATGATGAATGCCCGAAGTACGACACTAAGATTATTCTTGGTGACTTCAACGCCAAAATCGGAAAGGAGGGTAGCTTTGGCTCGACGGTCGGAAAGCATAGCCTGCACGACAACACTTCCGGTAACGGACAAAGGCTAATCGACTTTGCTGCGGGGCGAAGTGTCATCTTAGCTAGCATATACTTCCCACACCTCAATATACACAAGGGGACCTGGCGGTCTGCTGATCAAAATACCTTCAACCAAATTGATCACATTGCGATTGATAGCAGACATGCCTCCAGTATTATGGATGTCCGCATTTTTTTGAGGGGCCAACATAGGCTCGGACCACTACCTTGTTGTAGCTAAAGTGCGAATGCGGATCTCCACCAGACCGCAGAATCGAACATCCACTGTGAGAAAGTTTGATGTTGCGAAGTTACAATCGCAAGAGACCGCCACAACCTTTGCCAATCATGTCACCTCGTATCTCTTGACAAGCCCGGCGCCTGCGCCAAACCCAGAGGCCCAGTGGCAACATTGCAAAATGGCCATCAAAATCGCTGCTACGGATGTTTTGGGTTTCATTAGGCGACGACAACGAAACACCTAGTTTGATGATGAGTGCAGGCTCGCACACTTGGCCAAAAATTAAGCCTATCATGCAGTTCTGAATGCCAGAACTAGAGCTGCCAAGAGCGCTTTCCGTGCGGTTTACCAGCAAAAGAGGAAAGAGGAACATCGGCTTTTCAGAAGAAAAAAAAGAGAACTGGAAAAACGAATGGTTG
Source organism: Platycheirus albimanus (assembly GCA_916050605.2). NCBI lineage: Eukaryota > Metazoa > Arthropoda > Insecta > Diptera > Syrphidae > Platycheirus > Platycheirus albimanus. The sequence continues at coordinate 212,036,477 of OU696696.1, forward strand.
AATCTATTGAGGGGTGCTACGGCAGAAGCAATGTTCGAAAGTTCTACCAAAGGGTAAAGCATTCGTCCAAGGGTTACAAAGCCCGAGCGGAAGCATGTAGAGACGAGGGTGGGAATGTCGTTGTAGATACACAGTCGGTGCAGAGAATTTGGAAAAAACACTTCTGCAGACTGTTAAACGGCGAAGACAACCAATTAATCGCTGTCAGACAGAATGATCAAATCGATTTGGATGATGATGAACAAAATTTCCGTCCACCCGACCAAGAAGAAGTTCGGATAGCAATATTTAAACTAAAGTCCAACAAGGCTGCTGGAGCTGATGGCCTTACGGCTGAACTCTTCAAAGCAGCGGGAGATGACTTGGTAAGGAGCATACACCAACTCATCTGTACAATCTGGTTGGATGAAAGTATGCCTGATGAATGGAACCTCAGCATTGTGTGCCCTATCCACACGAAAGGAGATACTCTAAGCTGCGCCAACTACAGAGGTATAAGTCTCCTAAATGTCGCCTATAAAATCTTGTCGGCCATTCTGTGTGAACGCCTGAACCCTTTCTCACGTGAACTGATTGGCACCTATCAGTGTGGTTTCAGGCCCGGTAAGTCAACCGTCGTCCAAATTTTCACACTTCGGCAGATTTTGGAAATGACCCAAGAATTCCAGATCGATACTCACCACCTCTTTATTGATTTTAAAGTCGCCTAAGAAAGCTAAGAGCTATACAGAGCCATGTCACTTCTTGACATCCCTGCCAAACTCGTTAGATTGTGCAGGATGACTATGGAGAACTCGCGCTGCTCCGTCAAGGTTGGTAAGAATAGCACCGACTCATTTAATGACGAGAAAGGCTAAGGACAGGGTGACGCGCTGTCATGTAACCTCTTCAACATCATTCTTGAGGCAATCGTACGCAACTCGCATGTCAACACCAGTGGTTCGATTTTTTTTAGATCCGTTCAATTACTTGGCTATGCTGATGATATTGACATTATTGGAAGAACGAAGCGCACTGTCAGTGGAGCATTCGCAAGTATTGAAGTGGAAGCGGCTCGAATGGATCTGGCTGTAAATGAAGATAAAACAAAGTATATGCTGTCCTCGGGTGAAGTAGATCATCACCGTAGGCTTGGACAAAACGTCACAATGGACAGATATAACTTTGAGGTTGTCAAGGACTTTGTGTATTTAGGTTCCACTATAACCTCTCAGAACAACATCAGTGAAGAGATCAGTCGAAGTCACTCTTGCCAATCGCTGTTTCTTCGGGCTAAGAAGGCATCTTAGTAGTAAAGCCCTCTCTCAAAGGACCAAGGAGACACCATACAAGACCCTTATCATCCCAGTCCTGCTGTATGGGGCAGAAGCGTGGACACTGACACAATCGGATGAATACAGGCTGGGGTGCTTTGAGAGAAAGATTCTTCGGGTGATATTCGGGCCTGTATGTATCAATGGAGTATGGAGGAGAAGATTCAATGACGAACTGTACGGGCTATACAGCGACATTGACTTGGTTAAGAAGCTGAAAATTCAGCGGCTTAGATGGCTGGGTCATGTGGAGCGTATGGACGAAAACGCTCCTGCCCGACGAGTCTTCAATTCCAACCCGGAGGGCCGACGCAGTTCTGGAAGACCCCATCTAAGGTGGCGCGATCAAGTGGTAAACGACCTCAACCAACTTGGTGTGCGCAACTGGAGGCCACTGGCTAGGGACCGGCCTAGCTGGCGAGGATTTTTGGTTGAGGCCGTGATCCACAATGGACTGTCTGCGCCACCATAGGTAAGTAAGTAAGGTATTTTTTCTGAAGGATTTTGTTCTTTCCTGAGAAATCCATTAGTCATTTGAGGAAGAACTGATGCCGACAACTGAGGTACTCTCTTCTGTGGAATGTGCTTCGTGATTGGAGAAGAATGTAGGGATTAAAGCGACAAATGTCACCCTAGCAGCAATATGAGGCAATCCTCTACTTGTCACCACCACCAAGTGACATCCATCGTCAGTTAAAACAATATATCCAGTTGAAGTTTTACAATTGTGAAATTTCACCACCAGGCGAGATTATGTCGTAGGAATTTATACTAATCCACCTAAGGTGCTGCATTCTTTCCACAGGCCAAACACACTCATTTCCTTTTTCCTCACGATGTGCTTCACTTACAAAAGATTATGGCGGACTTTGTTTCCGGCATTTTCATTCCTCTTTTGATAACCTGGGGTGGAATCGGCTAAGGTGATTTGTGATATGTGATAGTCACAATATACAAATTTCGTCTGGCTAAGGTGATTGTCACATGTGACAATCACATTTTTGTGACTTTTTCTTGTGACAGCTATTTAGGTGTTACTTGCATACAAAAATAATAATAATAAATAAAAAATAAACCTCTGAAGGTGACTTATAAAACAAAATTATTTGCTTTTGCTGTCAAAGATTTGTCAAAGATCTATAGTAATGTTGTTTTCGATTGGGAGAAATTAGTTTCTCCTCATGATTAAAGTAAAAATAAAAACAATAAAAAAAAAAAAAAAACAGAAATGAACATTTTTTTAATTGAGATATTTTTCTGAAACGCGTATATGTTGTGAGCAATCACGTGAAGTGACAACTAAATTAATCTTTTCTAAATAAATACATAATTGTCACGTCCCTTAATGTTAATTATATATTAAAATTGTTCGAATTGTTTAATTTGAAATACAAAATATATAGAAACTGTGACGTTCGTATATATGCGCCTTTAGACCGCATATTTCATAAAAAGCAGAAGAAGTAAGACTCGCAAAACACAACTCCGAAGAGAAACGATTTGTCTTCGGAGTTCTCTCCAATTGCCCAACGGAAAATGACATAATGAAAATAAACAAAATTCCGGAGATCACATTATGCAGACGCACAAAATTATTTTATCACATGTGATTGTCAGAAATGTGACAATCACAAATCACATTAGCCGATTCCACCCCTGTTTCTCCTTAATTAGACGCTTTGCCTTTTTCCATTCTTATCTCTCACTCTCAGTAATCTAAAGTCACGGAAGAGAATAACACAATTTTTGTCTACACTAATCAAGATGAATCGTTCATACTGAGTATGTAAACCCAGGACAAGACAAAAAGCCAAATTTCTTCTTTTTAAGCACTTGTGATGAAATATCTCACTCAGAAATAGGATTTACCCTATACTGAAACACTTTAACTCAGTCTGTCATCGAGTGAAAACTCGATGTAGATTTCTTTGTTTTTACACATTAAGTCTGTCACATCACTGGTTAGAAATTGTACTAATGACAGAAAACCGAATAAATATGACAGATTTAATAAATTAATCGGATAATGTTAACTTTAATTGTCATATCCGTGATCATTGCAGTAGTAGCTACTAGAAAACGTCAAATTTGACATTGTTCTAGGAAAAAAAAAAGTAAAGTCGAAGACAACGGCGACATCTAGCTGCAAAATACTTACTGATCAATAAAAGATCCAAACATTGACCTAATAAGTATGGACTGCTAGGAGCCAACTTCACGTTGGTTCCAAATTAGCGCCTTGAAAGCCAGTTGTCAAACATGGAAACAAAATGATCTTGACAGATGAGAAACAGCTGATTGCAAAATTGCGCTTTTATATTTTCATTCAAAATAAAATTCAAAGTTTAAATTTTTTTCAAAACTCATATTATTAGCAAAATCAAAACTTTGTTCTTCCTCTTTTGTTGCTTTCATCATCGTCGGCGTTGTTAGGTGGTCGTCACTTCTCAATGACTCCATATCATCAGGAGTTGACACTAAGCTCACAGTTGATCCAAAATGCTGACTAAGTTTGGCCAAAGCAGCCGGCTGTTGAGTACTAATTACTGATTTGTTTGAAGTTCTGAAAAATAAACAATTAAGATAATTTTGTAAAATTTCCGTTTCAACTTCTATACTCATACAGCTCTGAGTTGTTCCAGTTTGGGAATGTTTGCATTCGTGATTTTCGTACCAGAAGCCTCCATAGCCGCTAATTCAATGTGATGTGATTTCTTTTTATGACTGCGGCAGTTAGAAATATTGGTAAATGTCTTGTCACAGAAGTTGCAGGTATATGGCTTGAGGCCTGTATGTAAGATGAGGTGATATTTTAGAGCTTTCGCCCTTTTGTACTCGTTCCCACAGAAGTTACATTTGTGCCGCTTCTGATCCGAATGGACAAGCATGTGCATTTTAAGCGTTCTTCGTGTGTTAAGCTGTAACCCGCAAGAGGTGCAAATGTAGTTGGGTTTCATTGTGCGTATCCTCGTGAGTCTGAAAAAAGACCATCAGAATATTATTATGACCGTGTTCGATATGCCGAAAGTTTTGCAAGCCTTGCCACACTCTTCACAAATGTAAGGTTTCTCTCCAAAATGAACTGCCCGAATATGACCTTGAACCACATCCATTTTGGTGATTTTCTTATCGCAATATGGGCAGGGAATTTTGAGTTTCTGTTCCAAAGGTAGGTGATTGAGTTCATGTTTTTGAAATGCCTTTTGTGTGGAAAAGGCCTTGTTGCATTTTTTGCAGTTGTATGGAAGTAGGTCGACCGTGATTTCATGTTCTTCCTGCATATGATCTGCATACTTTGGATAAGGAGCGAATTGCTTTTGGCAAAGAGAACAAGAGAAGGTTTCCAATTTTATTCTAGGCCTGCCCCTTTTTTTATTTTGGACTTTTCGACGTCGGCGTCTCCATTGTCATCAGAGTCTTTTTCTTCATCCTTTGTTGTGAAGGTGGTGCTTTTGTCAGAGTCATCTCCTATTCCTGGTTGTAGCTAGTCATGCCACTCTTCTTAAAGACATTGCCATCGTCTTCATCTATCCGTTCGGTTTTGATATGCGTTGGATTTAACATCTCATCGTCGATGTATTCGATTTCTTCTAGATCTATCATTTGCTCAGAAGAAACATCTGTTCCCATGTCGGTTTTTGGATCAAAATGTTCTTGGGATGGACTGCTCGAGAATAGCTTAAGATCCAATTCAACATCGCCAAGTTCATCGAGGTCATGTTGAGCTCTCAGTTGTTCAACATCAAGATCATCCAGATTGTTGAATATCTCGGCAAACATCGCTTGAACATTGGATGTTCTATGGACAATGTTAATGAGACTTGCAATGAATTGATGACATTGAGTGCAGATGTTCCGGGGCCAATTATCGCCATGGTGTACCTTAATATAGAAAAATAAATTATCATTTCATCTCTTAGATGAATCATTTTGTCGTTTACGTCTATGGAGAAGCATTTGCTTATAGCTTCGGAATATGCCTCAGATTTATTTTCAAGTAAATTGAGATGGGTGTTGGCGGTATCTTCCCGAGCACACAGACGGCACCAATTCCTCCAATAAGGAACCATTCTTATTGAATTGGAAATAATCGATTTGTTTACTATTCAAATGCGAGTATTTATTGAGAATATATATGATAAATAACGGAGATATCACTTATTCAAAATAATTTATAAGCTTGGTTCACAAATATGATGTATGGAATACCCTTTTTTGTTTGTTTTTGTCAAACGAAACGTCATTTCCATGCAGGTGCGTACACTGGTAGAGGCAGCAGGGCAACTAACCCCTCTCAACTTTTAAAAATATATATCAGAAAGATATCCAATTATAAATTTGAGCTACAACTTTCTGTCTTAAAATATGATTCTATTGCGAAACTTCATACTTTTGCTTGTAGTATTCTACTTAAGAAAGGTTAAAGGCAATTTAAATTTAGAGTAAAGTGCTGCAACACCCCCTCGCTCATATCCTAGACACGCCTATGAAAAAATGTTTCGTGTAGGGAAATATTTCACAACTTGCTTTTTCAGTGAGCTAGTTTCGTTGGCGACACGATTTTCGCAGATATTGTATGGAAACGAAAATCAACTAGCAGTCCATACTTATTAGGTCCATGGATCCAAACATACATGTAGACCATGATACAACTACTAGAGATAACGCCTTCCTAGTTTCATTTTTGATTTGTTCTGCGCATCTCGTCATAAGAACCCCTGCCTTCTCGTTTTCGCCTTCACGTTAAACTTTTGTTTCGCTCTATTCTATGCGCTCTACGTCATAAGAACCCCGTAAGAACACGGTGAGTTTGACAATATTTTGACGTTTTGTTTGGCACCATGCGCAATGCCATATCTTTATTAGTTGTATCATGCATATAGACATTATAAACTGTCACGTATTACTCTGACATATAAAATTCAGCATAAAAACCCGAAATAATATATATACATAGCATCGAACAAGTCTTTGTCAGCCTTATTATTCAGTTTGAGAAGGAAAACATAGGTAAAACAGATGAGTAACAGTGTTACCTTACGTAAGTTAACAAAAGAACGCGTCACCTAGATAAACACTCTATGAATATCCACTAGTGGAGACATACTGCTCTCCAAAATTGTGAAGTAGACGTGAGTCTAGATCTAGACCACAGAGGACCTAAAGGAGAGTGAAATCTTTCGTACGTATCACCCTCCGACACCCATTTCCGGTTTTTTTTTTATTATTTGAAATCGTGTCTGTGAATAAATGCAAGAACAACAACACAAAATCATATCATACCAACTGTGCGTGTATGCGAGTTTTTACGCACACATTCGCAGATGGTATGATTTATCTGTCAAATCAGCTTGTAGTCAAAATCCCATTTCCAGCCTACATTTAACTCTCTTTCATATATCCTCTCTGATCTAGACCTCTTAAATATTCTGTGTGTCCGCCATTCAAATGGTGACTTTCATACAATACGCATCTTTAATTATAGTTTTGTGAGTTTTCCTAGAAATCAAAAGGAAATTATTACATATTAATACATTTTGATCGCGAGTTCATATAAAACATTAAGTTATTATAAGAGGGAGAGGCAAAGGAATTGCTACAGGCAATAAATGTTCCATTTGGAATTCCAAGGATTTCACCCTGATTTAGGTATAACAAAATTTCCTTTTCTTTTTTTTTTTGTCGGCCATATTTTTTATGGGCGCGGTACGTCCTTTTTATGTGCATATATTTCATCAATCCTTGAAGAAACGTGCATTATTTTTGTTAAAAAGCTATTGACTCAATAAGATTTCTCTTTTTGTCACTAGGGTTTTTGGGCTGGGCTGAAATTTGCCCCAACATTTTTCAATTCCTCTGAAGGAATTCTTGTCGGCGTGTTCCGATTGGAACCTGACCACATGGTCGACGAATGTAATCCGTGCATGGCGTGCAACGATTCCAGCATATTGCAGCAGTTTTGGTTAGCTGATAAGCTACTCCACCAGCAAGGAATCGATCTCTGGACATAAAAAAGGAGCAACGTGGGAGAATAACCTAGGATTACATATCGTACCACTGACGCGTATTCGCTTCGAACCGCATGGTACTTGATCTGTTTTGGCCACGGCCGTATATATACACCTCCCGAGATTATCATCAGCTCCTGAAAAAAAAGAATACAAATTAGAAAACCCACATAGTTAGCTCTCAGGTAACAAATTTATTTCTTATTATTAAGAAGCCACTTTCGAGTAAAGTGCTAATTGGACTTAGGCGCCAAAGAACGCCCATCCAATTCCTAAGAAGAATTCCATCTCAAGGAGCAACTCTTGGTGCACTCCAGCAGCCATATTGATTCAGCCTTATTCATCAGAGGCACTGTACTCAAGCGCCCACGGACGGTGGAGTCGCCCCCCCACGCATCTTATACTAGATTATATAATATATATGTTAATATATATATATACTTTATTTCTTTAAAAGAAAATATATACTCTAGCACTAATACTTTATTAAAACAATAAGTTGTGTACTTACCTTTAATAATTTTTGAAAGTTTACTGAAGTGAATATAATTTTTACATATATATACTTACTTTGTGATCGTTTATATCCGAATCCATTGTTGTTTGTGAGACTATTCGTCCAAAGGAGGACCTACTTAAAGTCCGATTATGAAAGTCCTAAAATCCTCGGTTGGATATTTCCAATAAAAGTTTTCTTAGTTGCGCGTTTTCGACGACGTTGACGTCAAAGTCCCATACCTACCGACGCGTTTCAATTTTTTTTTTGTCCCGACTTTAGTTAGGAAAAACGGTTTTTCCTCGCGTATTCGCTAAATCATACTTAAATATTCTTGGATCTCTGATTCCATTTGAAGAATTCGGTCGATCTTACTGTATAAATACTTCACGTATCTCTCTTATCTTCGGATTATGATTGTTCATGTCCATTCTCAACCTACGTTAGGCACTTTTTTTTAGTTTTCATTTGCACTTGTCTCCCAGGATATCCTGTTAGTAGACCCTAATTATCACTTTTTTTGTTTTTGAACTATTGGTTCACCTATCATTCTCTTGTGGTGGGCAAAATCGTATCGTCACCTCCAAGTGGTGCCTGCTGGATAGCCCAAAAGTTGAACTAACGACGAACGTTGGATCCATCTGATCCATAGGTTGTAGATACCTGAGTTCAAAATGTTAAAATTCACAGTATATTCATGCTGTAATTTTAATAAGAGTCGGTAACCATCGACCAAAATTTTGCGTCTTAGAAGGGTACAACAGCATCTAACTGATGAGCCCAACTGTTGTACCTGGGCGAAACGCATTTGGACTATAGGTCACTATACTTAATTTTGAATTTACTTCAATACAGTCCACTAAACTTTAAACAAAATTGTGAAAAATATTATTTTTTTTCATTTTTTCGTTTTTTCTTCATCGATACCTGAGTTATCTTCTCAGGAACTAGGAGCAGGAAGAAAGAGATACGGTCTGAAGATCCAACCACCACAAAGATCTATATGTCATGCACAGGCCTCACAAGCCGGTCATGAAAGGAAAACTCCAAAAATGTTGACGACCCCCCCCCCCCCCCCGCAAACGAAAAACGGACAACGATTTACGCATATGCACGTGGAATGTGCGTACGCTAAACAGGCCGCGTAAAGCCGAGCAGCTAGCCGAGACCCTCGCCAGTCTCAACGCTGATATAACAGCCCTGCAGGAGATGCGATGGGATGGACCGGGCCTGAGAATTACAGAGGACTGTAATTTCTATTATGGGAAATGCCACCTTGATGGGAGATCGCGCTTGTTTGGGTGCGGATTCGCTGTCAGAGGAAGACTTAGGCAAAAGGTCTTGAGCTTTCGCGAAGTCAGCGAGAGAGTGACAACGATCCGCATTAAGGCCAAATTCCACCACATAAGCCTAACTAGCGCCCATGCCCCTACAGAAAAGAAAGACGACGCTACCAAAGAATGTTTCTACGAGCTCCTCGCCAAGACATATGCGCAGTGCCCAAAACATGACATTAAATTTCTCTTGGGAGACTTCAATGCCAAAATTGGGAGAGAGGACATCTTTGGTATGACGATCGGAAAACACAGCCTGTACGACACCACCTCCGACAACGGACTCAGGCTCATCGATTTTGCAGCGGGAAAAAATATGGTGCTGAACAGCACGCGATTCCCACGTCCCGTTATCCACAAGGGCACATGGCGATCCCCAGATGGTCGAACCTGCAACCAAATCGACCATGTTGTGATTGATGGTCCACTCCTCCAGCATTATGAATGTCCGTATATTCCGAGGAGCAAACATCGATTCGGACCACTACCTAGTCGGTGCAAAACTTAGGGTACGGATCTCCATGGAAGTTCTTAGGCGAACACCGACTACACCTAGGAAATTCAATGTTGGACGTCTTCAATCGGAAGAGACCGCCGCTGCCTATGCCGACCGCGTATCCCTTGAGCTTGCGAGAAATCCTTCGACTGATGACATGAACTCGGAAGACCAATGGCAGCTATGTCAACAAGCCATAAGAAGTGCTGCGTCAGAGGTATTGGGCTTCTCACACCCACCCCCCAGAAACCCCTGGTTCGACTCCGAATGTGCTCAGGCAAACAAAGCCAAAACGGAGGCATACAAGTCGTGGCTCCAGAGAGATACTAGAGCATCCAAAAATCTCTATGTTGAGCGAAGGAAAGTTGAGAAACGTCTACTCAGGAGAAAGAAAAAAGAACACCAGCAACGCGAAGTCGAGGAGATGCAGAGAAGTTTTTGCAGAAAAGAGGTACGAAACTTCTATAAAAAGGTGAAACAGTCTACATCCGGTTTCACAAGCCGCCCTGGGCCCTGCAAAGATCAGGATGGAAATACCATAGTGGAAACGCAGGCGATGTTAGCCATCTGGAGAGACTACTTTAACCGGTTGCTAAATGGCGATGACAGCCAAGATCCCACCCAAGATCAGTTTGTTCCAGTTAATCTAGATGACGACCACGAACTACACCCGCCCGACCAAAATGAAATCAAACTAGCCATCACCAGACTAAATATGAATAAGGCAGCTGGATGTGATGGCCTTCAAGCGGAGCTTTATAAACACGCTGGAGATGACCTGGTCAGGAGCATACACCAACTCATCTGCAAAATATGGTCGGAGGAAAGTATGCCTGATGAGTGGAATCTCAGTACCATCTGCCCGATTTACAAAAAAGGAGACCGCCTCCTCTGCGCCAACTATAGAGGCATAAGCCTTTTAAACATCGCCTATAAGATCCTGTCCAGCGTTTTATGTGAACGTCTCAAGCCGTTTGCTGACGACCTGATAGGTCCTTACCAATGCGGCTTCAGACCTGGAAAATCTACCACCGACCAAATATTCACATTACGCCAGATCCTGGAGAAAACCCAAGAGTATAACATCGACACCCACCATCTGTTCGTCGATTTTAAAGCCGCCTACGACAGTGTTAATAGAGTTGAACTGTATCGTGCCATGTCTAACTTTAGAATCCCTGCTAAACTGATACGCCTTATCAGGATGACGTTGGAGAATGCTCGCTGTTCCGTCCAAGTTGGTAGAGGCTCTACTGAAACCTTCGAAACCACCAGAGGGCTAAGACAAGGTGACGCACTGTCATGCAGCTGTTTTAATATTGTGCTTGAAAATGTAATACGGAGCACCCATGCCAGCACATCAGGCACCATTTTCAATAGATCGACACAATTACTTGGGTTTGCTGACGACATAGACGTGATAGGAAGAACAAAGCGAGCAGTAACCGGTGCTTTCACTACTATGGAGTCAGCAGCAAGCAGAATAGGGCTGAAAATAAACGAGGACAAGACGAAGTATATGCTTTCATCAACAAAAGTCCAATCCCATCACCGACTTGGTCAAAACGTAACCATTGATAGGTATAACTTCGAGGTAGTCAGTGAATTTGTCTACCTGGGCACTGCTGTTAACACAGGCAACAACATCAGCGCTGAAATCAAACGCAGACTAACTCTTGCTAATCGCTGTTTCTTTGGGCTGAGTAAGCAATTGAGGAGTAAAGCCCTATCGAGAAGAACCAAGGTGGCACTGTATAAAACACTCATCATCCCGGTCGTGCTATATGGTGCGGAAGCATGGACCCTCTCCCAATCGGATGAAAATTCACTTGGAGTCTTCGAGAGAAAAGTTCTGCGTACGATCTATGGTCCTGTCTGCGTAAATCGCGAAAATAACGTTTGGAGAAGAAGATATAACAATGAACTGTACGAGCTGTACAGCGACATAAGCCTAGCCAGAAAAATTCGAATCCAAAGACTAAGATGGCTGGGCCATGTAGAGCGAATGGACATCGACGCTCCAGCTAGTAAAGTCTTCAACGCCAAACCCGAGGGAGTCAGAAGCCAAGGTAGACCTCATCTTCGATGGAGTGACCAGGTAGAGGGAGACATCCGTCAACTTGGAGTACGAAATTGGAGACAGCAGGCTAGAGATCGAGCCGGCTGGAGGGGCATTCTCAGCAAGGCCTTGGAGTACCACGCTCCAGTGGCGCCAACATAAGTAAGTAAGTAATCACTCTCTTGTCCGAGATTAAATTACTTTGTTATTGTTCCTGTACAGTTAACAGATGAAGACATTGTGTCTTGTTGTGAATTCTTGTTACAGAGATTCATGGTCCGGTGGGATTTCAGTTCCTACATTTTGGAAGATTCCAAATAATAGTCATTTACTTGTTCGTGTATGTGTATTTTTTGTTATCGCGCGTTTCACATCGTAAATATTGACGTGGTTTATTATAATCACTCCATTGAAGAAGATACTTTTCATAGAAGTCTTTAGAAGAGAACACAGCTTCTAATACTCTTTGAATGAGTGAAGCTGCAGTCTATTCATAGTAGAGTCGAGTGTATATTAACATCTTTATAGTTATCATAGTACTAGTAGGCCAAATAATCTTTTCTCTTTCACAGAGTCTGGTTTCCAGCAGTGCACTACTGGGATCGCCTGTTTGATATATTGAATTTTATATTGATTTTTGAATAACTATATTACTTTAACTATATTTTTGATATTAACCATATTGATTACAATTTACTTTTTCTCTAACTGTCTATCCCTGGTCTCCTTCAAAACATATAAGCCCATGGGCTAACGTCATATATTTTTATACCCTATTCCATAGAATGGGTATATTGTATTTGGTGTGGAGTTTGTAACATAGAGAAATAATACCGTTAGGTATAGAAAAGTATATATTCTGACTCAGAATCAAAAGCCTAGTCGATTTAGCCAAGTCCGTCCGTCCGTCCGTATGTATACTCTCGAGAGGTCGCAATTTTTGAGCTAGAAATCTGAAATTTGGTATTTATAATCTTTGCTTCAAGAGTAAGGCTAAGTTGTTGAACCGGTAAAATCCGCCCCCAAACACGCCCACAATTGCCATTTTTGTTGAACAACCTCAATTTGGTAAAATTAAATTATGTTTTTTGTACAGTTACTATAAAAGCATAACGCTAAAATTTTGCACGCGCAATCTTCAGGTAAACCTTCTTCCAACTAAATAAAACAAATTCATTTTGGGCGTGGCTGAGGCCCACTTTTCACAAAAAACATAAAAAAATTGTTTTTGCAAATAAGCGGTATTTTTAATGAATCCACAAGCATCTTGCGTCTCTTAGTATGCTTTGCATACAAAACCATCAATATTGTTTTAATAAAATAACAATTGTTTTATTAATGCGAAAAACATTAAATTTTGTGGATATTACTTGCACCTAAACATCTTTTGTATGAAATCAAAAAAATTGATTTTGGCCGTGGCTGACGCCCACTTTTCACTACAAACTATTAAAAAATTGTTTTTGTAAATAAACGGTATTTATAATGATTCCGCAAGCCAAAATGTTGCGTCTCTTAATAGAAACTTAAAAGTTTGTGTATGAAAAGAAATTTTAAAATTTTGGGTGTGGCTTACGCCCACTTTTCATGAAAGAACGAAAAACGTAGTCTCAAATATTTAAGGTACTTCCAAATTCCAATATTCAATTTAAACCTTTTTCCTTCCGTTCGTTATTTGAGAAATATATCTCTACATTTTCTTGTGTACATTTTTTCAATACGCCCAATTTTGAAGGCGTGATTTTGATAAAATACCTTTGTTCAGGTAAGATCGTTTAAAAACTACTCGATTCAGCTGTAGTTTTGCACATATGCCTAAATACTGACTTATGATCGAAGCTTAGTTAGTGCCTTAAATTTTTCTTAAAAATTTTTAGGGCACGCCCACTTTTAATTGGCGTTTCCGTCAAAAGTCGTAATATGCATTAATTTTTTAATGTTTTTTTAACTATCGGTCGCAGTTTTGGAGTAAGAAGATGAATACTTTGTTTGTATACCTTGTTTACGTAGCAGAGTGTAGTTCAAGAATTGTTAAAAACACACATAATCGCTATATCCTATCAAAATCTAATTTCTAAAAATTTAAGTTTTTGTCTTGTTTTGTTCAAATCGATCTGCAAGCTTAAAATTGAATGATGAGCTCATATATAGTGATTACCCTGGCAATAAAATGTCTCAGCTGTAGGCTTTGCAAACGCCTTTTTATACCCTATTCCATAGAATGGGTATATTGTATTTGGTGTGGAGCTTGTAACTTAGAGAAATAATACCGTTAAGTATAGAAAAGTATATATATTCTGACTAAGAATCAAAAGCCTAGTCGATTTAGCCATGTCCATCCGTCCGTCCATCCGTCCGTCCGTATGTATACTCTCTAGAGGTCGCAATTTTTGAGCTAGAAAGCTGGAATCTGGTATATATAATTTTTGGTTCAAGAGTAAGGCTAAGTTTTTGAACCGGTAAAATCCGCCCTCAAACACGCCCACCATCGCCATTTTTGTTGAACAACCTCAATTTGGCAAAATTAAATTATGTTTTTTGTACAGTTACTATAAAAGCACAACGCTAAACTTTTGCACGCGCAAGCTTCAGGTAAATAAAAAAAATTCAGTTTGGGCGTGGCTGACGCCCATTTTTCATACAAAACCATCAATATTGTTTTTGTAAATAACCAATTGTTATATTAATGCAAAAACATTAAATTTTGTGGATATTACTTGCACATTAACATCTTATGTATGAAATCAAAAAATTTGATTTTGGGCGTGGCTTACGCCCACTTTTCACTAAAAACATAAAAAAATAATTTTTCCAAATAAACGGTGTTTATAATGAATCCACAAGCATCTTGCGTCTCTTAGTAGAAACTAAAAAGTTTGTGTATGAAAAGAAATATTTGAATTTTGGGCGTGGCTTACGCCCACTTTTCATGAAAGAACGAAAAACGTAGTCTCAAATATTTAAGGTACTTCAAATATTCAATTTAAACATTTTTTCAATACGCCCACTTTTGAAGGCGTGATTTTGATAAAATACCTTTGTTCAGGTAAGATCGTTTAAAAACTACTCTATTCAGCTATAGTTTTGCACATATGCCTTAATACTGACTTATGATCGAAGCTTAGTTAGTGCCTTAAATTTTTCTTAAAAATTTTTAGGGCACGCCCACTTTTAAAAGGCGTTTCCGTCAAAAGTCGTAATTGTGCCCTGAGGATGTCCTAACAAGACGAAACGCGTCGGCCTCTTTAACATCAATAATAAAATATTTTCTTTAAAATATATAAAACTGTGGATTAACAAGTGTTTTATTCATTTTTATTTGTTTTCTAACAACAAAAAAATGTCAAAAATAAACTTCCATCAAGTGTATACAAATCGTTCAATCGAATATATCGTAATATGCATTAATTTTTTAGGCCCGTATTTATCGATCGCTCTCAACTTAAGAGCTTCTTAAGTCTATTTATCAAGCACTATTAGTACTGATTTACGAGCGCTCGCAAAAGTTATGAGGCGTCAGGACCACTCCTAAGTTACGAGCGGTATGTTCGAAAAATATTCGAAATCATTAGTCTATATGCACGCAGCAGTGTAACCAGTTTTATATGATAAGTAGTCACTAGTCCATAGGACCACTGACACACTTTTATGACAAGAGCGTCAGTGTACTGACCCTGTCCCATCACTGGCACCACACGAAATTGCTCGTTGTGCCAGTGAAGAAACCCCGTCAGTGAACTGACCTGTTTTTTAATATTTTGTTTGAAAAATTTCAAGTACCGTATTTTTTGGGAAGTTTTAGAAAAAAACTTTTTTTACCACCTTTTTTTTGATTTTTTAGAACTGGCATTTTCTAGATCACGAATATGCATTTTTGAAGTCGCTAGGTCGCTTAGTTTAGCCGCAAGTTGAGTTTAAAGATGTCAACTTTGATGCCTCTAGCACGTCTAGTTTAGCCGCAAATCGTGTTTAAAGATAAAAGTCGATGTTTCATATAATGCGATACATCAATTGAAAGGTGGTATTTCCTAGACCACGAATATGCATTTTTGAAGTCGCTATGTTGCTTAGTTTAGCCGCAAGTCGAGTTTAAAGATGTCAACTTTGATGCCTCTAGCACGTCCAGTTTAGCCGCAAATCGTGTTTAAAGATAAAAGTCGATGTTTCATATAATGCGATACATCAATTGAAAGGTGGTATTTCCTAGACCACGAATATGCATTTTTGAAGTAGCTAGGTCGCTTAGTTCAGCCGCAAGTCGAGTTTAAAGACGTCAACTTTGATGCCTTACAACTTTTTAGATTTGTTATAATTTGCAAAGTAGACTAAATATTAATTTGTTGCTGAGTGCGAATAGACTACGATTTTTTATAATTTGACATTTAAGAAGAAAGCAGAAGTCACACAAATGCCACAAACATTTTTGATTTATACAGCTCATAACGAACGAATTGATGATCCTTGGCATAATCCTTTCATAATCGATGAAAAAGCTAAATTTGTTTTAAAATTGCCAAAAAAAGAAAAAAATTTGATTGCAATTTCCTTCTTCAGAAATCGTTTGCGTTGAATTTGTGACAGTTTTAATTGGAGAATTAAAAAATTAATGAAGAAAAATTATTTCTTTTTGTATTTTTTAAAAATATTAGTCTATCAGTTATCTAACATTGATTAATTTTTTTGTATGAACGCATCAGTTCAGGGAAGTGTGTTGACCAATCCATTCAAGTGGTGTATCGATTCTCAGAACATCTGTTTTCGTAGAAAGCACGATTCAATGACAACCTGCATGTGTCCTCTCATCTTTTGATTGCTCATTGTCACCACCTCCAATGTATTCTCTATAGATGACCATATTCTCTAATAGGGTCCCTTTAATAACATGCCCAGCGTGCAGTACAAATCTCTGGAATTCCACCTACAAGATGATCATCCGTTTTTGTTCTTCGGATAGTTCCTTACCAAAAATTTAAATTACACATTCAAGATATAAATCTACATAAATAGACACACACGAATTTCTTTATTTTGATGGCATTGCAGTAAATATATCTTGAACCTTTGGAAGCCTGGAAAATGAAAAATATTTTTTATCATTTTGTAATTACTAATAATTTATATTTAAGCAGCATTACCTCTAATCCAAGACCTGCTTTGTGCTTTGAATTTCTAGTGTGTATTCTAACTTTTTGTCTGACTCATTTTGTTTGTTTTGTTTTGACATTCGCTTTCGAAGAATCAGCGTGGAAATAGAATAAATAAGTTTAGGGTGCGTTCCTGATAGAAGGAATCCGCCATTTTTCGAATATACAAATTAGAGTTAATAGTGTTCGATGAATAGCACTTTTCGAACTTAAGTTAAGAGGCTCTTAAAGTTACGAGCGGTTTGATATTGTTCGATAAATATGGGCCTTAATGTTTTTTAACTATCGGTCGCAGTTTTGAAGTAAGAAGATGAACACTTTGGTTTGTATACCTTGTTTACGTAGCAGAGTGTAGTTCAAGAATTGCTAAAAACACACATAATCGCTATTTCCTATCAAAATCTAATTTCTAAAAATTTAAGCTTTTGTCTTGTTTTGTATCCAACAGTTCGTTGCAAACGTACTGTAGCTCTCGCTTATGTTTTTGTGTGTTTTTTATAAGATCATTGCACTCTTCGATTACGTTAGTATAGCATATTCGGGTTTAAAATGTATCTTTTCATACCGCGCTTTTGTCTATCCGTGTAATTGGTTTAGTCAGTGTTGAATTTAGATTTTGTTGGTCCGTCCTTACTTTTTTTTTTAGTCAGATAACTTTTTATTGTCGTCTCATTTGAATTTCTAACGATAAAATTGAAAGAAGAAATTTTAGTCACTACAACCAAAAAGATTTTTTTTTATTATAAGCGAGTCTGGAGTGACGATATGTAATCATACGTTACTTCCTTGACAAACCTTAGTTTTTTTTTGTGAATGAAGTTCCAAGGAACATCTTTTAGGATTTCTAAGATATGTTTTAGATTTCAATTAACTTTTATATAATGAAGACCATAGTAGGTAAGAAAGTTTTATTCGATAATTGTGAACATCGTAAGACTTCTTAAAAGCGTTTGTGTAACTCAATATTTGCAAGAAAATTGATAAGAACTTAAGATTTATTATTTTGAAATTAATAATAATAATTAATTAGTGACAATATTCCTTAAAGAAATAACAAAATATTTCAGTGAAAGATTACTATTCTTTAGTTAATATTAGTAAAAGATAATATTATTTAGGTTTAAGTAAAAGTCAATAAACAGAAATTTTTTTGTAGCGTTTAGAAAAAAATAAACTTTGTTTTCGATGCTGTTAGTGTACAGTGAATACTTAGAAGTTGGACGTTTCGGTTTAACAGGTACGGAGTGTTAAGTAAGTACGTTGGGAGGAGTGGACAGCTCCAGTAAAGAATGGATTGTATAACGACAATTTTCTCAAATAGGGTAGTTAAAGGAATGAAGAGTTCTGTGTTCCTTGTTCCTGGTTGTTAGGTTGGTCAGAATATTTCGTGCGGAAATAGTTTTGATGGTTATATAGTATAGAATGTGAGTAGACTTTTTGTTGTCTACGCATTCAGTTTCGGGGTCTAAGATGATAATAAAGGAATTTCTATTCGTCAGCTTACCTAAGACATTATGGTGAAGGTTGTATAGGAGGTTTAGATGCTTTCTATGGGGTGGGTTAAGAAGATGTGGAGGAACAATAACACCTTAGTTCCTTCCCCTCGTATAACAGTGATGCTTGTTTAAGACTTGCATCACTAGTCAATCATGCATTTGAATTTGCGTACTGCAGGTTGACTGAGCTGGTTTACGCTGTGTTCACGTATACCTATGGGCACTTTTAAAGCTCGCTAATCGTGCATTCTCTCTTACAGGTCTCTTTTCGGTTATCTAAGATAACTCAAAATTTTTCTATTCTATCATTGTGGTAGAGTCTTGTGCTAACACCTACACGGTCAACACGTGTACTCCAGTTATTAGAAGCAAATAAGACGGAAAACAAAAATTTCTCGTTCATTAAAACGTGCAAGTGATTGAATGGATGATGAAGATTTCATCATTCCAAGCAAAAAAATTATTTTCAAAGGATCTCATTGAATTGCACCCAATATGAATGTAGATCGCAGAAATACTTTTGCACCACTGCAAAGTCTTATGGAATATGACGAAAGTGTTCAAGAGAAAAATGTTTCTCCAAAAGAAATAAACCTGAATCTATTCCGCCAATAGTGATTCTCAAATCAACCAGTGAAGTGATTAAATCATTATTAGAAAAAAATAAAATCGACGACTACGTTCTTAAAAATATCTCTTTGGGTCAAAAAATAATGTGTCTTTCACTAGAATCTTTTGAAAAAACTGTATGTGAACTTAAAAAGCAAAAACACAAGTTTTATACCCATCAATGGAAAAATAATAGACCTTTTAAAGTAGTGCTATCTGGTCTTGATCTTTACACCAGCGAAGAGCTAAAAAATGAATTATTTTCGCGAGGTATACATTGCACCGACGTAAAACCTATTACTGTTAAAACTTTTGTGAATTATATAAGTTACAAATATATAATTTATATAGAACGTGGTTCGATTAAACTTAGTGACCTCAAAAAACAACATTCAATCATCTTTAAAATGTTAGTCAAATGGGACTACAAGAGACATTATCCAAATAAAGTGACTCAGTGCTACAATTGCTGGATGTATGGTCATGGGGAGAAGCATTGCAGTGTAAATACATTTTGTCTCAACTGTTTTTGGCAGCACAAAGCGGCTGATTGTGATAAACCTGACGTCATAAAATGTGCAAATTGTAGCGGTGCTCATAAAGCCAACGATCCCATTTGTAAAATGCGCTCAAATTTCTTCGAAATTCGAAAACAAATAGCTAATCGAAACAACTGGAATAAACATAAGTTAGAAAAGAGCGGCTATGTCTCCCAAATAAATCACCCAATTTTCTCTTTGCGTGACTTTCCTGTTCTCCCAACGAACATCTTCGGTGCAAATTCGCGCAGAGTCAGAAGCTGTGCCAGAGCAACAAAAATATACAAAACAGAACGACCAGTCTAGTAATAAGCAACACGATTTATTTTCTCCCAATGAATTAATGTCATTACTGAATGAAATGATGCCAAAACTTAATTTATGTAGAACAAAAGCCGACCAAAATTAATGTCATCACAATGTTGGCACTTAAATATGTTTATAAGCAAAATGATTAATAAAACCCTTAAGATAATAACTTGGAACGCAAGAGGCGTTCGCCATAAAACTTTAGAATTGTTTGATTTCCTAATTCGCAACAACGTTGACATAGCTTTGCTTACAGAAACATGGCATAAGCCTGAAATAAATGTATCTCATTTTAATTACAACTGCTACAGACTTGATAGAGAAAGTGGCTTGGGAGGTGGTGTAGCAATTTTGGCAAAAAAAGAAATCTGCCAACATAGGCTAAGAGCAATGAACCTAGAAATCATTGAATGTGTAGGTATAAGGGTAAGAATAAACGAAAGCATATGTATTGATATTTTTTCCGTCTATTTTCCTGGGAAGAATAGTAATAACGATAGAAAAATGAAGTTCCAAAAAGATATCCTAAAACTAATGCGCATCAAAGAAAATTTTTTACTAGGTGGAGATCTAAACTCCAGACATCATTCTTGGAATTGTGTAAGGGCAAATTCTTGGGGTAATTATATTACACGATATTATGTCTACACAGAGTAATAACCATTTAATAAGCCCGGTTAATCCCACTTACATTCCAGTCAATCAATATAAAACGCCATCGGTATTAGATTTCTTTTCTACGAATAAAATTGATTATTTTACGCAACCAATCACACTAACTGCTCTAAGTTCTGATCATTTACCAGTTCATACATCTTTTACAGATGCAATTACCAGGCTCAATCTGCAAAAAACATACATATTTTCTGCTGCTAACTTGAATATCTATAGGGCGCATGTTTCAAATAATATCAATACCCAAAATTTAGCGCTAAATGAAGTTAACGAATCTTTTCAAATTGATGTTTATTTACAAAATTTTGTAGATATCATCAATAATGCAGTTGATAAAGCAGTCCCTCAAAAAGCACTTGAGATAAAATCTCCAATAGTGCCTTTACCTAACAATATTCTAGTTCTCATTCGTCTGAGAAACACGGCTAGAAGATGTTGGATAAGATACCGACAAATCTACTACAACGATATGGTTTCGAAACTTAATAAGCAAATTCAAAATGAGGTTCTTGCACATCGAAATAAAATATGGAATGTATTGCTTTCTTCATTCCAAAAAAGTTCCAAACTCTTTTGGAAAGTCAGTAAAGTAATCTCCAAAAAGAAGCCCAATATTCCAACACTTGTCAATGGTGATGTAAAAGTCGACAACCAAGAAGAAAAATCAAATTTACTTGCATCTTGCTTTCATAAGAACAACACAATTGCTGCTCAATTGAGTGACGATCAAACCATTTCCATAGTTAAAGAATCTATATATCAAATAGAATCAACAGACACATCTTGAAAATAAATTTCTAGTAACACCTAACAAAGTCCGAAATATAATAAGACAGAGTAAAAATAATAAGGCAGTTGGAATTGATAAAATCCGAAACAAATATCTCAAGGAACTCCCAAGAAAAGGGTTGATTCTTTTAACTTTCATATTTAATGCATGTCTTTCTTTAAACTATTTTCCAAGTCAGTGGAAAAAAGCAAAAGTTATCGCCATACCAAAACCTGGTAAGCCGAAGACAGACCCATTTAGCTATCGACCTATTAGCCTCCTCAGCAATATTGGTAAAATTTTTAATTTTTGAAAAAATTATTAAAAACTCTTTAATAAACCATATAACTGAATTTCATGTATTACCGAAACAACAATTTGGCTTTCGA
Organism: Platycheirus albimanus; assembly: GCA_916050605.2. NCBI lineage: Eukaryota > Metazoa > Arthropoda > Insecta > Diptera > Syrphidae > Platycheirus > Platycheirus albimanus. The sequence continues at coordinate 212,058,113 of OU696696.1, forward strand.
TCAGGGCACAGTACAAATCATCAAGGTGTTAGAATCAAAAATCATATTAAAAAAGGATTCGATTCAAAAATGTCTACAGGGTTGGTTTTGTTGGATATTGAGAAAGCTTTTGATACTGTATGGCATGAAGCCCATTTACATAAAATGAAACTGTTTAAGTTCCCATTATATCTGATTCAAATTAATACAAAGCTTTTTTTAAAGATAGATTTTTTTCTGTATTCATAGGAAATTGTAGTTCAGATTATCTAGACATCCCTTTTGGAGTTTTGGGTCCTATTATTTTTGTAGCTGACTTTAAGGTAACATGTAACAATACACTTTGGGCAATGTTTGCAGACGATACTGCAATATACTCTTCCTGTTTAAACCCAGTATCTATTATGTTTAACCTGCAAAAATCACTTAAAGATATTGAAAACTACTTTAATAAATGAAAAATTAAAGCCAATGCAGCTAAATCCCAAGCCGTTTTCTTCACACGTCGCAGAGCAAGCAAATATTTACCATCAACTTTATTAAATTTTACAATACTGATATACAATGGGAAAATGAGTGTAAATACTTAGGTTTAACTTTAGATAAGAAAATGACTTTTCAAAATCATACCGCAGTTACTTTCAAAAAAATTCATATGTATATTAGAATACTGTATCCATTTATAAACCGAAATTCAAAACTTAGTACTGCAAACAAACTTATATTGTTTAAAACAATATTCCAACCTATTATATTATATGGAGTACCTGTATGGTATGATTGTGCCGACTGTCATAAAAATAAACTACAAATTATGCAAAACAAAATATTTAAAATTATATTAAAATTACCTAAACGTTTTTCCACATTAAGATTACATGAAAGAGATAATGTCAACCTTGTTGCGACGCTAGCTACAAAATATGCATCAGATTTTATGTATAAATCCCAATGCTCGGACAGTGGTCTAATTCAAGAACTGAGTGCAATTTAGACATTAAGTATTACATAAGAGTTTTATTTTGTAGAATTTTCCCTTAATTTAATAACATATAACCTCACACTTTTTCTTTATTACATAAAAACAAATTGAAGCTGAAAAGAACAAAATGTTAAGTTCTAAAGCTCTTAAGTATATTATTTAGATGCAAAACTTCTCTTGATCTACAATAAAAACACTACTACTACTACTACATTGTGGTACTTGTACGTTCGGGCCCCAGCGAAAAATGTTTTATATCTTTCTTTTTGAGTTTTTACCACCTAAACTCAACATATTCGCAGTATTAAATAATGTAACAACGTCAGTAGATCCCAGAGCAAGGACTTGCGACCCTCCTGAGCTAGTTGTTGTGGCGAAGGCCTGCGGACCGACTGCGATGGTTGATCTCGACCCTACCTTCATTCTCTAGCCAGATTTTCTCGTCTGCTAAGACTATGGTGGATGGTTCTCCTTAGTCAAAGTAAGGGTGATCTGAGCTAATGAATTTTTCCTTCCGCGTTGGACTCTTGGAGAAGATGTTAGGTCATTGTGCCCAAGGCAACCGATCTGACGTTTTTTTTGAAGAGCACGGTTTAGAGTGGTGTAGGTTTTGGAGTTTTGATTTAAAGGGGTTTAGTTGTTTACACTTGAAGAGGTGTGACAAGCGTTAAAAACTAGGCTTTTTGGTGGATAGAGGTTGGAGGTACTTGTCGGCATGGCCATGGTAATAGTGTTGCTTGGTTGTTTCTAAGCGGAGAAGAGCCGTGTTGCATTATGAGGTAAGCGTTTGGGTGGCATGTCTGGCAGAGTACGTAGGTAGTTGAAAGAGGAGAAGTTCTGTATTTAGAAAAGAGGAATGGTAAGTAATACTGTTTAGGTCTGGTTTAGCTTGCGGGTGTTTCATCATTCAGGGCAAGGTTCAGGTTCAGTGGAAAGGAATTTGGATTTTCCTCTAGAGTTTTAATACATTTACAGGTGACATTGGTCCTGAGCGAGGATATTGTATATCATTCACTCTTCAAGAAGATTCATTTGTTGCAATTGGTGTCTCAAAAAGGACATTGAATATTTGAGTGTCTTTAAGATACACTTGCGCGAGTGAAGTCTTTAAGGGGAATAATAAGAAGGTATGTGTTTTGTGGTTCTCCCATACCGATGTCGCTCTATATAAATGCGGGTTTTGATTTACAGAAGGTGGTTGAAGTATCGTTGAATTTATAAACTTTATGAATGACAACACCTACGTTCCTATCTTATTTAATTTACGTTACAGATGGCACTCTGTGTAAATGTAGTTTTTCGATTTGCATAAGGCGACCTGACGTTTTTGTTTCCATTCATATAGGATACACACGCAAATACACAGGACACACTTAAACTATCTTACTTATTTATCAAATTTTTACGTTACAAGAAGCAAGAAGTTGCTGCTTCGTGTGGTAAGTCGTTTGAGTTGCTTTCAATGCCATTATCTTAACGTTATTTGTTACCGATTTTTTTTTTTTTTTATAAATTTTGTATTTATCGTGACAGAAATGGAAAATAAATACAATAAGAAAACATTTTTTGAAAAACAAGACGTCAAAAGTCCGACATTTGAATGGAGGTGAAGTTGGGTGCTAGTCGGTTTATTTTGTTCAGAATTCTATAGACATGGATTGTAGCAGATTTGTTGTTGAGATGGGCTCGGAATTTGTCCATGGTTGCAAATAAAGCTCATGCAAGTTTTGTTCCTGCAACTTTGAGATAGGTTTAGATGCACAGGAATTCTAGGAACTTTGGCTCGAGTGTGAAAAATTTCACACTAAATGATGTCAATAAATCTGGAGTTAAAATAGTTAGGAGCATTTAATAGAATTTCCAATGACACTTACTTAGCAACCAAATTATTAGAACCATTTTGCCAAAGCATAATGTTTTAAAGCGACGAAGAAGGTGTTCGCTACGGACGGTTTAAATTTCAGTTTTTTTTTTTTAAGTTTCAATAAAACAAAACAATTTATCACGCGACCGCAATTTTTCGCGTCAAATACATTTTTTTGGTGCAATAAAAAGAAAATTAAACAAGTTTAGCTGTATGCTAAATTTATTTGGCTACAAAAGAAGGTAGCAAAACCAAAAAAATTTTTAGTTTTCCTTACGTTAATTTTTGTTTACCTAGAAATTCAAAGGCGGTCGCAAAATTTTACCGCCCACCATATTTGCCGTTTATATTTATCAATCGGCCAGTGCAAGAGCGTCCGATACCCCAGGAAGCGGCAATTAATAGTTTTGGTGTTCAAAATTTAACACCTGTGGAACTACAGTCCAATTTTAAAATCAGCAATATCGACATTTCGACAAATAGTGTACTAGCTCGGAGAGCCTGGGCGCAAGCATTTCAAGTGGGAGTTCCGAGATCGGACTCCACCGTTGACCAGGAAAAGTTTTTTTTTGAATCAGTTTTTTTTTGAATTAAATACTTAATTTGTTTTTCTTAAGTTCAATTAGAATTTTAAAGAAATATATGTACTTTAATTAATCGTATTTACATACAATTAAAATGAGTGAAATGGTGAATGTTTTATTTTGAAACCTAAAAAAGTAAAAATCTAGATTGAGTAAGCCTATTTATAAAAGGATGAGGTTGAGAGAGGAGAGAAGGGTGATGGCCTGAGAGAAGAGGAAGCCTAGTTATGGGTTGTCTTGGCGAGGGAGACAACCAAGGTAGGGAGGGTTATGAGAAACTTCTCTCATGTCCAAAAACATCCGGACAAACAAGCTGGCAAATTTTAAATTTTTTTTTTTGTAATGAGTTCAGGTCCAAGAACCCACTGATGAGCTACGGGAGTTTATAAGCCAGCCTTGACCAAATGGCAAAGCAGCTAGTTACAAAATGGCGCCCATAGCGTGGAGTCCACTATCCTTGGATAGTGAGACTTTTTTTTTAATTTTTTGAGCCAATTCATTTTCATTTCTTTCATATAAATTTGTTTAATAATTTTCAATTTTCGTTTAAATTTTTTCTTTTTTTTCCTTTTCTGAAGTTTGATTGAACTTCTTTGGTGAGTCCCGGTGACTGGGTATATGGCACTTGGTACCGCGTTGCCATCAATTAGATTCAATCAATATTTTTTTTGTGAACAAATGTGAGCTAAGCGGTTGAGTCATTGGGTACCTTGGTTAAAGGTACTCAAAGGGCCGAACAGCCTAGTACATATTTTTTTTATTTTTCACACGTTTTTTTTGTGTGTATACAAAAATGCTAGGAAGAGTCCTGTCGATGTAAAGGCGTCTTCGGAAGGCCTTCCAGCAAGACTCATTTAATTTTTCCGAGGGTTTTAGAGCCTTGACAGATGGGGTATTCGTCTGTTTTAAGTCCTGAAACCCAAGGAGAAACATTTTTTTTCAAGTACTTTAAAATCAAAATCAATAAAACCCCTGGTTTGTTTTAATTTTTTTGTTCAGTTTTTTTTTTGGCTCGCAGAACTACGGCTTCTTCTTATCTTCGGGAGCCATCCTTCCCAAATCACATTTTCAATCTCATCCTTTTAATTATTTTATGAATACATTGAACACATAATAAAAACAACATTTTATTGAACATTTAAAACATTTTCTTTTAATTTTTATTTTTCTTTAAATATATTAAACATACACATACACAAACAAATACATATTACATTTTTTTTACATATACAGATATTTTTATTTTTAAACAAGATTTTGTTTGGTTTTTGGTGGATTCGGAAACGGAACATTCCAGGAAAAAGTTTTTGCATCTGGGGTTGTTTTTTTTTTGGAATACCTTTCTTGAGGCAACATTTTTTTTTTTGGTTTTCAGCTGATCCATTGGAAATTCTTTGAGTATTTAATTCTTTTTATTTAGGACATCGACCTCCTTTTGGGTACAGATTTTTTGTTCTCGATCAGGGTTTCGGAATTTCTGCGCATTTGTTTTTTTTTTTTTTTTTTGAATAGGTATGAGCGGTCGTCGTCGTAGTTTCGTTGACGACGATTCCGCAACAACATAGACCGTTTTGACGTAGATAATACTTTCAGTTTTTCCGAAAATTTTAACTCGACGGTCACCAATTCTACTTTCAACATGTCGAACCAAGATAATCTTCCGGTCAATGCAGAGGGTGGTGGTGTGGAAGATGGGGTAATAGAAGCTAATGAAATGCCTGCTAATGTCCAGGAAGAAGACTCTTCAAGTTGTTTGGCGGCCAGGATAGAAAGAACGATGGTCGAAAATCAAGTGAGGTTGTTTCAGCAAATGGATGTTTTCATGGTAAACGTCATAAAAAAACTGGAATCATTAAGTTTACCGGGAGAGCCTCAAAGTATTTTACCTGGGCAAAACGCTCGCGAGTTGGGAACTGAAAGTGGAGATTCCGAAGCTTTTCAACCGATACCCAGACCACGAGCTTCAGTGACTCCTTCGATGTTCAGTTCGACCGAGTGTTGTAGGCTGGATAAGTGGAACATCAAATATGATGGGACTGACAACGTTTCCAACTTCCTGTTTAAGGTTGAACGGATGCAATTATCGTCAGCTTACACCGATGAGCAAGTGACTGCGAACTTCTATATCTTGTTGACTGGTACACCAAGTAAGTGGTTCTGAGACTTCTTGCACAGGAACCCATCGGCAAAGCTCTCAAAGGTTAAGTTGGCGATGAAAAAGGAATTCGGACGGTTGGAAAGTGATGTAGATATCTACATGAGGCTGCTAACCTGCAAGCAAGACGCGAAAGAGTCCTTCGACGACTTTTATAATTCGGTCGTGAGTCTTAACGACAGGCTGAAGGAACCTTTCGATGAGCCAAAGTTGGTGGACGTTATCTGAAGTAAAATCCTGTTAGCGGCAATTGTAAAAAAAGTCGACCAGCTTAGAGAAAAGGCGAGAGAAGCTGAGAAGTTTTTAGCAAAGCGAACTTCTTCCCAAAAAACTGTGAGCGAGGTCACAGTCACAGAACCTGAAGTTACCGATCCAGACGGTGAGGAAATCGCGGCTATCTCTTCGTTCCAACGACACACGCCGACCAGCCATTACGTTTGCTGGAACAGTGGCGAGAAAGGGCGTCCATACCATCATTGTCCTTCTCCTATTGGTGTGTTTTGATTTTTTTGTGGGGCAAAGGGGGTGAATACCATTGAATGCGGTAAACATTCGGGAAACTGGCCAAGGGACGAAAAGAGAAGTGGGGAGATTCGTTCCTCGAGGAACACTCCTGCCCCCTCAAACAAATAAACAAAACACATTCATTCTATTCCAATGCTCAAAAGAAAAGCGTTACTATTAAAATCTTGGAACGAACAGCGCCTCTCAGTACTCCATTAAGTCCGTCTCATCCCATGAAAACACATTCCCTTAAATCTCTTCACGAACGCAAGCTGAACTATTATAAAGTTCGGTCCGAAATTTTCGGAACTCATAATGGTTCAGCTAGCGCTCAAGTGCAAAGATGTCGACGTCGGTTTGATGACCGAATGAAGCTCCGTAAATTAAACTAAATTAGTAGATACCATTTATCCTCAAACACTGAGCGGAGAATGTATGCCAATGTCCAGATAGATAACGAGTCTGTTTTCGGGTTGTTAGATAGCGGGCATCCATATCGGTTCTGGGAAGTGAGTGTTGGGAGTTGGTTAAAAAGATTCGTGTGGAAGGAAGCCTTATACGAACAAAGTTCGTACTGCCGACGGTAAGTCGCATGATATAGTAGGCCACTGTCTTATTCAGACGAAATATAAGGGCATCATCAAACCCCTCTCTTTTTACCTAATTCCTAACCTCACTCAAAAGTTGTACTTGGTGATTAATTTCTGGCGTGACTTCAACCTTATGCCAGAGTTGAGCGAACTTCAGGCCGACGGCGGAGCAAACGAAGAAGAGGGACATTTCAAGGATGAGGCTTAATTAATTGAACTTTCACCTGAGCAAAGCACTCAGCTGAAAATGTTAAAAGGCTTTTTCCTAACTTTGTCGTACTAGGGCTGGGTAAAACATCTTTCGGATGTCATGTCATCGATACGGGAAACGCTGTCCCTATCAAATCACGGCATTATCCATTGTCTCCGGTTCGTCAGGAAGAGGTGTATAAGGAGTTGGACCGTATGTTAGAACTTGGGGTTATCGAGGAGAGTAACTCCCCGTGGAGTTGCCCAGTAGTTTTGGTCAGAAATCCCGGTAAGGTCCGTCTCTGTCTCGACTTTCGAAAAGTCAATGCAGTCATAGTTAAGGATGCATATCCTTTTCCTCATATTGAGGAATTACTCAGCCGTATAAAAGACACATTTTATTACCGGAATCGATCTTAAAGACGCGTATTGGCAAATACCGCTAGACGCTAACTCGACGGTCACCAATTCTACTTTCAACATGTCGAACCAAGATAATCTTCCGGTCAATGCAGAGGGTGGTGGTGTGGAAGATGGGGTAATAGAAGCTAATGAAATGCCTGCTAATGTCCAGGAAGAAGACTCTTCAAGTTGTTTGGCGGCCAGGATAGAAAGAACGATGGTCGAAAATCAAGTGAGGTTGTTTCAGCAAATGGATGTTTTCATGGTAAACGTCATAAAAAAACTGGAATCATTAAGTTTACCGGGAGAGCCTCAAAGTATTTTACCTGGGCAAAACGCTCGCGAGTTGGGAACTGAAAGTGGAGATTCCGAAGCTTTTCAACCGATACCCAGACCACGAGCTTCAGTGACTCCTTCGATGTTCAGTTCGACCGAGTGTTGTAGGCTGGATAAGTGGAACATCAAATATGATGGGACTGACAACGTTTCCAACTTCCTGTTTAAGGTTGAACGGATGCAATTATCGTCAGCTTACACCGATGAGCAAGTGACTGCGAACTTCTATATCTTGTTGACTGGTACACCAAGTAAGTGGTTCTGAGACTTCTTGCACAGGAACCCATCGGCAAAGCTCTCAAAGGTTAAGTTGGCGATGAAAAAGGAATTCGGACGGTTGGAAAGTGATGTAGATATCTACATGAGGCTGCTAACCTGCAAGCAAGACGCGAAAGAGTCCTTCGACGACTTTTATAATTCGGTCGTGAGTCTTAACGACAGGCTGAAGGAACCTTTCGATGAGCCAAAGTTGGTGGACGTTATCTGAAGTAAAATCCTGTTAGCGGCAATTGTAAAAAAAGTCGACCAGCTTAGAGAAAAGGCGAGAGAAGCTGAGAAGTTTTTAGCAAAGCGAACTTCTTCCCAAAAAACTGTGAGCGAGGTCACAGTCACAGAACCTGAAGTTACCGATCCAGACGGTGAGGAAATCGCGGCTATCTCTTCGTTCCAACGACACACGCCGACCAGCCATTACGTTTGCTGGAACAGTGGCGAGAAAGGGCGTCCATACCATCATTGTCCTTCTCCTATTGGTGTGTTTTGATTTTTTTGTGGGGCAAAGGGGGTGAATACCATTGAATGCGGTAAACATTCGGGAAACTGGCCAAGGGACGAAAAGAGAAGTGGGGAGATTCGTTCCTCGAGGAACACTCCTGCCCCCTCAAACAAATAAACAAAACACATTCATTCTATTCCAATGCTCAAAAGAAAAGCGTTACTATTAAAATCTTGGAACGAACAGCGCCTCTCAGTACTCCATTAAGTCCGTCTCATCCCATGAAAACACATTCCCTTAAATCTCTTCACGAACGCAAGCTGAACTATTATAAAGTTCGGTCCGAAATTTTCGGAACTCATAATGGTTCAGCTAGCGCTCAAGTGCAAAGATGTCGACGTCGGTTTGATGACCGAATGAAGCTCCGTAAATTAAACTAAATTAGTAGATACCATTTATCCTCAAACACTGAGCGGAGAATGTATGCCAATGTCCAGATAGATAACGAGTCTGTTTTCGGGTTGTTAGATAGCGGGCATCCATATCGGTTCTGGGAAGTGAGTGTTGGGAGTTGGTTAAAAAGATTCGTGTGGAAGGAAGCCTTATACGAACAAAGTTCGTACTGCCGACGGTAAGTCGCATGATATAGTAGGCCACTGTCTTATTCAGACGAAATATAAGGGCATCATCAAACCCCTCTCTTTTTACCTAATTCCTAACCTCACTCAAAAGTTGTACTTGGTGATTAATTTCTGGCGTGACTTCAACCTTATGCCAGAGTTGAGCGAACTTCAGGCCGACGGCGGAGCAAACGAAGAAGAGGGACATTTCAAGGATGAGGCTTAATTAATTGAACTTTCACCTGAGCAAAGCACTCAGCTGAAAATGTTAAAAGGCTTTTTCCTAACTTTGTCGTACTAGGGCTGGGTAAAACATCTTTCGGATGTCATGTCATCGATACGGGAAACGCTGTCCCTATCAAATCACGGCATTATCCATTGTCTCCGGTTCGTCAGGAAGAGGTGTATAAGGAGTTGGACCGTATGTTAGAACTTGGGGTTATCGAGGAGAGTAACTCCCCGTGGAGTTGCCCAGTAGTTTTGGTCAGAAATCCCGGTAAGGTCCGTCTCTGTCTCGACTTTCGAAAAGTCAATGCAGTCATAGTTAAGGATGCATATCCTTTTCCTCATATTGAGGAATTACTCAGCCGTATAAAAGACACATTTTATTACCGGAATCGATCTTAAAGACGCGTATTGGCAAATACCGCTAGACGAAAAATGGCGTGACAAGACTGCGTTCGCCGTGCCTGGTAGACCACTCTACCAATTTAAGGTTATGCCATTTGGTTTGAGCAATGCGGGTCAAACTATGAGTAAGGTCATCGATCAAGTGGTACCAAGTTCCCTCCGTGATAATGTGTTCGTCTACCTAGACGACTTGATTTGTACGGCTGATTTTGAGTCTCACATGCGGATTCTTAACGAAGTGGCTGCTTGTCTTCGCAGAGCCAACCTTACTATTAACCTCGATTAAAGCAAATTCTGCATGCGTGAGATAAAGTATCTCGGCTATATAGTCGGCCAAGGTACTTTGAAGACCAATTTTGACAAAATCGAGGCAATGATTAATTTTCCCGTTCCCACGACTCTAAGACAAGTTAGGAGATTTTTAGGCTTAACAAGATGGTACCGAAGGTTTATTAAGAACTATTCGGATCTAGCAGCACCTCTTACAGATTGCCTGAGAAAGAAAAGTAAGTTCGAGTTGACACCCGAAGCGCTGGAGGGGTTCAATAGACTGAAGACTGCACTTTCCTTGGCACCTGTGTTCTCCCAACCAGATTTCAACAGGCCGTTTACTATCCAGTGTGATGCATCTTCGGAAGGAGTAGGTGGTGTTCCTTTTCAGTTGGATGAGAACGACAACGAGAGACCAATACTTGCATACATGGCGAAGAAGTTGAACAAAGCTCAGAAAAACTACACGGTTACCGAGCAGGAATGTCTTGCAGCAGTTCTGAGCATACGAAAATTTAGGCCTTACGTTGATGGATTTCCTTTCAAAGTCAATACGGATCATTCTCTCAAATGGTTGATATCCATGAAGGAGTTGAGTGGAAGACTTGCTCGTTGGAGTTTGGAACTCCAAGGCTATGATTTTGACATCGAACATCGGAAGGGGTCTCTCAACGTAGTGCCAGATACTCTATCTCGTGGGGACATGGAAGAGATTTCGACAAAAGTAACAGCGATAGAAAATGAGATTGATGAGATTGCTTCGACAATGAAATGTGGGGATATTGACCTAGACTCCGTTGAATTTGATTCGGAGGAATATTCCCAATTGAGAAAGAACATCGATTCTAATCAATCTTCGCTTCCTGACCTAGTTGTATCGGGAAAATTTATATACAAAAGAGTTATGTTCACGAATGGTGATGTGGACGAGGAAGATTCGTTGTGGCGTCTTTGGTTACCAGAAACCCTCACTCACAGATATATTGAATTGTCTCACAAAACGAAGCTGAATTGCCATAGCGGTTTTGCAAAGACCTATGCTCGTATTAAAGAGAAATATTTTTGGCCTAAAATGGCGAGGGACATCAAGGCATTTCTGATTGAATGTGAAACATGTAAGATGGTGAAAGCTCCTAACGCGATTCTTCGCCCACCTATCACCAAGCAGACTGTAACGGAAAGACCTATTCAACGATTGTATATCGACTTCTTGAGACCATATCGGCGTAAGAAACGAGGAAACATGTATGTTTTTATTGTAGTTGACCACTTCAATAAATTTACTTTTCTTAAAGCGATGCCAAAGGCAACGTCCTCTAATATGCATTTCCTAGAAACAGACATTTTTCATACTTTCGGCACCCCTGAATTCATTCATTCCGACAACGGACGACAATTCGTATCCAAAGAGTTCAAAAACTTTTTGGAAGACTACGGCATTCAGCATGTGCAAACGGCATTATATTCACCGCAGGCTAACATTTCCGAGCGGGTTAATCGTAGCCTGTTAGGTAAGCTGTCTTGATATCCAAAGAGCAAAACGACTGGGATATACATCTATCAAGTATTGCATGCACCTTACGATCAGATGTACATGATTCATTAGGTTGTGAACCTTATTTCGCTCTTTTTGGTCAAAATATGATATCGCATGGCTCTTCGTACCGAATTTTGCGAGATCTTAAAGCACTGGGGGATCCGGAAATGTTGGTCTTGCCGAATGCGCTAAAAACTTCACTCGCGAGACAGAAGTTGCCGGAGAATTTATTCAGTGCACACGTTAAGTCCAAAAACACTTATAACACAAGGGCAAAACAAGTCACTTACCGTGTAGGCCAAGAGGTGTTCCACAACTTTGCTCAAAGCAATTTTGTCCAGGGAGTAAACGCGAAACTTCTCCCCAAATTTGTGAAATGCCGCGTACGTAGAGCAATCGGCAATTGCATGTACGAATTGGAGTCCAGAGCTGGCAAATATTTGGGGACATTTCATGCCAAAGACATACGCCAATAAACACCCTGTAAATAAAAGAAAAAAGAAACCACAAATTATCGAGTTACACAAGTAAATTATATTTTAACTTATCTGAATTAATTAACAGCCCGGCTAGTTAAATGGGTTCGCGACCCACGTTTACATTTGATAAAAACAGCATTCGAATTTAAAATCTTTGTTATTCACCGAAAAACATTTTTATTTTTTTGTTTTGTTTTCATTTGCCGACGGCAAAACACGATTTCGATTTTGGCGTTTTTATTACTCGAAAATGTTTTTTTGTTTGTTTTACTGACCAACAAGCTTAGCTGCTTACATAAAATTATGTACCTACCGAGAAAATCTTAACAACATAACCGAACCGACTCAATAAATTTTTTTATTAGGGGGAGTGCAATATACCCGTCTCATTCGCGCAGACGGCTAATAATTTTTTTTTCGTATTTATGTTTTATGTAAATTATGTACATACTTAGTACATAAGTTCATTCGATTCAACATTTTTGTTTATTCTTTTAATGGCACTTATTTTATTGCATTCTATTTGCTGAAACACTTCACTTTCTTTTCGGTTTTCACTTCACTATTTATCAAATACTATTTGAAGATTATTTTGCCTGCATTGGCGAACATGCATTCACTTTTGTTTCACTTTTTTGCACTACCGATTCTCGCACAACCGTGGGTTCATTTGCATGTCCCAGATATAAATATCTAGGAAAAGCAAAGCCCTGTTACCGATTTTATTTTTTTTTATAAATTTTGTATTTCGACCGAAATATAAAATAAATACAATAAAAAAATATTTTTGGAATAAAAATGACAAAAGGAATTCGGAAGGTTGGAAAGCGATGTAGATATCTATACGAGGTTGCTAACTCGCAAGCAAGGTGCGAAAGAGTCCTTCGACGACTTTTATAATTCGGTCGTGAGTCCGGTGGAAGGAACCTTTCGATGAGCCAAAGTTGGTGGACGTTATCCGAAGTAACGTGAAAGATAAACTGGGGGAAATCCTGTTAGTGGTAAATGTAAAATAGTCGAGCAGCTTAGAGAAAAGGCGAGAGAAGCTGAGAGTTTTTCAGCGAAGGTAACTTCTTCCCAAAAAAATGTGAGCGAGATCACAGTCACAAAACCCGAAGTGATCGATCCAGGTGGTGAGGAAATCGCGGCTAGATATTTTTTTTTTTTTTTAGATTCTCTTTTATTTTATTTTAAGCGTTACAATATTATTTTTTAGTAAGAATACGGACTTGACAATAATTTTGCCGTCTGCCGGAAATAACATTTCAGTATAAATAAAAAAAGATACAATTGTAAATAGAGAAGATGTAATATTTTTTTTTTCTAATAATACTTTATTATAAAAGGAGGTTAAGACATTTCTACACATAACTGTTTGGAATAAATCAAAAGAGCTAGCGAGAGGTGTTAATTTTAATGATTTGAAACATAAAAGCTTGTGAATTTGGATTGTTTAAAACATAAACAAAAAGTGGCAATTTATAATGATTTGAAACATATATATGTTTTTTTTTTTTTTTTTTTTTAATTCAGTGTTTGAACATAGGCTTGCAGTTTTTGTTAACCTTTCAAAAGCTATTCCGATAAGTAAGGGCATGATTACAATACTTAAATAAAACGGGCCACCCCCGTGCTCCGTTTAATACTTCGTAAAGACTGTTAATGGATAGGAAACTCTCTTGGAAGTATAAACGTCGAATTTCCTGTAGGATCGGACACACCGCAATAAAATGGTAAATATTTTCAGGTTCTCTTCTGTTGCATAAGTTACAAGTATGTTCAAGGTCGGTTCTATGTGGGATGAAATTTAACTTTAGTAATTCGACTCCGGCTCTGAAGATAATGCTAATGATTTCCGACGAGTATTTGATGTTGAAGTAGCTTTCTTGGGATAGTAAATGATGGTTTAAGTTCCTGTAAAATAGTCTAGATGCCGATGAAGATGCTCTTGTTAAGTGCTAGTCAAAAAATTTTGTCATCAACTTTAGAGATGATCATTGCAAATATATTTTGCCATTCCGTAACGTTACTTTCTGGGAGAGATGTGTTAAGGTCGTGCTATAACGCAAGTTGATTTAAGTGCCATTTTCGCCTCACTGCTTTTTTCTTTTGCATGTTTGTGGAAGTTTAAATTATTCGTCACCAACACACCAAGGTACTTGAATTCACCCACTACCTCGATACGCTCGTTGTTGAGTCGCCAGGTTTCTTCACGAAGTCTTACTCTCTGTCGATTATCAAAAATCATGACCTTCGTTTTCATGACGTTGATTTGGAGATCCCAAGTTACACAAAATGACTGTAGTCTATTTATTTGCATTTGAAGCGCAGACTTTATCTTCGTTCCAACGACACGCCGACCAGCCATTACGTTTGCTGTAACTGTGGCGAGAAAGGGCATCAATACCAGTATTGTCCTTCTCCTATTGTTGTGTTTGGTTTTTTGTGTTGGGCAATGGGGGTGAATACCATTGAATGCGGTAAACATTCGGGAAACGGGCCAAGGGACGAAAAGAGGAGTGGGGAGATTCGTTCCTCGAGGAACACTCCTGCCCCCTTAAACAATTAAACAAAATACATGAAGTCTATTCCGAGGCTCAAAAGGAAAGCGTTCCTATTAAAATCTTGGAGCGAATAGAGCCTCTCAGCCCTCCATTAAGTCAGTCTCATCCCGTGAAAACACATTCCCTTAAATCACTCCACCAACGCAAGCTGAACTATTATAAAGTTCGGTCCGAAATTTTCGGAACTCATAATGGTTCAGCTAGCGCTGAAGTGCAAAGATGTCGACGTCGGTTTGATGACCGAATGAAGTTCCGATTAATAGTAGATACCATTTTATCCTCAAACACTGATGGGAGAATGTATGCCAATGTCCAGCTAGATAACGAGTCTGTTTTCGGGTTGTTAGATAGCGGGGCATCCATATCGGTTCTCGGAAGTGAGTGTTGGGAGTTGGTTAAAAAGATTGATGTGGAAGTGAAGCCTTATACAAACAAAGTTCGTACTGCCGACGGTAATTCGCATGATATAGTAGGCCACTGTCTAATTCAGACGAAATATAACGGCATCACCAAACCCCTCTCTTTTTATCTAATTCCTAACCTCACTCAAAAGTTGTACTTGGGGATGAATTTCTGGCGTGACTTCAACCTTATGCCGAACTTCAGGCCGACGTCGGAGCCATCGAAGAAGAGGGAAATTTCAAGGATGAGGCTGAATTAATCGAATTTTCACCTGTGCAAAGCACTCGGCTGAAAAATGTTAAAAGGCTTTTTCCTAACTTTTTCGTGCTAGGGCTGGGTAAGACATCTTTTGGATGTCATGTCATCGATACGGGAAACGCTGTTCCTATCAAATCGCGGCATTATCCATTGTCTCCGCTTCGTCAGGAAGAGGTGTATAAGGAGTTGGACCGTATATTAGAACTTGGGGTTATAGATTAGAGTAACTCCCCGTGGAGTTGCCCGGTAGTTTTGGTCAGAAAGCCCGTTAAGGTCCGTTTCTGTCTAGACTTTCGAAAAGTCAATGCAGCCACCGTTAAGGATGCATATCCTTTGCCTTATATTGATTGTTTACTCAGCAGCAAAAAAGACACACATTTTATTACCGGAATCGATCTTAAGGGTTGGTCTCCCATGTAAATGTAGGGTAGTGCGTGCATAAAACTTAATATATCTCCTACATTTGAAAAGATATTTTAATGAAATAAAATTTATTAGTTAGTCAGCAAATGTGAGCAGATATTCTTATCATCAAATAATTATTTAGCATGATATTTATACTTTCAAAATATAAAAACTATAAATTTTTCGTATAATTTAGACACAAATTATTATGTAATATTAATTTTCCTCTGTAAAGTAACTTTTTATTTTCTTCTGCTTCAGTTTCTTAATCAGAATAAATATATATATAATAAAGTTGAGGTCAACCAAGGGGTCTTTTTTTTCTTTAGACAAGCGCAGTTTGTAAAATGTTCAACCAAATCGACCAAGATAATTTTTTTTAATATCATTGAAACTAGATGCTATCATGAACATCGATATTTACTTTTTTTAATTTACCGGTCTAGGAAGACCCAACACAAAAAAAGCATATTTTTCATATGGTAGGCTTTGTACACCACTTATTTATTTCAATTTAGGTAAAAAAAAAATTATAATAATATTTGTTCAATTTGGAGGTATGCTATTGAAACATTTAATTTTTTTTTATTTTGTATGTGCTTAAAATTGCAATTCAATATGTCAACATACTCACTCGTTTTTTTAAGTAGGGAAAGCTTTTATCGTTTTGTTATTATTTTTCTATTTTTTTTTTGGAATTTTTTCTTTTTGTATCAATTTAAAGAAAAATTATATCATTTGAAATCACTTCACTATCTTATTTTAAAAAAGTATCTTTTTTACCTTTTTTGAACAAAAATTTCAGACTTATAAGGTTGTAGTTCACGAAATTATCACCACCATTAATGGCGTTAACATAGATCCTCTTTTATTGCAACCTCTTTGTAAGAGAGTATTTCTCATTCTTGTTTGATTTTTTCTTGGTTTGTTTTTGGTTTTTCCTTTTCTCTTATGAGGATTTGAAATTTGAATACCGAAACAAAAATCAGCTGTTCCTGTTCTTATAAGATCATTGTGCCTTGCATTTTTGAATGATTCGGACAATTTTGGTGATACATCGATAGATGATTTTTAATTTGTGGTTATACAAATTTATTGGTGCTATTTTTTATGACTAAACAGAGTCTCGTGATTGTGACACATTAAAATTTTGATTAGTGTTGCTCACATTAAACAAAAAAAAAAACAATATACACAGTTTTTCCAATCTGAGTGAAAAAAAAACATTTAAAAAGTTATGCCTCGTAAGGTGAAAAATGCATCGCAGATATTTGGGCTGAAAAAATGGAAATATCCCTTTCAAAAAGTTAATAAAAGGTAACACTTTGCTTATATTATGTATAAATGTTTTTAGTTGTTGTTTTGAACTTTATTTTTGTGTACACAAATCGTGTGGTTAGGATAGGTAAGCGATGGGAAGGTATTTCGATGGGCGGCAGTTGTCCTCATCAACGTAGGTACCACAGACCAATACAGACCGCCAACTCGTACTCCTCTTGCCTGAAACACCCTCAAAATATTTGTTCCTGCCTGTGAATACGTGTACAATGTACATCTCTCTTTGTGCATTTTGTGATAGCATCCATCCCATTTATTTTGTAAGTGTGTTTGCTAAATGGGTTTCAAAAGGAAGGGAGAGCGTCACACTCTCAAAATAAATGGCATATCAGCTGATTTTCAGCTTGTAAGCAAAAAGAGAGACCATACAGTGAGTTGGCGGTCTGTATCTTATTGGTCCGTGGTAGGTACCTGTTGTAATATTTGTTTTCTTTTCAAAAAGCACAGAATCCATTATTGTAAAAGGTGGGTGATTGATATAATTAGATTTGTCATCACCCAACAGGTAGGTACATAGTCATGCATAGAAAAATATGTTTCTTATGCGCATTGACGGGATATAAATGTATGTTATGTAGTTGCAGTTGCGCATAGGAATGTGTGTGACCGCAATGTATCTGCAGTGCGTTTGGTACGTGCGGAGGGAATGGGTTTTCTGCGTGAGAATGAATGAATGAATAACCGTAAATAGATCGGTATAAGCGGGTGCTGTACTCGTCGTCCGCACAAGTAGGTATTCGAGTGATTTTCTAAATATCGTGTGCGAGGAGAGGTCCTTTGTCATACCGATAAATAGATATGTACTTAGGTCGTAGAAGCATTGGCCGTTGCGGTGGTACATAAATATAGATATCAATACACATTGTGTGTTTTCTTATTTTATGTAGAAGAAGTAGGTTCGTCATAGAGTCATACGGTGTTCAGTGTTGGATTTAAAATTAATGGGAGCATTGAATTCTGAGAACAAAAATAATACGTAAGATTTTGAAAAAAATTAGTTTTAAAATTATTTTTTAATTTTTTTTTCAAAATTTTGAGTTTGAAAGTTAATATTTTGAAAGCGGTTCACTAGAATAACTGCATTTAAGATAATGATAATGATAGAGAAGTCGAAAAAAATGGGTCCGACAATTCTGCCTGTCTGTCTGTCTGTCTGTATCGGCACCTACAGCCTAAACGGCTGCACCGATTCGCTTCAAATTTGGTACATAGTATTTTTATGATGTCCTACAGAATTAGCATTCTAGCTCTACAAGTAACGGTAACGGTACCTGCCAAATGATTTTTTATGAAGAGCTGATTTATTTCAAAAACGATAAAACTTTTTGAATGGTGTTTTTTGAGTAAACTTTATGTTTTGGTTATAGTTAATTTTTCAGGAAAAATCTTGTAACGGTACCTCCGATAATAGAACCAGTTTTTTCATGACAGATTTTTGCGTTAGCCACGAATTTCGATGAAAATCTTGATGTGAAATCTTTTTTATAAATAAAAGAATATGAATTCTTTAATTTAAAAAAAAAAACTTTTTTGAGTTTTTTTTAAGTTAATTTTTATCAATGGTTTTTTAAAAGTTTTTAAAATATTTGTTTTCTGATAAGAATTTTAAGCTGCTAGATGTTGGCATACTCAAAAAAAAAAATTTGGATTGATTTCTTCAATGCTTTTTCCCCGAAATCTCAAGCCCCAAGACCATTTTAACACATTAGAGCAAGTTCGTACGACCTAATCGTGCACTTTATTTCAAATTTAAGTCATGTTTTTAGAAAATTGCCTCTCCCGGCTAAACGGAACTGAATAGACCCCCCTCCCATACGATTTGTTTCTTGTCTCGACTCTCGACCCAACCTACATGCTGTAGCTTTTTATAACAGCTTATACTAATCACCCTGTATTATAGTTCTAAAATGTGCCATTTTTACTTGCAAAAAAGTGTAACAAAATGACAGGTACTATAAGGCAAGTTATGCATTCGTAAAAAAAAAAAAAAAATCTAACAATCAAACATGACATTACGATGATAGAGAAGTCGAACAAAGTGGGTCCGACAATTCTGTCTGTCTGTCTGTCTCTCTGTCTGTCCGTGTGTCTGTCTGTCTGTATAGTTACCTACAGCCTAAACGGCTCAACCGATTTGCTTTAAACTTGGTACGTAGTACTATTATGACGTCCTACAGAGGGATTTTTGGAATTAGCATCCTAGCTCCAAAACTAACGGTACCTGCCATACGATTTTTTGTGAAAAATTAAATTTTCTCAAAAACGGCTCCTACGATTTTGATAAAACTTTCTGAATGATGTTTTCTGTGCAAACTTTATGTTTTGGTTGGAATAGATTTTTCAGGAAAAGTCTTATAACGGTACCTCCCATAGGACCGGTTTTTTTAAATCCGATTTTCTCGTAAGCCACTTGACGGATTTCGATGAAATTTTTAATGAAGAAGCCCTTTTATAAACAAAATAATATAAATTCTTAATTTTTCAAAAAAAAAATTTGTTGAGTTTTAAAAAAAAGTTTCAAAATATTTTTGTAACTTTTGTTTTTTCCAAAAACGGTTTAATCTATATTTTTTTAATTTTATTTTTCTGATAAAAACTACAAAGTGCTAGAAGTTGGCATACTCAAAAAAAATTTGGAATATATTTTCGAAAAGTGTTTCAAAAAAAACTGTTTTTTGAAAAAACTGGTCCAACGATTTAAAAAAAAAAAAATTCCTCAAAATTCAAAAACGTAAAAGAAACCTGATGGCTTACTTCACTTTCTCAAAAAAACGTTTAAGGTATTGATTTTAAAGTGATTTATAAAATTTCACATTATTTTTTCAACGCTTTTTTCCCAAAATCTCAAGCACCCAAAACCATTTTAACACATTAGGTCAAGTTCGTACGACCCAGTTGTGCACTTTATTTCTTTTGTCAAAATACTTTTGCCGATGAGTGTTTTTTTTCGGTTAAAATTAACTCAAAAATGAATACTTTTTGAACACTTAAATATGTTATTTCTTTGCATTTAAATTCAAGGAAATGCAAAAGAACTGAGATTCAACCTGTTGACGAATTGGGAGTGATTGCTGGCGAAGTGGAAGAGCCCGTGGCTGAATTTGTCGATGCATCCAGAGTTACTGCCGAAGAAACAGCAGCAGAAGCTGTAAATGAACAGATAGACACAATCCCTGTTTCGGAAAGTTTTTCTTCAACTTCAAAAGCATTCAGAAATTTCGTTTTCGAAACTCCCATTGAGGTGGAAAAAAGTAATGAATACTGTTGTTTCGTTCCTGAGAGAAGACGAATTATTGACCTGCATCTATTTTTGAACAACTTAAAGCTAATTTCGAAACACGGGACAAAATTTAAGGTTTTTACGATTTTTCCAAATGTTCTGTCCAAATTTTAAAACTTTCCACTCCGTTGTGTGTTTACCTTCAATAAAAATCCAACAAAGAAATCCCCAAGCAAATCGGATAATACTCAGCAGAGTAATCCGCGTAAAAACACACCAATTAATTGTATTATGTAGGTTGGTATATAGATACAACCAATTATACCTAGGTAAGTACCTACCGACCTACATCCAAGAAGATACAAGTTCTAAGGCAGATTGTATGAATATTTGCAACTCAGAGTTGGGCGATTTTGCATGGTTATTAACATACCTACATATGTCTCCCTGATTCTAAACATTAAAAAATAATCTTGGGGCATTATATACCTACCTACCTACTTAGGTATGTATATGCTGCATGACTTTTCTGTTTGATTATTTCCTCATTTATTTTAATCCAAACTCCAAAATTGTCGACAAAAGAAAACCATTGAATATTTTTTTCCGAAAACAGAATGGAGTTAGGTATACCTATACCTAGGTAGGTATAACTACATAAAAAAAGTAACGATGTTTCAATAATAATAGGTATATATTCAAATTATTCTTTTCCCTTTGCAATAAGCCCATAAGCAATTTTAAAACAGGTCAAATAGTTATATTGACCTACCTCACACTTTTGTTACATGCAACTTTAAAAAAAAAAAAATGCACGACTGGGTCGCACGTACTTGCTCTGTTGGTGCAATAGTACGATGAAAACAAACTTTTCGATCAATAAGAACAATTCATTTTTGAAAAATTTGGTAAAAACCAAAAAAATTTGGCTAAAACTGGAAAAGTCGATATACGGGAGCTAACGTTAAGAAACCTTTAATATTTAAAATAAGACGTTATCTTTTGGGTGTTATAAATGATACAAATGTTCACTTATGGCCAAATTAATAATACTGTTAAAAGCAATTTCCGCTATTATCATGTATAGCCAAAAACTAAAAATGCAGATTTGTTTGAAGTATTCTATGTATGTTACAGAAAAAGTTTTAAAAATCGGGGGAGCCTTTTTTGAGTAAATTAGAAAAAATGAAAAAATTGGCCAAAATCTAGTGGCTCTTTGTATTGGAGCCACCATTTAAAAAAGAGAAAATGAAAAAAAATCAATGCCATCTGATAGGAAGCTGTAAGGAAAAAAAAAATCTCGACAATGGTTTTTCTTCAAACTGCTATATACCAAGTTTGAAGAAAATCCGTCAAGCCGTTTAGGCTGTAGCATGACGTGAAAAAGCGCACATCCGCACATCCGCACAGACGCACAGACAGACCGACGGACGGTATGGAGAAAACCACTTTTTTGGGCTTCTCTATCATCGTAATGTCATGTTTGATTAAAACCTCGATTTTTTTTTCTGCACGAAACCAATACTTGCCCTATAGAGCAAGTAAAAACAACGATATCAATGTACCTACCTACATATACCTACATTTAAAACAATGTAACGTTTACCTATCTATGCATGTTCATTTTATGTGTCCTGACTCCTGAGTCCTGACCTTCATCAAGATTTCGATCGAGTCCCAAACGAGTTCACATTTTTTTGTTACTGTTATGGCAGCAACAGCAAGTAAAATATGAAAAAAAACAACAATAAAACGAAAATAGAAAAAAAATTACCCACATTACCCCATACTGTGTTTTGAAAAAAAATTGAAAAAAATCCCTTCACCCTTCCATACAGAGAGAATAAAACTTGTCATCGCATTACTAAATCAAAGCGAAAGGACAACAACGAAACCCACAGAAAAACACACACAAAAAGTATCCCCTACTAAAACGTCCAATGCCAATCACCATTCCACTGATCTTTTCCCTCTGCTTTCCTTACCACTACCTGTACCTCCTCTACCACTGTGGCTGCAGCCGGCGCGGTGGTGCGCGCCACCACCGCACCGCACCGCTTTGAGAATAAAAGAGAACAAGAGTAAATGAGTATACCAAAAACAATATAACGAAGAGAAAAGAATATCGCACTACCACAAAGCACACAATTTACATGGCGTTTAAGTTCTGTTCTGAGGTAGATTCACCCTTAAAGACGCGTATTGGCAAATACCGTGTAACGTAAATAAATTTAATTTAATTTAGATGAAATAAAAGAAGATGGTTTCTTTGAATTGCCAATAGACACTGAACCTCTCCACCCAAATACCCTATGGATACCCAAGATTCAAACCAATGTCCCTCAACAACCCAAACCGAAGAGGAAGCCAGGAGAGACAAGCACCCCCATATATCCTTGACTCCTATACCAAGGAACAATCTCTCCATCATCAACTGCCCATGTATAGGTGTATCCAGCATCCCATTACAGATACACTTCGCTAACATGGCACCTTGTTCTCCCTGCTCCTCTTCCCATTCTTCAACATTTCATCTCCATCCCCATCACAGAAGCACGAACCATCTAACAGCATACCACAGGTACTGACCACAAAACACCGTGGAACAGCCTAATGGGTACCTGTCAGCATGTCCGCGCCTATCCGCTACAAGCAATAGGTGTTCTTCTTGCAGCTGCCTCGAGTTGTAGCCTACACCTGAAACCATGGATTCTACTCAAATCCCTCACTCATAACTAGCATCAGAATGCCTAAAATACGAACGACAATTACCTTTCCGAAGTGTTGCCCGTGCAACTCTCTGATTATTTTAACCGGACTTATCGTACAATATAAATAAACAGATCTCATAAAAACTTATCTACTTAACAAGACTCAACGAAGAAATAGACTTTGGCGACAAAATTTCAGGAGAAAAGGAAAAACGGCGGGCCCTTTTCTATTCAGAGCTCGGAGAAGAATCATCTTTAAAAGAAAAGAAGTTAAGTTCAACTTTAAAAGAAAAACTAATTTTGTAACCCCTTCTAATTTATAATAAAAAAAAACTTGAATTATATTTAAAATAAAAGAATATTATTTCATTTGGTTCACAAAACTTTCTTTTGAACATTTTACAAAATTATTTGACATTGACATCAAGAACAACTTGTAGCGACGATGAATTCAGTAGAATTTAACTGTGAATTATGCAGTGATTCCGATTCAGCAGACAACATGGTGGCGTGTGATCATTGTGAAAAGTGGTTTCACTACAACTGTGTGGGAGTTGATAGTTATATCAAAGACCTTACTTACTTACTTACTTAAGGTGGCGCAGACAGTCCATTGTGGACCACGGCCTCAACCAACATTCCTCGCCAGCTAGGCCGGTCCCTAGCCAGTGGCCTCCAGTTGCGCACACCAAGTTGGTTGAGGTCGTTTACCACTTGATCGCGCCACCTTAGATGGGGTCTTCCAGAACTGCGTCGGCCCTCCGGGTTGGAATTGAAGACTTGTCGGGCAGGAGCGTTTTCGTCCATACGCTCCACATGACCCAGCCATCTAAGCCGCTGAATTTTCAGCTTCTTAACCAAGTCAATGTCGCTGTATAGCCCGTACAGTTCGTCATTGAATCTTCTCCTCCATACTCCATTGATACATACAGGCCCGAATATCACCCGAAGAATCTTTCTCTCAAAGATTGTGTCAGTGTCCACGCTTCTGCCCCATACAGCAGGACTGGGATGATAAGGGTCTTGTATAGTGTCTCCTTGGTCCTTTGAGAGAGGGCTTTACTACTAAGATGCCTTCTTAGCCCGAAGAAACAGCGATTGGCAAGAGTGATTCTTCGACTGATCTCTTCACTGATGTTGTTCTGAGAGGTTATAGTGGAACCCAAATAGACAAAGTCCTTGACAACCTCAAAGTTATATCTGTCCATTGTGAAGTTTTGTCCGAGCCTACGGTGATGATCTACTTCACCCGAGGACAGCATATACTTTGTTTTATCTTCATTTACAGCCAGACCCATTCGAGCCGCTTCCACTTCAATACTTGCGAATGCTCCACTGACAGCGCGCTTCGTTCTTCCAATAATGTCAATATCATCAGCATAGCCAAGAAATTGAACGGATCTAAAAAAAATCGTACCGCTGGTGTTGACATGCGAGTTGCGTACGATTGCCTCAAGAATGATGTTGAAGAGGTTACATGACAGCGCGTCACCCTGTCGTAAGCCTTTCTCGACATTAAATGAGTCGGTGGTGTTCTTACCAACCTTGACGGAGCAGCGCGAGTTCTCCATAGTCATCCTGCACAATCGAACGAGTTTTGCAGGGATGCCATGAAGCGACATGGCTCTGTATAGCTCGTTCCTGTTTACGCTGTCATAGGCGACTTTAAAATCGATAAAGAGGTGGTGAGTATCGATCTGGAATTCTTGGGTCTTTTCCAAAATCTGCCGAAGTGTGAAAATTTGGTCGACGGTTGACTTACCGGGTCTGAAACCACACTGATAGGGGCCAATCAGTTCACGTGCGAAAGGGTTCAGACGTTCACACAGAATGGCCGACAAGATTTTATAGGCGACATTTAGGAGACTTATACCTCTGTAGTTGGCGCAGCTTAGAGTATCTCCTTTCTTGTGGATAGGGCACACAATGCTGAGGTTCCATTCGTCAGGCATACTTTCATCCGACCAGATTGAACAGATGAGTTGGTGTATGCTCCTCACCAAGTCATCTCCCGCTGCTTTGAAGAGTTCAGCCGTAAGGCCATCAGCTCCAGCAGCCTTGTTGGACTTTAGTTTAGATATTGCTATCCGAACTTCTTCTTGGTCGGGAGGACGGAAATTTTGTTCATCATCATCCAAATCGAATGGATCATTCTGCCTGACAGCGATTAGTTGGTTGTCTTCGCCGTTTAGCAGTCTGCAGAAGTGTTCTTTCCAAATTCTCAGCACCGACTGTGTATCTACAACGACATTCCCACCCTCGTCTCTACATGCTTCCGCTCGGGCTTTGTAACCCTTGGACGAATGCTTTACCCTTTGGTAGAACTTTCGAACATTGCTTCTGCCGTAGCACCCCTCAATAGATTCAACCATTCGTTTTTCCAGTTCTCTTTTTTTTCTTCTGAAAAGCCGATGTTCCTCTTTCCTCTTTTGCTGGTACACCGCACGGAAAGCGCTCTTGGCAGCTCTAGTTCTGGCATTCAGAACTGCATGATAGGCTTCGTCTTTGGCCAGGTGTGCTAGCCTGCACTCATCATCAAACCAGGTGTTTCGTTGTGGTCGCCTAATGAAACCCAAAACATCCGTGGCAGCGGTTTTGATGGCCATTTTGCAATGTTGCCACTGGGCCTCTGGGTTTGGCGCAGGCGCCGGGCTTGTCAAGAGATAAGAGGAGACATGATTGGCAAAGGTTGCGGCGGTCTCTTGCGATTGTAACTGAGCAACATCAAACTTTCTCACAGTGGATGTTCGGTTCTGCGGTCTGGTGGAGATCCGCATTCGCACTTTAGCTACAACAAGGTAGTGGTCCGAGTCTATGTTGGCCCCTCGGAAAGTGCGGACATCCATGACACTGGACGCATGTCTGCTATCAATCGCAATGTGATCAATTTGGTTGACGGTATTTTGATCAGGAGACCGCCAGGTCCCCTTGTGAATATTGAGGTGTGGGAAGTATGTGCTAGCTAAGATGACACTTCGCCCCGCAGCAAAGTCGATTAGCCTGTGTCCGAGACCAGGACTTTGTATGTGCTGCCTGTGCAGATGCTGAGCATCATCCAAAAGGGCATTCCACACCCACATCGACAATCACCGCACCGACTTCCCTGCCAGAAGCTACAACCGGTGGCAGCATTCCATTTTATGCGGGATGCTCGGGTGCAACCCAGCTATCGGCGGCAAGAATTAGCATAGAAAAAACGGGTCCAACGCAAGCATCTGCAACGTTGCCCAAAATCAGTTCAGATGCAGATAATCAAAACCGCTCGTCAGTCTTTATCAAAGTCTCTTCGTCGAAAGGTCAAATTAATGGTTCGGTGCCAGCAACATCACCATCAGCAAAGCCTACATCCCTCGAAAAGTCATTCAACGCGTCAGTTAGCTGGTCACCTGATCATGTCAACGGAGCAAACCAGAAGACATCAAGGGCATGCGTGTTGCCAGGAGTTGATGCTGGAAAAAGCAATTCAGAGCTTAACATCGATCCAACTTCGAAATCGCAAGCTGCATCTATATCCTCAAAGGGAGTGAGTTCTAAACCCTCTAATAGATCATCAAGAAGAAAGATTGACTTCGAACTACGAAAACTGGAAGAAGAAAAGGCTCTGGAAAAAGAATTTCTCAGCCGTAAGTATCAGATATTATCCGGAAATTAAAGAACAAGCATCGGATTCTGAAATAGATGACATTATGTCTACAGATTCTAACAGCAAAGTTCAGGATTGGTTAGAGAGCGGCAACTCATTGCAAGAGGTCAAAAGAAATGGTTACAAAGTGGCAAACGAATTCTTGAACCCTAAAGGTCATGGCCTTAATGTAGGCAACACATGGCTGGGTGCGAACATAAATTCAGATATGCCAAAACACCATCGGCCGCTTCCACTTGTAACAAATCCTTCGATCCAGCTCACGTCTCAACAAACACTTGTGCACCAATCCGTTTTACCAGCTGTGAATCCTCCTTTCATACCAAACCAATGCAACCGACAGAGCCCTCAGACTCGAAACAAAACAGGGACCACACCTTTAACACGCAACGACAACAACTACAACACCTGCCGCCACCAAGTGTGCATCCCCAAGAACAACAACTACAACACCTGCCGCCACCAAGTGTGCATCCCCAAGAACAACAACTACAACACCTGCCGCCACCAAGTATGCCTCCCCAAGAACAACAACTACCGTCATCCGCCTTCGTCGATCAAGATACAACAATGAGAAGAGTGACAAGCAACCAAATAGCAGCTCGTCATTCAATTTTGAAGGATTTACGTAGCTTCAACGGCAGTCCAGATGAGTGGCCATCATTTATAGCAAACTTCCACCGTACCACCAGGCTTTGTGGCTTTAGTGACGAGGAAAATCTACTTCGATTACAGAAGACGCACTTGAAGCAGTACAGAGTTTAATGAACAATCCAAACTGTGTGCCACGTATACTCTCTGTTCTGGAAATGCTGTTTGGAAAACCAGACAAAATTCTTAACTGCCTCACCGTAAAAATTCAATCAACACCACCGCCAAAAGCCGAGAAGATGGATACTCTCGTGCAGTTTGCTGTCGCCGTTCAAAATCATTGCGCCGCTTTGGAGGGCGCCGGACTAGCATTACATCTTAATAACTCTTCACTCCTTCAAGAATTAGTGGCGAAGCTGCCGGTTTCTATCCAATTAAATTGGGCTTTTTATATGCAGACGCTTCCTGTCTGCACCCTTTCCGAATTCAGTGTCTGGTTGTACAAAATCGCCGAAGCTGCCAACTGCATAACACCTATGCTGAGCAAAACAACAAGAGAAGCTTCAACTATTAGAGGGAATAAACAAAAAGGTTTCTTACATGTGCACTTGGAGGTTAAAGAAGAAGTCTCGAGTTGCGATCATCAAATGCAAGAAGTAACTAAGCGAAAGTGCTGGGTGTGTGGTAGCAACTGTACATCCGTCGAAGCCTGTGCAAAGTTCAAGGATTTAAGCATCACGTCTAAATGGGAAATTGTTCGAGAATGCAAGCTATGCAGATGTTGTCTCAAAAGACACAATGGCTCTTATCAATGCCGCGTAGCTAAAATATGTGGACAAAATAATTGCAACTCAAAACATCACCGACTTCTCCACAACGAAAAACTCGACAAAGGTAATCAACAATCATCCAATGGCCCTGTCAATATAACAGTTGCGCAGCCTAGTAACGCACATATTCAGAACTCGACTTCGGTCATGTATCGCATCATTCCAGTCATTTTACATGGCAATAAGACCCGAGTTGAGACATATGCCTTTCTGGACGACGGCTCGTCATTAACACTGATGGATGAAGATGTTGCGACCCAGCTGAATATTGAAGGGGTAAATGATCCCCTTTGCTTAAAGTGGACTGCCAATACACACAGGTACGAAGATGACTCAAAGGTGATGAGCTTCCATATCTCAGGAGCAAATGACAAAGGTAAGATTTTTCCACTTACCAATGTACATACAGTTAAAAGTCTGCAGCTACCAATGCAATCCTTGGACGCACGTGGATTGCAAGACAAATATGGACACCTAAGACAACTCCCAATTGTTTCCTATACTAACGCCATTCCTCGCCTACTCATTGGGCTTAATAATTGGAAACTGGGACTAACACTCAAATGCAAAGAAGGAAATGTGGATGAGCCTGTAGCCGCGAAAACTCGCTTGGGTTGGACAATTTATGGTTGTTGCCCTCACACTCAACTTCGTTCTGGTTCGACAGTTCCATATAATGAAGATCATCATACTAACGTCCACATATGCGAATGCAGCCGTGAAGTTGAGCTTAAACTTGAGCAGCTAATGAATGATTTTATGTGCAACGAGAAATTTGGTTCTTCGGGTTCCAAAATTCTGCAATCTGCCGATGATCAGCGAGCACTTGAACAATTAAAACAGTACACGAAACGCAAGAACGGCCATTTTGAGACCGGATTGCTTTGGAAGTTCGAGGAGATCCATTTGCCCGATAGCTATCTAATGGCCAGGAAACGTTTGTTTTGCATTCAACAAAGAATGAGTCGGGATTTGAGTCTTGCGGAGGAACTTCACAATAAAATCGAAAGTTATGTCTCGAAAGGCTATGCCAAAAGACTCTCAGCCCAGGAAGCAGCCAAAGATCGTTCAAGTGCATGGTATTTGCCCATTTTCCCGGTACAGAATCCGAATAAACCTGGAAAGTTGCGATTAGTTTGGGATGCCGCTGCGAAATCTGGAGGAATTTCTCTTAATTCGGTGCTTTTAAAAGGCTCCGATTTATTGACATCCTTAATGTCAGTCTTACTCAAGTTTCGACAAAGGCGGTTTGCAGTTTGTGCGGACATCCAAGAAATGTTCCACCAGATTCGGATCAGGAAAGAGGATCAGAACTACCAACGATTTCTATGGTGCAAACGAGACAGTAACGAAGTGAAAGAATACATCATGTTAGTGATGACATTCGGAGCAACATGTTCTCCTTGCTCAGCGCAGTTCATCAAAAATAAGAACGCAAAAGATTTCGAACATGATTTTCCTAGAGCTGTCAAGTCAATCCGCGAAAACCACTATGTGGGCGATCTTATGGACAGCGTGGACTCCGAAATAGAGGCGGTAAGACTTGCTAAAGATATAATTTTTATCCACCAACAAGGGGGCTTCCACATTAGAAACTGGATCTCAAACTCCAAAGAAGTCAATGAAACCTTCCAGTCCAAATCTCCAGCAGAAGTTAACCTCGACACGAAAACTGAACTAGCACCTGAAAAGGTTCTCGGGATGTGGTGGTCAACTGCAGAAGACTATCTAACATTCAAAATCACCACCACTTCAACGAATACTGCAGTGCTCTCTGGGCAAAGAACACCAACCAAACGCGAAGTACTACAAATCTTGATGAAAGTCTTCGATCCACTAGGGCTTGTAGCCAATTTTCTCATGTATGGTAAAATCCTACTACAAGAAATCTGGCGGCGTGGGATCGGTTGAGATGACCCAATCCAAAAGGCCGAGATGAACAAATGGCACCACTGGATAAGCTTTCTGCCACAGATTGAGAAATTACGGATACCGAGATGTTACGTCTCAACAAACTCTGGCCCGACTTCGAGCTTCACGTTTTCGTGGATGCCAGCGAAAATGGCTTTGCTGCTGTGGCCTATGCCCGGATGGTTTCATCAAACTTCGTTGAATGTACACTGCTTGGGGCCAAAACGAAAGTGGCTCCACTCAAAAGTCTTTCGATTCCCAGACTCGAGTTACATGCTGCGCTACTGGAAGCTCGGCTTGCCAAAAAGATGTCAGAGTCTCATTCCATCACATTTAAGAGGCAGTTCCTTTGGTCAGACTCCAGGACGGTTTTAAGTTGGCTAAGATCTGATCACCGCCGCTACCGACAGTTTGTCGCAATCAGAGTTAGCGAAATACTCGAAATACTATTTTGAATCGAAATACTCGATATAACACAAATCGAAGAGTGGAGATGGGTTCCTACCAAACTTAACGTAGCTGACGATGCGACTAAGTGGCAGAAAGTTCCGAACTTCACCACATCGAGCCCATGGTTTAAAGGACCTGCCTTTCTTATGAATTCCCCAGAGACTTGGCCAAAAGAAGAAAGTAGTAAACTGAACACGATTGAAGAGTTAAAATCTCAGTTTCTCGGAGTACACCTTTTTGAGGATCGACATTTGTTCCAACCGGAGCGATTTTCGAAATGGCCTCAACTTCTACACCTCGCTGGACAAGTCGTTCGCTGTGCCTTTAACTGGAGAACGACACAAACAAAGTCAAGCAAAAGAACTGGGACCTTGACGAAAGAAGAACTTCAGCGTGCCGAAATAATACTTTTTAAGCAAGCTCAACACGATGTATTTTCCGAAGAGATTGCCAGTTTGTCTGTTAGAGGTAAGATAAATAAATCAAGCTCAATTGTTTCCCTATCTCCTTATCTAGACGACTCTGGAGTACTTCGAGCTAACAGCAGAATAAACAGCCATGATGAACTATTCTCGGATGTCAGACGTCCGGTGATTCTTCCAACCCAACATTATATAACGTCTCTTGTAGTGAACGATTACCATTTACATTTACATCTGCAAGCTGAGAGCCGTCATTGCCAAAGTAAGAAGAGACTGCCAGACCTGTTAGAATACTGACGCGCATCCACAACCTCCAATGATGGCTGAACTTCCAGTTGCCAGGATATCTGCGTTCGCATGACCATTTTCGTTCACCGGTGTGGACTATTTCGGGCCTTTGCTGGTCGTCAACCTCAGAAGGACTGAAAAAAGGTATGGAGTTTTGTTCACCTGTCTCACCACCCGTGCAGTCCATATTGAGATCGCTTATTAACTGACGACCGACTCTTGCATACTCGCTATTCGCAACTTTATTGCTCGGCGGGGAACTCCAGTCGAGCTCTTTAGCGATAATGGAACTAACTTCCGAGGAGCTGAGAGATAACTGAAGCAGGCATACCAAGAGATGGACAGCGACAAGCTTATAAAAACCTTCACTTCAGTCAACACAAAATGGACCTTCATCACTCCAGGATCGCCTCATATGGGAGGAAGTTGGGAGCGACTTGTGCGTTCCGTTAAAACTGTGCTCAACCAAATCGCTCCAAGTCGCAATCCCTCTGACGAGTTGCTGAAAAGTATGTTACTCGAGGTCGAAAACATTATAAATTCTCGCCCTCTAACATACATACCCATTGCCTGTGAAAACGAGGAAGCTATTACGCCGAACCATTTTCTGTTGGGCTCATCCAACGGATCAAAACCCTGGGCTGTTTTCAGCGATGAAAGAGATGTCCTAAGAAAAAACTGGCTGAATTCTCAAAGATATGCGCAACATTTCTGGCGCCGTTGGATAAACGAATACCTGCCAACAATAACAAGACGTACCAAGTGGTTCGCTCCAGTCAAGCCCATAGAGAAGGATGATATTGTTTTGATCGTGGATGCTAGCAGTCCCCGTAATTGCTGGCCAAAAGGACGAGTTATCGAGACGAGAGTCGCCAAGGACGGCCAGGTAAGGAGTGCAACTATTCAAACCAAAACAGGCATCTATGAGAGACCAGCTGTCAAGTTAGCTGTCCTGGACGTACGCAAGGAATGAGTAGGCCCACGAGTGGACATACCAGGAGGAGGTGTTGCCCGTGCAACTCTCTGATTATTTTAACCGGACTTATCGTACAATATAAATAAACAGATCTCATAAAAACTTATCTACTTAACAAGACTCAACGAAGAAATAGACTTTGGCGACAAAATTTCAGGAGAAAAGGAAAAACAGCGGGCCCTTTTCTATTCAGAGCTCGGCAAAGAATCATCTTTAAAAGAAAAGAAGTTAAGTTCAACTTTAAAAGAAAAACTTATTTTGTAACCCCTTCTAATTTATAATAAAAACATAAGCGAGAGCTACAGTACGTTTGCAACGAACTGTTGGATACCCTATTCCCCATATTTTTGTATGTGCATGAGTCTGCCTCCCGCAAACAGCCGATGTTTCAGAAACAAAATTCTTCTTTAGCAGACAGAAAAAAATCCAATAACATTTATTTTATTCGGTGTGATGTTCAATTAGTGCTGGCGCAATAAAAAACCGCCCAAAGTTAAAACGTTTTATTGCCTAGGCAATTGTTATGAGCTCAGTGACATTCAATTTTATTCTTGAAGGTCGATTTGAACAAAACAAGACAAAACTTAAATTTTTAAAAATTAGATTTGGAATGGAAATAGCGATTATGGGTGTTTTTAACAATTATTGGACAACACTCTGCTACGTAACCAAGGAATATAAATCCAAGTGTTCATCTGTTTACTTCAAAACTGCGACCGATAGTTAAAAAACGTTAAAAAAATTAATGCATTATACGACTTTTGACGGAAACGCCCCTTAAAAGTGGGCGTGTCTTAAAAATTTGAAGCACTAACTGCACTTTTTTCAGTATTTAGGCATATGTGTAAGACTACAGCTGAATCGAGTAGTTTTTAAACAATCTTACCTGAACAAAGGTATTTTACCAAAATCACGCCTTTAAAAGTGGGCGTATTGAAAAAATTTACAAAAGAAAATGTAGAGATATATTTCTCAAATAACGAACGGAAGGAAAAAGGTTTAAATTAAACATTGGAAATGCCTTAAATTGTTAAGGCTACGTTTTTCGTTCTTTCATGAAAAGTAGGCGTAAGCCACGCCCAAAATTCAAAAATTTCTTTTCATATACAAACCTTTTCGTTTCTTTTAAGAGACGCAAAATTTTGGCTTGCGGATTAATTATAAATACCGTTTATTTACAAAAACAATTTGTTTATAGTTTCTAATGAAAAGTGGGCGTCAGCCACGCCCAAAATCAATTTTTTTGATTTCATACACAAGATGTTTATGTGCCAGTAAGACTCACAAAATTTAATGTTTTTCGCTTTAATGTAACAATTGTTATTTTATAAAAACAATATTGATGGTTTTGTATGAAAAATAGGCGTAAGCCACGCCCAAACTGAAATATTTTTATTTGATTGGAAAAAAGTTTACCTAAAGCTTACGTGTGCAAAATTTTAGCGTTATGCTTTTATCGTAACTGTACAAAAAAACATAATTTAATTTTATTAAATTGAGGTTGTTCAGCAAAAATGGCGATTGTGGGCGTGTTTGCAAGCGGATTTTACCGATTCAAGAACTTAGCCTTACTCTTGAACCAAAGATTAAATATACCAAATTTCAGCTTTCTAGCTCAAAAATTGCGACCTCTAGAGAGTATACATACGGACGGACGGACGGACATGGCTAAATCGACTAGGCTTTTGATTCTGAGTCAGAATATATATACTTTTCTATACCTAACGGTATTATTTCTCTATGTTACAAACTCCACACCAAATACAATATACCCATTCTATGGAATAGGGTATAAAAACTTGAATTATATTTAAAATAAAAGAATATTATTTCATTTGGTTCACAAAACTTTCTTTTGAACACCGAAGATTTCGCTTCAGATCGCATTCACTGCACTAGCTATAGCTATCTAAATTCTGTATTGAATGGACGGAAGCGATCCTATGCTGGCAACGCCCCCTTTCTCATCAACTGATCGTAGAGAACAGTCAATAGGAACGGCATGCGACAACGTAGAACCGTGGCCGAGATCGACCGTCGCGGTGGCTGGCAGTACCATAGCCATGACCAGCTCAGCCAGGCCGTGGGCACTTGCTCCGGGATCTACTTGATCGGTGTTACCTCTATTTTTCACTGCCGACCGGTGAACTCATGATGTGCGAGTTCAAATATGAAATTTTAAAAAGCTTAAGGGCCCTCATAACCAATGTTGACAAGACGGAGAAGATTTGATTATTAAGAAATGAAGATTCGAATACGCACCTCTTATCATGAATGATCATAGTTCAGAAGAAAAGAATCATGACAGATTTACTAAACTACCAAACTGCTGCCACGATGTATCGCAGAATGTGGAAGAGGTGACTAATATTGTAGGGAGGGAGGATCATAGATGTAGCTCGATCCCCCTTGGTATCTCAACCCACCCAACTCATAAACGAAAACCATCTCTCTCGATTATGACCTTGGTTGACCGCGTACCTGTGAGTCCCTACGACTCAACATTATTGTTGGACAACCCCAGAGAAATATGCTTGCTCACATCACTACCCTAACTTAAACCTAATATCTAAAACGAGATACTAAAACTTATCTCCTCATTGTTGCATCAATAATACTCCCTATGAGTATTCGGTTGTACATTGCCTTGTTCTTCGCGGAGGAAGGGCGAGATTTACCACTCTCCCTAAAAGTATCTTACTCAAACATCCTGAAAGTCGTGCCTGGCTTTCATCTAAATCCAAGAAAAATAATTGAAATTCAAATGCAAAGTGTTTTCTAGTAAACGTTATAAAAGAAGTCTTATTTATTAAGGAATTACTTAAAATCTAACAAGGTATCAACTTATTAATACATCTTAATAATCAAATATAGGGAAAATAAGTAAAATTAAAAAAAAAAAAGTTAAACTCGAACTATTCTTAGCTGATTGTTAACTGAATCGAAGTCGTACAAATTATTAACAGTATTCAATAGATAATCTAAAGTAAATAAATGGTAATTTATTAAAATGTTACATCTATCTCATTCGCAATGTCTTAATTAGATTGAAGTAAGATAACCATTGCTTTGCTTAAAAATCTAAAGAAAGTGTTATACTTGTCGCAAGGAATTCGGATACAAGTAACTTCCATTAATGCGACGAAAGGTATTTCATGAATTCTAATTTATATCGCGGACCGAGTAAATTTGCAAGGCTAAAAACTTGCAAAGGAAGAGTAAAAATAAAAAAAAAATCTTTACCGCGGCGTTGAACTCTCACCGATGAGAAGTTCGGACAGAATCATATTTAAGTAACAGACATTACAATGTAGTCTTCTTAAATGAACTTTCAACTAATTTTGTAGTCAACTCCGGTGTCCCTCAGGGTAGTCACTTAGGACCAATTTTATTTATATTATTTATTAACGACTTAGCTTTGACCATTAAAAACTCTTCAATATTAATATATGCAGATGACGTAAAAATTTTTAAAAGTATTAAATCACAATCTGACTGCTTGTTATTACAGGAAGACCTTGTTCTATTTCGGGAGTGGTGCAATCTAAACCGTCTTGTCTTAAATGTCGACAAGTGTAAAAGTATGACTTTTACACGCAAACAAAATCCCTTTGTATTTAGTTATATGTTTGATCTGTCACCGTTAAACAATGTCTCTGTATTCTCTGACCTCGGTTTAATCCTAGACTCAAAACTAACTTTCAACTTTCACTTGGACTATATAACTAAAAAAGCCAATAGAATGCTAGGATTCATAAAGAGATTTAGTCGCGACTTTCAGGACCCTTATGTTTTAAAACTTTTGTTTGTATCGTTCGTAAGGCCAATACTAGAATACGGATGTGTAGTATGGTCACCATATTACTCTATTCACATAAATAGACTTGAAGCAGTTCAAAGAAGGTTTATGCGTTTCTGCCTACGTTTCTTTTCTTGGTCTCCAAATAATATTCGTCCTCCTTACTCTCATAGACTTGCGCTAGTTAAACTTCCCTCTATGACCCATCATAGGCAATACCTTCAGTTTTGCTTTATTACTAATGTGATGAATGGCTCTATACTATCTCCATCAGTTCTGAGTAGATTTAACTTTAGTTTCAGTCGTACAAGCATAAGGCTGCAACAACCTCTACAACTACCTTTCAGTAGATCAAACTATGGTGCCAATAATCCAATAAATCAAATGGTCTTAATCTTTAATAAGTATTATTTTCTTATAGTTTCGATAAATGATAATTTCAAAAGCGAATCTTTCAAAACTTTATTTTATAATGCCTTAGCATAAATGCAGGCTTTTATTAATTAATTGTGATTCATGATAATTTTGTACTTTGTAATAATTGCTTAGATATAGATATATGTAGTTCATAAGTTTGTAAACGTTAGTTATTAACGACTTAAATAAATCAGAATCAATGATAAAGTAATACCAGACGGAAGGTATTCAGTTTCGAATACTCTGGATGTTACACGTAACACAGAAATTAAACTGACCTGAGAAACAAGGGTCTTGAATTTGGTAGGTATGTATAGGCAGACAAGAATAAGTCACAATCTTTAACCATATCAAACCAAGTATCAACATCAATATAGTTAAAATACCATGCATGAATGAATAGTTCGTCTTCAATCATGCAATCGAGTAAATGTAAATATATATCAAATCAAAAGTCAATATGTAAATATAATTCAAGAACATGCAATATTAATAGTTATATTATCTGCTACCAATCGGGTAGAATCAGATAAAAATGATGTTCACTTACGGTGTAACTGAAGTGCACTTCCGGAACAACCTGTGAAAAATTATTAGTTAAATGTGCTTTTAAAAGTTATTACTTTCTCTACCGTTTGATATATAAAGCAATCTCTAACATGGACTGATACTCAAGGCTTGTACTATATTTAACGTGGTCGGTTGAGATTGTTGCCTTGGAATTGCAGACTTGTATCTTTAACCGATTCTACATCTAACTCAAATGTAATGGACACAATCAATATTCACGCGAAACGAATTTTGTATTGATCGCTAATGTGTCTCTTGATGAACAAAAAGGATATAAAACACGACAGGACTGTATAATAAACAAACGTTAAGATCGTATAAGTATGACGCCGAAAGGCAGTGAGTAAGGAACTATGTTGACGCGACGTCAAGCGCGGATGAAAGCGGTCTGGACGCGAAACTGGATTGTCGTAAAGACTAAGTGAAACTAAAAAGTGTAACGAGAAATAAAAAGTAACTAATGAATTATGATCAGACAAATAGGTCTGGTGCTCGAATTATTGTAAGCTTAACTAGCTTGGGTTGAAGTACCGGCATGTAAAGAGGAAGAAAACCAAAATAGCACACGTTTATATATTCAAATTTCCGAGTTATAGACATGAAGCACGGGCTTCGTTACTAATTCTTGACTCAATTCGCGAATCTTAATAGTTTTATTTCGGTAACCGATCAAAACATTACGACAGGAGGATAGACGGCACGGAAAATAAAGGTAGGACAATAAAAAAAAATCTTTGAATTAATCCGATAGGAAGTTCTTATCTTCTTATTGTTTGAGTACAAAATAGGTTTCGAATCATAACAAGAATTCATATAAACCATTATAATTCACTTATAAGTAACAATATTCCTTCAGGATACGTTCGTAAGTGACGTATGGGTGGAGGAGGCGTAAGGTACTGCCACGAATTGAAGATTAATTTCAATAAATGGTATCGGAATGCGAACACCACCGTCCGTGGTCGTACGCGCAATGCAATAAATTGCCAAAGTGCTTTGATAGGCAGTTATGTACCCGCCTGTGGGTTTCGTTGGAGCGGAGTATATATTCCTCGCTCATAAAATATAACACACAAAATAATCACAAAGACAAAGACTTTACCTGGAGTGTCCAGATGGGTATTATTAGATAAATAAGTATAAAAATATGTCCGGATCAGAAGACTACAGTTGCAGGAACTGGTAAGTAAAGTTGCAATTGGTAAAGTTGCAGGAACTGGTAAGTAAAGTTGCATTTGGTAAAGTTGCAGGAACTGGTGCAACAAAAAAATTCCTTCCTATCCGTTGGAGTGTGGGCCTAGTTATAGGCAATCCGGTTGAGCGATATATGGCGCTCCGATATCCTGAGGCAAAGGCACCGATGTGTGTGCGTGGGTGGTAATATAGGATTGTCGCCACAGCACGTTTATGTCACGCACTAATGCGTTATGACACCACAAGGTTGTGATGCTAAGGAGGATGCGTCTTGTCCCAAACACAAAAAAAATCTGCAAACGTCGGTGAGCCGGCGAGCGGATCAACGCTCGACGTTTGCTTGAGATGTGTTTAAGGATGCGTATAATGAGGAATTTTATCCTCTTAATGTTGTGCACGTGTGTGCGCCGAAGCCAAGACAAGAGATGGAGCACCAAAGAAAAAGCATCGAGCCTTTGGATTAGATATGCACGGTCTGTGCAAATATATAATTTCCACTTTTTGTCCTTTTTTTTTCTTTATAATTTGTATTTTCGTAAAAATTCTTACAATGGGTGTAAACAACTCTTTCACCGCCTCATGAGTATTCTCAACTCATCCTGGATGTCAGAAACACACAAATTCGGTGGCAGCTTCCGCTGCCCTAGTTTTATATTGGTGTGTCGTCCCTTCGAGTTCATCGGATGTCAATAGCTAATCCTATTAATAAAGATAGGGAAAAATCCCTAGGAATTAGTATACCGGCCACATGGCTTCACCAATTTTCATTAATCCTTGGAACAGATTTGCAAGAATTGCTCCAAAGACTAAAGTTAATCGAAATTCTTACCTTTAGAAATGTTTCCAACTGCTTTTCTTTTAGTAAAAAGGGAGTCCAACTCCCATCCTCAAGTGATTAATAAATTCACTTAATCACCAGACAGAGTTTCCAAAATGGACGCGGCTCTGCTGGTTAACAAAAAAAAGTTCTGCGTTTTGCGTTGTTTCTCGCTCTGATGCTGTCTTCAAAATGAAATCTCATAATAATTTTACGATCCACACTTCTTTTTATTCAATAGCCAACGCCCTGTTTTCCAATGCATTCCTCTTTCCAGTATTCGATGTGCTTCTTCGCTACCTCGATAGGTGGCTTGGAATGATAGGCCTTAAGGACTATTCACATGAGAGCGACCAACGAATGGACGAATTGACGAACAAATCAGATTTTAAGCATTTATAAAGCTAATTTCTTGGCTAAAACGTGACCGCTCGATAGAGATTGAATTTTTAAAATAATTTAGTTTATTAAAATATGCGATTTCAATTGTTTAAATAAGTCAAATTGTGTAAAATAAATTGTTCGCCGCGAGCTACAAAGTGATTGCTACGAACAGTCAAACTCTATTCGCATTCCACATACCATCCACAACGCAACGAATAACCTCAAAATCTCACTGTTCAATTGTGATATACGGACATGACGTTCGTTGTTCGCAACGAATAAAATAAATTGCATGTGAATGAAACGTCAAAATGGACGAATGTTCGTTTATTCGTTGGTCGTTGGTCGCTCTCATGTGAATAGTCCTTTAAGGGCGAATGCTCACTGCTCATTTTGTCGAAAGTGAGATCTGATTTGTACATCAGCATGACAATTCGAACAATTATGATAGAATTATTACTGTGAGGTTATGGATTACACTGGGTGGCGTGAAATGTATATGTGGTGAGTACTAAACAGTGGAGTTTTGATCGCTACCACAGACATGTTTAGTTGTCAGAAAGCTATTTCTGTCACTGTGATGACAAGGTCGTTCGGTCGATAGAGCTGTCAAGATGACATTAGTGATTTTAGAATGCATATATTTTGGTATTTGTCGTTATGAGAATTCCAGAAGATGACATGGGTTTCTTGGTTCGCTTAGAATGGATACATATCAATTATGTAGTTTGTCGGTATTGAAATATTAACTTTGGCGTAAGCGAAGTACCTGTCATTATGTTTCGGTATGGCGTAACAAATTTTTAATGTCATCTCACACATTAATTTGAATAACTAATCTGACATTCCTGTGGGAATAACAAACAGACTAGTCTTTCTTCACTACGAGGTGACAGCTAATGTGACATGACCATTATAACATATATAATGACAGATCTTAGCTTCATCTGCGCTGGATTCGTATTTACACAAAGTTCTATGTACTACAGAAATGGCACCTCGAAATTTATGGAAACATACCGACACTGTGATTACATGGTTTCGATTTGACAGTTCACGCGAAGTGAACGGCCGCATCGGCTACTTGGCTCGAATTGCTGACAAAGTGCCCATCTGTCACTTTTTGTGGATCTGACATACTCTATGTCATGGATATTTCCGTATATCTTCTCGGATCGATGTAATCGCTACGCCCGTAATTTCTAGGTGTGCACGAAGTATAAATTAAACTAGTGCGCAATATTTTTATCGTTCCATGTAGGTTTTCCCATTGAATTCTTGGAAGCGAAGGCATTCTGGAATGCCTCTGTAGTCTGGAAATTTGTGGAATCTGATTTGTGGACGTGGAGTCCATTTTGAAAGTGGATCCCTTTTTGGATGGAATCCATTTTAGGTGGATTCCAATAAACGCGTTCAGTGGGTTTTGAGAAAGTTCAGTGGGTTGTGAGAAAATAATCTACTTGCCAGTAGATGGCACCGGTGGCGTTCATTCTTGCCAGTGACTGGCGAGAAAGTTTTCCCTACAAAACTTGGAGTTTCGACTAAGTCCACTTAGTCTAATCTCCAAGAAAAGGATAACTTCTCGCAAATTTGGATTAGTGTTTACGGTCCTCTCACTCGTCGTATCGTAAAGACACTGTGACTCTATTACGTCTAGTCGGTCGAAGACAAAAAAAATAATTTTACGCGATGTGCAACTTTGACGTCATTGGTGTACTCAATCGGATATCTGAAATACAGGAGAGAATTGTTATCTGTCAAACCAAGAGTCTCATGCACAGCTGAGAGCCGGGCAAAAAAAAAATTAGCTTTATGCAAGATCTGTGTTTCTTTGAGCACTTTGGTATACTCAACCAATTCGGTTGTAAATCTAATTAAGACTTTATCAAATGAAAATCAAGGGAAAATCAGGTTGTTTTAATGTAAATCCGGGATGCAGTTGAAGGTCAGGTATTTTCAAAGAATCATCTCTTCAGGTCTTTTGTATGACACGTTGACTTGTGTCCTCGCCTATCTTCTACTTCATACAAGTTATTACCACACACTTGGCTCACACGAACTTTAATGAATTTTGGGCATAATTTAGCGCTTACATGTTAAGTTGTGTCGCTTAAAACATGATTTCTTTTGTAGATCTCATCACCAACTTTAAACGTTATGTCCCTACTCCGAAGGTTATAATATTTTTCGTATGCTTCGTGAGTTTTTATCAATGCTTGTTTCAAATAAGAGTGAATGATATTCATCTTGGCCACCTTGGGGAGCCAATCTATCTCTGAACAGTTCAGTCCACCTAAGTCTCTCAACAAGCGATAATCTTTCAGAAATTTGACCACGGTCGCGGCTGTTGCCTTGCGCAGTGGTTTAATTAAACCAATATAGTTAATTGGTCTAAAACAATCACGATGTAAACATTACCAGACCTTGACCTGGGACAGGGCCCGACAAAGTCAACATACAAATGCTGAAACGGTCTGTCTACTTCAAAAGAGTTTCCCATTTCTGCTCGCAACGTCATGTTGCCAGCTTTGCTAGTCTTACATGTCTCACATCGGTCTACGTATGATTTAACCTGCGTAAACATGCCTGGCCAATAGAATCTGTCTCGTAACCTATAAATTGTTTTCACTACCCCACCATGCGAAGCACGTGGCGGGTCGTGAGCTAGTGAAATCAGAGATTCCGTCATTTCTGATGGAACCCACAACTTCCAAGTTAGATCGTCGGCCAAGGGATTACCAACTGTATGTTTAGTGCGTTTGTACACATACCCTTCCGACACTTTGAGGTCAGGTAACCGTTCCTGCTCCTTCCTGATATGACTGATGATATCAAGATAACCTTCAGATTTAAAGGACGGATCCTCAAGATCGATGTGGAGCACATCCGAGGTTCCGATCTGCGGTAGACATGAAAGGAAAGCTGACACTGTCAACTCATCGTCTTCATATGCTCTAGATAGAGCGTCTGGCACGACATTCAATGTTCCCTTTCAATGCTCCACTACAAAATCGAAGCCTTGGAGTCGCATACTCCACCTCGCTAATCTTCCGGTAATCTTTCATAGTCATCAGCCATTTCAGGCTGGAGTGGTCGGTAATAACACGAAAATGGTATCCCCCAACGTAAGATCTAAACTTCTGGATACCCTCAAAAGCTGCTAAGCACTCGCGCTCTGTCACCGAATAGTTTCTCTGTGCAGCATTCAGTTTCCGGGAGAAGTAGTATATAGGCTGCTCCGCTCTGGATTCGTCCCGCTGACAGAGTACACATCCGATGCCAGTCGCGGATGCGTCGCAGAGAATGATGAATTCCTTGGAGAAGTCCGGATTGACTAATGCAGGCGCTGAAGTCGAAGCTTGTTTGATTTGCAGGAATGCTTCAATAGCTTCTGGTTCTAGCTTGAAGGCTTTTCCCTTTTTCAATGTCTCAGTCAAGGGTGCGGCTAGGGTGCTGAAATCCTTAACAAATCGCCGATACCAACCTGCCATACCGAGAAACTTGGCGAGTTGTGTTTGGTAGCGGAAAGCTAGTAATTGCTGAAATCTTGTCAGGATCAGCTCTCAAGCAACCCTGACCGACCTTATAACCGAGATAGTTAAGCTCATCAAAACAAAACTTCGACTTCTCGACGTTAATCGTCAGACCTGCATCCGTCAAGCACTTTCCGACTATCTCCAGAGTCTGTATGTGTTCGTCAAAATCCTTCAACACAACCAATAGATCGTCTAAGTACACGAAGACTTGATCTCGTAATCCCAATGGAATTACGCGACTCATTAGGTAGACTTTGTGCCGCATTACATAGACCGAAAGGCATGACCTTAAATTGGTACAGTGGTCGGCCCGGTACCGTAAAAGCGGTCTTTTCCCTCGAACTTTGCTCCAGCGGTATCTGCCAAAACGCATCCTTCAGATCCACGCTAGAAATATAGCGCGTCTCTGTCAGACGAGCTAGCAGCCCCTCTATATGCGCAATTGGACGAGCATCTTTCTTAATCACGGAGTTCACCTTCCGAAAGTCCAAACACAATCGGTTCTTGCAAGGCTTGCGAACAAGCACCACTGGAGAACTCCATGCGCTGGAACTTTCCTCGATGATTCCCAACTAAAGCATGCGGTCCAATTCCGCGTACATGAGAGTTTGTATCGCCGGAGAAACGGGATAGTACCTCTGCTTTATAGGTACGGTTTCAAAATAGTGATTTTTGGAAGTTCAAGAGGCTTTGTCGGTTTGGACACTTGAATTCCGGGTATGTTTAATCGTAGCGAACCCCCACGGTCATTGGGTTGTTCCTGCTCTCGTTTCCCGCTAAACATTTCGGACAAGTCGGGCTGTATGCGTCAGCCAATCCGCAAGGAAACAAAATACTTTGTCGATTGGTCTTGCACAATCACGAAAACTATGGCCAAGAACTTGGCAATTCCAACATTTTTGCAGTTTAGGATCCCTCTGGATCGCTTCGATACTTGTAACGGGCAATGCCACGGTTAAATCCTGACAAGGTTCTCCTTCGATTTCATTGACGAATCGCCTTGCAGGTGGACGTTGTGCGCTTGGCACGAAATTCGGACGTGTGTTCTCATATTGAGACTGAGCTTTTTCAATAGCTCGACAATAATAAGCCAGCTGTCTTAAACTGGACGGACTGTAGGTAATGAGGAGTTCACTCATACGCCTACGGATATTTGTTTTGATAATCTCTATGAGCTCTTTTTCAGGTCTAGGAACCCGCATCCTGCAGTTCAGGTGTAGAATGGCATCGTAGAAATCATTGAATGTCTCGCCATTCAACATCTTGCGATCCGAAAGCTTCCTGAAGAGCTCTGTGTCAGTCTCCAAACTGCGGTATTGTTCTACCAAAGCAGTTTTTTACTCATCCCACGTAGTGTGCTTGTTGCCTTTCAGGTACACCCAGAAAGATGACTCTATAGAGTCGAAATTGAACGCGTTTAATCGCGTCATGAATTCATCTAAATTCGAGCCTAGAGGCATTTCGGCTGGATTGACATCCGGCAAAGGTGGCACTCTAGTTGGCTCGTAGTGAGGTGTGATTCGGTTGGCATCCTCTTCGTTGACTGGTCTGTACGCCGACGGAAAATATCGGGAAGTGGTTGGTCCAGAAGGGACATTAAGATTCACGACACGTGTAGTGTCTG
This sequence comes from Platycheirus albimanus, assembly GCA_916050605.2. NCBI lineage: Eukaryota > Metazoa > Arthropoda > Insecta > Diptera > Syrphidae > Platycheirus > Platycheirus albimanus. Next base: position 212,102,299 of record OU696696.1, read on the forward strand.
GATTAGCTGCATTAGTTAGTCGCGTGACCTTTTGCGTAGAAGTAGCGTCTGGCGGAGCAAGTGGCCTTGTAGGGGGAGCAACTGGCTGAGTAGTTTTGACCGTACGTTTTTGCAGTAGCTGAGCGACCTGGTCTAGCAAGCGTGCATGACTCCTCTCTAGCTCTTCTGCCATGAATTGTCTATCATTGACTCTGTGTAGGTCAATAGTAGCGGAAACTACCTGCTGTATATAAGCAGAATGATCGGCTGCATCTTTGCCTAATTGCTCTTTGGCCATTGCGACTTCATCGTCGTCTACTACGACGCTTTTATCGACGGTATTGTTCTCCACTAGGTTCTCGGCTTGACTGTCTTCGTCTTCGGAGTGATTCTCCACGATATCGTTTTGGCCGCGGCCGGGTTTCGGTTTTGATCCTCCAGGAGCCATTGGGACAAACTCCTTGTACTTTGTAAGATAAGTACTTCTGTCTGTTCGTTTAGGTCTTGAGCTGTTCATTCAATCGCAACAAGAAGGAAATCGGTAAAACCGCGCCAAACGCGTAAATCAAAGATAAAAAGAAATAAGTATATTATAGCCCGTGAGAAATTCCTCGAACGGATACTAGATGAGTGATAACAAGGTAAAACAAAAACCAAAAACAACTTGTCAAATCAAAAAGTGGAAAATTCAAATGTACCGTGGGCAATTGCCTTAAACGGTCATTTATCAATCTAAATCAATGTACTTTGTAAGTCTGGTGGATAATAATCCTAGTAGTCCGTGAGAATTTCCTCGAACGGATACTACTCGAGTAATGCAATAATAAATAAGGTAAGTCCAAAATCGACAATAAAAGAAAATTTTTCAAATACACCGTGAGCAGGACCTCTAACGGATATTTGTAAATCAAGTAATTCAAATAAAGAAAGTTATCAAAGTAAACTTAAATCTAAAAGTGCTTAATATTAAAGATAAGTATATGTCTAAATAATCTCGTCTACTGAAGGTTTTAACTCAAAATGCTATCACTTTCTCAACGGAAAGCTCAAATGTATACCTAATTGTATCCTCGCTAAATATGTTCTACAATTACGGAAGAAGAATTCAAAAAAAAATAATATGTATTGATACTTAACTAGTGCTCAAAAATCTTAGTTGGTACTTACGGCTTAATCTTAAATCAACTTTACTCAATAATGGTGGGCACTATCCCAATAAACTATGAACTATAATTTGTAAATTCTAAATACGGGCTCTATCCCAAGAATAAATGGTGGGCTCTATCCCAAAACTACACGTCCAATCAAGAAGTTACGTCTCAACTTGATTGACGGAATACTCAAAAAAAAAACTCAAAACTAAAATATATCAAAAATATCTAAATATATATAAGGTTGTATTTCATAAAAGGATTCGGGAGGTGGTAACCCTCCTCTTCGTAAGAACAAGGTGTACACTAATCGGTTCTGCAACATAACCGATAACAAAAAAAAATATCAAGGTAAAAATATTAGTGTGTGTAGACATAATACATTACGACGTTCTATTGAGAGAAAACGACAATTTCTTTTAAATGAAAAGTTGTTCAAGTATGCGAAGGTGGCATTACGCTACTGCAGACGTACATCGGGTATTAAACACCAATTACCGGTTAGCGCTTCATGTCTCGTCGCACACCGTCACTTCCTAACATCTATCAAAAATGACTGAAAATTCTAAAACAATCTGGGTAGTATAATAAATCAAAAAGATAAGTTGAACTTGTAATTGAAACAAATTGGGTCGTATTCGAGCGAGTGACCAGCTTCTGCAGCTGACGTGCGTCAGGCAAAAAGGACTTACCACCGGTCAGAAGACCTGCTCAATCTACTCTCCTACGATCGGGATCTCAGACTTCACCATTTGGACATGTCAACACCTCAGCAACTGACAATCGAGCAAACAACAGCTCAATCCGGACAGAGATCGAAAACAAACCTATGTGACAAGAGGTAGAGAAAAGTGGGTAGACCTACTGCAACAGACTGACTCAGGAATATTTTCACTAAACCACTGGACAAAAAGTGCCTGTACCACTAGACTCGGTGGTATTCCTCCATCTTAGAAACCTAAACAATAAACAAATAACTTCACTTTAAAAGTGAAAAATTCTGAAAAATCTCCAAAAATTCTTAACTCTCAACTATATCACTCAGAATCGACCTAACTGAAATCAATTATAATCTTGTCTTCATCGACTAATTCGGGCCCCACGTTGGGCGCCATCTGTATCGTAAATAAATTTAATTTAATTTAGATGAAATAAAAGAAGATGGTTTCTTTGAATTGCCAATAGACACTTAACCTCTCCACCCAAATACCCTATGGATACCCAAGATTCAAACCAATGTCGCTAAACAACTCAAACCGAAGAGGAAGCCAGGAGAGACAAGCACCCCCCATATATCCTTGACTCCTATACCAAGGAACAATCTCTTCATCATCAACTGCCCATGTATCGGTGTATCCAGCATCCCATTACAGATATACTTACACTTCGCTAACATGGCACCTTGTTCTCCCTGCTCATCTTCCCATTCTTCAACATTTCATCTCCATCCCCATCACAGAAGCACGAACCATCTAACAGCATACCACAGGTACTGACCACAAAACACCGTGGAACAGCCTAATGGGTACATGTCAGCATGTCCGCGCCTATATGCTACAACCAATAGGTGTTCTTCTTGCAGCTGCCTCGAGTTGTAACCTACACCTGAAACCATGGACTCTACTCAAATCCCTCACTCATAACTAGCATCAGACTGCCTAAAATACGAACGACAATTACCTTTCCGAAGATTTCGCTTCAGATCGCATTCACTGCACTAGCTATAGCTACCTAAATTCTGTATTGAAGGGACGGAAGCGATCCTATGCCGGCAACGCCCCCTTTCTCATCAACTGATCGTAGAGAACAGTCAATAGGAACGGCATGCGACAACGTAGAACCATGGCCGAGATCGACCGTCGCGGTGGCCGGCAGTGCCATAGCCATGACCAGCTCAGCCAGGCCGTGGGCACTTGCTCCGGGATCTACTTGACCGGTGTTACCTCTATTTTTCACTGCCGACCGGTCAACTCATGATGTGCGAGTTCGAATATGAAATTTTAAAAAGCTTAAGGGCCCTCATAACCAATGTTGACAAGACGGAGAAGATTTGATTATAAAGAAATGAAGATTCGAATACGCACCTCTTATCATGAATGATCATAGTTCAGAAGAAAAGAATCATGACAGATTTACTAAACTAACCCGTTGAACGCAATTCGTAAGTACGTTGGTGACAGCAAACCATAGATGTTCATGGCTGCGTGGCTACTATATCACCTTCCTACCAAACTGCTGCCACGATGTATCGCAGAATGTGGAAGAGGTGTCTAATATTGTAGGGAGGGAGGATCATAGATGTAGCTCGATCCCCCTTGGTATCTCAACCCACCCAACTCATAAACGAAAACCATCTCTCCCGCTTATGACCTTGGTTGACCGCGTACCTGTGAGTCCCTACGACTCAACATTATTTTTGGACAACCCCAGATAAAACAAGCAAGCAGAAATATGCTTGCTCACATCACTACCCTTACTCAAACCTAATATCTAAAACGAGATACTAAAACTTATCTCCTCATTGTTGCATCAATAATACTCCCTATGAGTATTCGGTTGTACATTGCCTTGTTCTTCGCGGAGGAAGTGCGAGATTTACCACTCTCCCTAAAAGTATCTTACTCAAACATCCTGAAAGTCGTGCCTGGCTTTCATCTAAATCCAAGAAAAATAATTGAAATTCAAATACAAAGTGTTTTCTAGTAAACGTTATAAAAGAAGTCTTATTTATTATGGAATTACTTAAAATCTAACAAGGTATCAACTTATTAATACATCTTAATAATCAAATATAGGTTAAATAAGTAAAATTAAAAAAAAAGTTAAACTCGAACTATTCTTAGCTGATTGTTAACTGAATCGAAGTCGTACAAATTATTAACAATATTCAATAGATAATCTAAAGTAAATAAATGGTAATTTATTAAAATGTTACATCTATCTTATTCGCAATGTCTTAATTAGATTGAAGTAAGATAACCATTGCTTTGCTTAAAAATCTAAAGAAAGTGTTATACTTGTTGCAAGGAATTCGGATACAAGTAACTTCCATTAATGCGACGAAAGGTATTTCATGAATTCTAATTTATATCGCGGACCGAGTAAATTTGCAAGGATAAAAACTTGCAAAGGAAGAGTAAAAATAAAAAAAAAAATTTTTACCGCGGCGTTGAACTCTCACCGATGAGAAGTTCGGACAGGATCAATGATAAAGTAATACCAGACGGAAGGTATTCAGTTTCGAATACTCTGGATGTTACACGTCACACAGAAATTAAACAGACCTGAGAAACAAGGGTCTTGAATTTGGTAGGTAGGTATAGGCAGAAAAGAATAAGTCACAATCTATAACCATATCAAACCAAGTATCAACATCAATATAGTTAAAATAATATGCATGAATGAATACAGTTCGTCTTCAATCATGCAATCGAGTAAATGTAAATATATATCAAATCAAAAGTCAATATGTAAATATAATTCAAGAACATGCAATATTAAAAGTTATATTATCTGCTACCAATCGGGTAGAATCAGATAAAAATGATGTTCACTTACGGTGTAACTGAAGTGCACTTCCGGAACAACCTGTGAAAAATTATTAGTTAAATGTGCTTTTAAAAGTTATTACTTTCTCTACCGTTTGATATATAAAGCAATCTCTAACATGGACTGATACTCAAGGCTTGTACTATATTCAACGTGGCCGGTTGAGATTGTTGCCTTGGAATTGCAGACTTGTATCTTTAACCGATTCTACATCTAACTCAAATGTAATGGACACAATCAATATTCACGCGAAACGAATTTTGTATTGATCGCTAATGTGTCTCTTGATGAACAAAAAGGATATAAAACACGACAGGACTGTATAATAAACAAACGTTAAGATCGTATAAGTATGATGCCGAAAGGCAGTGAGTAAGGAACTATGTTGACGCGACGTCAAGCGCGGATGAAAGCGGTCGCTACCGACGCGAAACTGGATTGTCGTAAAGACTAAGTGAAACTAAAAAGTGTAACGAGAAACAAAAAGTAACTAATGAATTATGATCAGACAAATAGGTCTGGTGCTCGAATTATTGCAAGCTTAACTAGCTTGGGTTGAAGTACCGGCATGTAAAGAGGAAGAAAACCAAAATAGCACACGTTTATATATTCAAATTTCCGAGTTATAGACATGAAGCACGGGCTTCGTTACTAATTCTTGACTCAATTCGCGAATCTTATTAGTTTTATTTCGGTAACCGATCAAAACATTACGACAGGAGTATAGACTGCACGGAAAATAAAGGTAGGACAATAAAAAAAATCTTTGAATTAATCCGATAGGAAGTTCTTATCTTCTTATTGTTTGAGTACAAAATAGGTTTCGAATCATAACAAGAATTCATATAAACCATTATAATTCACTTATAAGTAACAATATTCCTTCAGGATACGTTCGTAAGTGACGTAGGGGTGAAGGAGGCGTAAGGTCCTGCCACGAATTGAAGATTAATTTCAATAAATGGTATCGGAATGCGAAGACCACCGTCCGTGGTCGTACGCGCAATGCAATGAATTGCCAAAGTGCTTTGATAGGCAGTTATGTACCCGCCTGTGGGTTTAATTGGAGCGGAGTATATATTCCTCGCTCATAAAATATAACACACAAAATAATCAAAAAGACAAAGACTTTACCTGGAGTGTCCAGATGGGTATTATTAGATAAATAAGTATAAAAATATGTCCGGATCAGAAGACTACAGTTGCAGGAACTGGTAAGTAAAGTTGCAATTGGTAAAGTTGCAGGAACTGGTAAGTAAAGTTGCATTTGGTAAAGTTGCAGGAACTGGTGCAACAAAAAAATTCCTTCCTATCCGTTGGAGTGTGGGCCTAGTTATAGGTAATCCGGTTGAGCGATATATGGCGCTCCGATATCCTGAGGCAAAGGCACCGATGTGTGTGCGTGGGTCTTAATATAGGATTGTCGCCACAGCACGTTTATGTCACGCACTAATGCGTTATGACGCCACTAGGTTGTCATGCTAAGGAGGATGCGTCTTGTCCCAAACACAAAAAGAATCTGCAAACGTCGGCGAGCCGGCCAGCGGATCAACGCTCGACGTTTGCTTGAGATGTCTTTAAGGAAGCGTATATGAGGAATTTTATCCTCTTAATGGTGTGCACGTGTGTGCGCCGAAGCCAAGACAAGTGATGGAGCACCAAAGAAAAAGCATTGAGCCTTTGGATTAGTAGATATGCACGGTCTGTGAAAATATATATTTTTCACTTTTTGTCCTTTTTTTTTCTTTATAATTTGTATTTTCGTAAGAATTCCAACAATGGGTGTAAAAAAGACTCTTTCACCGCCTCATGAGTATTTTCAACTCATCCTGGATGTCAGGAACACACAAATTCGGTGGCAGCTTCGCCTGCCCTAGTTTTATATTGGTGTGTCGTCCCTTCGAGTTCATCGGATGCAAATAGCTAATCCTATTAATAAAGATAGGGAAAAATCCCTAGGAACTAGTATACCGGCCACATGGCTTCACCAATTTTCATTAATCCTTGGAACAGATTTGCAAGAATTGCTCCAAAGACTAAAGTAAATCGAAATTCTTACCTTTAGAAATGTTTTCAACTGCTTTTCTTTTAGTAAAAAGGGAGCCCACCTCCCATCCTCAAGTGATTAATAAGTTCACTTAATCACCAGACAGAGTTTCCAAAATGGACGCGGCTCTGCTGATTAACAAAAAAAAGTTTTGCGTTGTTTCTCGCTCTGATGCTGTCTTCAAAATGAAGTCTCATAATAATTTTACGATCCACACTTCTTTTTATTCAATAGCCAACGCCCTGTTTTCCAATGCATTCCTCTTTCCAGTATTCGATGTGCTTCTTCGCTACCTCGGTAGGTGGCTTGGAATGATAGGCCTTAAGGGCGAATGCTCACTGCTCATTTTGTCGAAAGTGAGATCATCTGACTTGTACATCAGCATGACAATTCGAACAATTAGGATAGAATTATTACTGTGAGGTTATGGATTACACTGGGTGGCGTGAATTGTATATGTGGTGAGTACTTAACAGTGGAGTTTTGATCGCCACCACAGACATGTTTAGTTGTCAGAAAGCTATTTCTGTCACTGTGATGACAAGGTTGTTCGGTCGATAGAGCTGTCAAGATGACATTAGTGATTTTAGAACGCATATATTTTGGTATTTGTCGTTATGAGAATTCCAGAAGATGACATGGATTTCGTGGTTCGCTTAGAATGGATACATATCAAGTATGTAGTTTGTCGGTATTGAAATATTAACTTTGGCGTAAGCGAAGTACCTGTCATTATGTTTCGGTATGGCGTACCAAATTTTTACTGTCATCTCACACATTAATTTGAATAACTAATCTGACATTCCTGTGGGAATAACAAACAGACTAGTCTTTCTTCACTACGAGGTGACAGCTAATGTGACATGACCATTATAACATATATAATGACAGATCTTAGCTACATCTGCGCTGGATTCGTATTTACACAAAGTTCTATGTACTACAGAAATGGCACCTCGAAATTTATGGAAACATACCGACACTAAGATTACATGGTTTCGATTTGACAGTTCACGTGAAGTGAACGGCCGCATCGGCTACTTCGCTCGAATCGCTGCCAAAGTGTCCATCTGTCACTTTTTGTGGATCTGACATACTCTATGTCATGGATATTTCCGTATATCTTCTCGGATCGATGTAATCGCTACGCCCGTAATTTCTAGGTGTGCACGAAGTATAAATTAAACTAGTGCGCAATATGTTTATCGTTTCATGCAGGTTTTCCCATTGAATTCTTGGAAGCGAAGGCATTCTGGAATGCCTCTGTAGTCTGGAAATTTGTTGAATCTGATTTGTGGACGTGGAGTCCATTTTGAAAGTGGATCCCTTTTTGGATGGAATCCATTTTTGGTGGATTCCAATAAACGCGTTCAGTGGGTTGTGAGAAAGTTCAGTTGGTTGTGAGAAAATAATCTACTTGCCAGTAGATGGCACCGGTGGCGTTCATTCTTGCCAGTGACTGGCGAGAAAGTTTTCCCTACAACCGCTAGACGAAAAATCGCGTGAAAAGACTGCGTTCGCCGTACCTTGTAGACCTCTCTACCAATTTAAGGTTATGCCATTTGATTTGAGCAATGCGGGTCAAACTATGAGTAGGGTCATCGATCAAGTAGTACCAAGTTCCCTTCGTGATAATGTGTTCGTCTACCTAGACGACTTATTGATTTGTACGGCTGATATTGAGTCTCACATGCGGATCCTTAACGAAGTGGCTGCTTGTCTTCGCAGAGCCAACCTTACTATTAACCTCGATAAAAGCAAGTTCTGCATGCGTGAGATAAAGTATCTCGGCTATATAGTCGACCAAGGTACTTTGAAGACCAATCTTGACAAAATGTCAATGGTTAATTTTCCCGCTCCCACGACTCTAAGACAAGTTAGGAGATTTTTAGGCTTAACAGGATGGTACCGAAGGTTTATCAAGAACTATATGGATCTAGCAGCACCTCTTACAGATTGCCTGAAAAAGAAAAGTAAGTTCGTCAAATGGTTGACATCCGTAAAGGAGTTGAGTGGATGACTTGCTCGATGGAGTTTGGAACTCCAAGGCTATGATTTTGACATCGAAAATCGGAAGGGGTCTCCCAACGTAGTGCCAAATACTCTATTTCCTAAGGACATGGAAGAGATTTCGACAAAAGTAACCGCGATAGAATATGAGATTGATGAGATTGCTTCAACAATGAAATGTGGAGATATTGACCTTGACTCCGTTGAATTTGATTCGGAAGAATATTCCCGATTGAGAAAGAATATCGATTCTAATCAATCTGCGCTTCCTGACCTAGTTTTATCGGGAAAATTTATACACAAGAGAGTTAGGTTCAGGAAAGGTGATGTGGACGAGGAAGATTCGTTGTGGCGTTGGTTACCAGAAACCCTCACTCACAGATGTATTGAACTGTCTCACAATACGAAGCTGGATTGCCATAGCGGTTTCGCAAAGACCTATGGTAGTATAAAAGAGAAATATTTTTGGCCTAAAATGGCGAGGGACATCAAGGCATTTGTGAGTGAATGTGAAACATGTAATATAATGAAAGCTCCTAACGCGATTCTTCGCCCACTTATCACCAAGCAGACTGTAACAGAAAGACCTATTCAACGATTGTATATCGACTTACAAAACGGGGAAACTTGTATGTTTTTATTGTAGCGGACCACTTCAGTAAATTTACTTTTCTAAAAGCGATGCCAAAAGCAACGTCCTCTAGGATAGTGCATTTCCTAGAAACAGAAATTTTTCATACTTTCGGCACCCCTGAATTCATTTATTCCGACAAGGGACGACAATTCGTATCCAAAGAGTTCAAAAACTTTTTGGAAGACTACAGCATTCAGCATGTGCGAACGGCATTATATTCACCGCAGGCTAAAATTTCCGAGCGGGTTAATCGTAGCCTTCAAAGAGCAAAACGACTGGGATATACATATATCAAGTATTGCATGCACCTTACGATCAGATGTACATGATTCATTAGGTTGTCAACCTTATTTCGCTCTTTTCGGTCAAAATATGATATCGCATGACTCTTCGTACCGAATTTTGAGAGATCTTAAAGCACTAGGGGATCCGAAAATTTTAGTCTTGCCGAATGTGTGCATATCGTCGACGTTGATCCGCTAGTCGGCTCGTTGATGACCACACCACAATCAGAGCGGTATCGCCTACCAAGAGGCGCAGCAAAATCCATCATCTAGTGCATCTGTTTCACAGCCAGCAGGCTGAGGAACCCATCGGTGGAAAAACAGTTTATACAATATCATCAGGACGTCTGGCGGGCCATTGTATGCCGATGCCGGTCCATAAAATTCAGCATTCAGCAAAGAGCATCAGTAGATCGTCGTGGTAGCAACTATTTACACCAGAACCACATCATCTTCACGCAGTATCGTCGTGGGATTCACAATTCAACACTACAACTATACCTTCACCAGGCAGCAGTTCCAAATTTGTATCTTATAAGGAAATTTACTATTATGAAAGTGTTTATTTACCTATTTTGATTTCTTTGGTATGGTTGTGAGATCTTTTAGAACTATTCGCGTCTATTAATTCTTTCATTGCCATTGAGTAGTAAGATACCTTTACTCCGAAAGCCTTCGTGTTACGTTTTAGTCTATTAGATTTAAGAAATAAAATATAATTTTTTTTATTGCATAATCTGAAATCGAGAAATTCTTGACGGTCACATTCGACGTTAAGATTTCGACGCCGCGTCAGATTTGTTCCATTCTTCTTTTGCATTGTTATAGTCTTCAACCTCGGTAAGCGTTTTTGAGTTCGCGCTTTTCATTAACGACAATAAAAATCGTTTTGATTTTCATTCAACTTCAACGCTTAAATATCATAATTCAAATTTTATATGACATTGGTGGAGGTTTCATTTAGAAGAATACAATCCTAGAATAGGGTTTCAAATTAAGTATTTATAAGTATTAGAGCCTTTTGCTATTTGTGAATCTAATTTTCATTAGAATTAAATCAATCTTGAATACAAATTTTATTATAAAATTATTTTGCTAATGTGAAAGCAAACAGAACAATTAGAAACAATAAATATAAAATCAGATTAGACACTATATTAACATCATTACTTTTGTTAGGTTATAATGTTTGAGATAATAAACAAAACGTGATAGTTTTATAACGCTCATAAAATCTTTGCATTTACTTTTTTATTTGGAGATTTCTGAGTTTCTTGAAGGATCAACAGATTATCCATTATGATGAAGTAAGTTTTCGTATAGGGAGGGTGGTAACCCTTGCGCCTTTCGGAATGGAACTCGGTGGTATGTGACTTAGGGTATTTTTCTTGTTGTTTTTGCAACGTTGAAGATTCAGAATGTGGTGTCTGATTTAGATACTATGTTGTGGTCAGAATAGTGAAGTAAGCAAGCAAACTTTTTGTTTGCTTTTTCATATCAAGGGGATGCCATATAATTTTATTGAGTCACGGGGGCTCACAAGTCCAATGGACAGCCAAGGTCGGTACGAAGAGAGTTGATTCTTAATATCGAATTGGGTGGGTTGAGAGACCAGGGGGATCAGTCAACATCTTAGATCTTCCCTCCCCTCACGGTTAGTCACCTCTTCATCCATGTTCAGCACATCATCGTGGCAGCTGAACGTGTCGATGTTAAATATGTGCCATGGCAACCACGAAAACCTTTGGTTTGCTTTGTCATGCTACTTGCGTGTCGCGCTCTACGGGTTAGTGTAGTAATCCGAACAGGGTTCTTCTCTTTCGAGCTATGTTTATTCACAATACATTGAGAGGTGCGACTATGAATAACTTCTCTTGTCTATCAATTCGCTTCAATCTATTCTTCGACTGTTATGAGGGCCCTTAAGCACTTTAACATTCATGTTCGAACTTGAACATCAGAGTTCAACGGTCGGCAGGGAAAAATAAGAGGTAACACCGGTTGTGTAGATCCCGGAGCAAGTGCCCACGGCCTGGCTGAGCTAACTGTGGCTAGGGTACTGCCGGCCACCGCGACGGTCGATCTCAACCACGACCCTACGTTGTCGCATGCCGTTCTTACTAGCTGTTCTTCTCGAATAGCGGATAAGAAAGGGGGCGTTGCCGGCTTAGGGTTGCATCCATCCCATTAGCACAGAAACAGATGACGGTCCCTGGACGTATGAGGGCAGGCTGGAGTAGAATCTCCGGGAATTGGTTTGATAACGTTTTAGATAGCACCTCAAGTCTAGGTACGTTTGCTGGGATTTAAGTAGGGTCCTTGGTTTTCAGGTGTAGGCTACAGTTTACAGGAGCTGCAAGGAGAACATCAGATACTTGTGGCGGATAGGCGAGAACATGCTACCTGCTACCCTCCAGGCTGTTCTACGGGACGTTGTAGTCAGTACCTATGGTAGGCCGGTGGATGGTTTTCGCTTCTGTGATGGGTATTGTTAGGGAATTTGAAGGTTGTTAGGGAAGTGGGAAGAGCAGGGGGCCGTGTTTGCGAAGTGTAAGTATGTCTATTCTAGGGGTGCTAGATACACCGATACACGGACGGTGGACGATGGAGATGCTGAACCTTGGTATAGGAGTCAAGGAGGTATGAGGTGCTTGTCTCTTCCTGCTCCCTCTACGGTTTGTGTTGTTGATGGGCATTGGTTTGGAACTTGAATATCCATAGGGTGTTTGGGTGAAGAGGTTCAGTGGCCGTTGGCAATCAAGAAGGTTTCTTCTTATCTTCATTAATTTCTCTATTTTACGTTACAGATGGCGCCCAACGTGGGGCACGAGTTAGCTTGAGAAGATTAGATTGGAATTGATTAAAGTTAGGTCGATTCAGAATAACATAGTAAGATGTTAGGAATTTTTGAAAATTTCTTGAATTTTTTTTCTTTTTGAAGTGATTGTTATAATTGTTGGTCAAGTCTCTTAAACAGAGGAATACCATCGAGGATAATGGTGCAGGCACTATTTTGTCCAGTGATTTAGTGAATTTTATCCTGAGTCAGCTGTTGCATTAGGTCTACCCATTTTTCCTCTACCTCTTGTCACTTAGCTATGTCTTCGATCCTTGTCCGGATTGAGCTGTTAATTTGCTTCGTTGTCAGTAGCTGAGGTGTTGATGTGTCCTGATGTGAAGACTAGGATTCTCGATCGTGAGAGAGCAGGATGAGCAGGTCTTCTGACCGGTGGTTGGAGCTTTTGCCCGACGCACGTCAGCTACAGAAGCTGGTCGTTCACTCAAACACGATCCAAATTGTTTCAACTACAAACCCAATTTACGTTTGTTGATTATTATACTAACCACGTTGTTTTAGGAGTTTCAAGCATATTTGATGGATGTTAGGAAGTAACGGTACGCGATGGGACATGAAGCGCTAACCGGTAGTTGGTGTTTATATACCCGATGTACGTCAGCAGTAGCGTAATGTCACCCTCGCATACTCGATCGCCCTTTCACTTGAGGAAATTGTCTTTTTCTTAACAACCCGAACGCCGTATGTTTCGTTGAGTCTACACACACTAAAATTTTTCGTCTTTACATGATTTTTTTTTTGAGTCGGTTTTGTTGCAAACCGAGATAACATACACACCTTGTTCCATAAGAAGGGAGGGTTACCCCCTCTCGAACCTTTTATGATACACCAGTTATACATTTAGCGTTTATAGTAATCTTTTTTGAGATATATTACAGTTTAGCTATCTTTCGAATTTTTTTTAGATAGTTGGAAAAATAGCTTAGTTTCCAAGGTATCTAGTATTTTTTTTTTTTGGATCCGTCAATCGAGTTGGGACGTAACTTCTCGATTGTCGTGTAAGTTGGGATAGTGCCCGTTTCTAGTTTATTTTTTTTGGGATAGAGCCCGCATTACAGTTTCAGTATTTTTGGGATAGAGCCCACCATCATTGAGTACATTTTAGAAATTTAGATTATTGAATATCAAATAAGATTTTGAATATTTTTTTTTAAGTATCCATTTGTGAATTTCATTGATAGAATTAAGCATATACTTTAAGAATATATTTAAGTATTCGATTGAAATATTTTGTTGAAATTTTACAAATATTTTTGAAGTAATGTTTTTATAGACGGAGAATATTTATACTCGCCTATATTAGTAACCACTTTTAAATTTAAAAACACTTTAATTGAATTATTTTCATTGACAAATATCCGTTAGAGGTTATTGCTCATGGTTTATTTGAATTTTCACTGTTTGATTTGTCCATTTCGTTTTTTTTTTATTGTTGAGTAGGATCCGTTCGAGGAATTACTCACGGTCTACTCGAATTACTTTTACTTACCGGATTTTTATATATAGAGTGACCAACTACTGTCTCAATTAATGAGTAGTGCTAATCGGAAAACTATCACACTGAGTTTATACAACCCAGATTTACGCGCCGTTATAATTATTCCATTGAAGCCTTATTATGGCAGAGAGTCAGCTCAGGGATGATACATAGATGCGACGAAAGGAGATTCCTTAAAGAACAATTGGCCCAAAGCCAATCGTACCTTTTGGAACAGGTCGCTAACCTTATTCGAGGAAATCCTCAAAACCTACCTCCACCTACTGCTGCTGCTCGTCCAACAATGTCAATAATAAGTCTTCCACTAGTTCAGACGCTACACGCGTTGTTACGGTGAACGATCCAAAGGAAGGAACCGGAGCAAGGAACCTTTACGGACAGTCGACGATTTAGCCGCAATGCTAACACCCACATATCCACCCGTAGTCAATCGAGTTTCGCTAGGTATTAATCCAGCACAAATGTCTCGAGGCGCGAATGTGGACGACTATTTAACCCAGATGAACGTGTTTAATCTGAATGATTCTCCTCCAACTTCGTCTGCACACAGAAGACCACCTTCCAATTCGACAACTTCTAATGGGGCACCGCAGTACCACAAGTGGGGACTGCATTTCGACGGCAAGAATATGTCAGTTGACGATTTCTTGTTCCGTCTTGAGTGCATCCGCTACAGCAACAATGTACCATGGGACGAGATAGTGATGAACTTTCATCACTTCGTTACCGGGTCAGCTGAAACTTGGTTCTGAATGTATCTCAAAAGTAACAAACACACTTCATGGGTTTCCTTAAGGTCTGCTTTGGTAGAACAATACCGCAGCCTGGAAACCGACACGGAACTTTTCCGTAAACTTTCTGACCGCAAGATGCAAAATGGCGAGACATTTAATGATTTCTATGAAGCAATCATGAGTATTAACTCGAAGATGCGGACTCCATGTCCAGAGACAGAGTTAATCGAAATAATCAAGACTAATGTTAGAAGGAGGATGAGCGAGTTACTCATCACTTACAATACGTCAAGTCTTAGGGAACTGGCATACTTTTGCCGTGCTATAGAAAAATTCCAAGCGCAATATGACTCAACGCGTCCAAGTTTCGTGCCATCCGCACAACGTCCGCCAATTAAGCGCTATGTTAACGAGTTGAAGGAAGATTCCCACTCAGAGTTATCTGTCGTAGAACCCAGTAGCATAGAAGCTATTTCTAAGGATAGTAAGCTACATAAATGCTGGAAATGTCACGTAGTTGGTCATCATTTCCACGACTGCAGCAGCAAAACCAACAACATATTTTGTTACCGATGTGGATTGGCAGACGCTTACAGCCCGACTTGTCCTAAGTGTACAGCGGGAAACGAACAACCCATCAACCGGGGGGGTTCGCTCCGATTAGACGTACCCGGAGTTCAAGTGTCTAAGCCGACAAAGCCTATTGAACTTCCAAAAACCACTATTTTGAAACCGATTAAAAATAATCATGAATTACCGAGCATTAACGAAAACGATTGTAGAACAATCCCAACTTTGAATAATGATTTTAAACCAAATACAGATTTGAATTTTAGAAATGAATTAACAGAACCTCTATACCGTAAGCCTTTTCATGAAAGGTTACGCAATTATATCGAAGTACGAAGAAGAATAGTCACTTTCCCAGAGTTGTCCAAACGGATACGACGGATAAGGGAGCGTTTCCATCGGAAGCGGACTACCTACCGAAACATCGCGTCAGCAACAATAGGCCGAGAATCGAACGACCCACGTCCTTATGTGACGGTCGGTCTATTTGGAGACAGTTTCTTAGGTCTTCTCGATTCAGGGGCAAGCATCAGTTGCTTAGGCACCAATATACTTCCCTATTTGAAAGACAAAAATGTTGCGGTAAGGAAGGTAGAGACTACCGTGTCCACTGCCGATGGACACAAGCAATCCATAGTGGGAGTGATCACTACGGCGATCCAATATAAAGGATTGACTAAAGATATCGATCTTTACATAGTGCCAACATTAAGCCAACGTCTATATTTAGGCGTTGACTTTTGGCAGAAATTCCAGATCGCGCCTCATATAATTGATGAGAGACCCACCAACCAGATTAAGTTGAATGATGAAGAGTCTAAACGACTAGAAGCTGTTGTACGTAGATTTCCTTCTTTCGCAGTCAATGGACTCGGGAAGACGAACCTAGTGCAGCATTACATAGATACGGGTGATGCCGTACCAATAAAGCAAAGGTACTATCCTGTATCTCCGGCGATAGAAACCCTCATGTATGCGGTGTTGGACCGCATGCTTTCGTTAGGAGTCATCGAGGAAAGTTCCAGCGCATGGAGTTCTCTAGTGGTGCTTGTACGCAAACCTGGTAAGAACCGATTGTGTCTGGACTTTCGGAAGGTGAACTCCGTAACTTAGAAAGATACTCGTCCGATTGCGCATATCGAGGGGCTGTTGGCACGTCTGACAGAGACGCGCTATATTTCTAGCTTGGATCTGAAGGATGCGTTTTGGCAGATACCGCTGGAGCAAAGTTCGAGGGAAAAGACCGCTTTTACGGTACCTGGCCGACCACTGTACCAATTTAAGGTCATGCCCTTCGGTCTATGTAATGCGGCACAAAGTTTGAGCTAACTGATGAGTCGCGTAATCCCGTCGGGATTGCGAGACCAAGTCTTTGTGTACTTAGACGATCTATTGGTTGTGTCGAAGGATTTTGACGAACACATAGAGACTCTGGAGATAGTCGGAAAGTGCTTTACTAATGCAGGACTGACGATAAACGTCGAGAAGTCGAAGTTTTGTTTTGATGAGCTTCACTATCTCGGTTATAAGGTCGGTCAGGGTTGCTTGAAAGCTGATCCAGACAAGATCACAGCTATCACTAACTTCCCTTTACCAACCACAACTCGCCAAGTTCGCCGATTCCTCGGTATGGCAGGTTGGTATCGGCGATTTGTAAGGGATTTCAGTACCCTAGCCGCACCCTTGACCGAAACACTGAAAAAGGAAAAGTCTTCAAGCTAGGTCCAGAAGCTATTGAAGCATTCCTGCAAATCAAGCAAGCTTTGACTTCAGCGCCTGTATTGGTCAATCCAGACTTCTCTAAAGAATTCATCATTCTCTGCGACGCATCCGCAACTGGCATCGGATGTGTGCTCTGTCAGCGGGACGAATCCGGGGCGGAGCAGTCTATTTACTACTTCTCCCGGAAACTGAATGCTGCACAGGGAAACTATTCGGTAACAGAGCGCGAGTGCTTAGCAGCTTTTGAAGGTATCCAGAAGTTCAGATCGTACGTTAAGGGATACCATTTTCGCGTTATTACGGACCATTCCAGCCTGAAATGGCTGATGACGATGAAAGATCCAACCGGAAGATTAGCAAGGTGGAGTATGCGACTCCAAGGTTTCGATTTTGTGGTAGAGCATAGAAAGGGTACATTGAACGTCTTGCCAGACGCTCTATCTAGAGCATATGAAGACGATGAGTTGACAGTGTCAGCTTTCCTTTCATGTCTACCACGGATCGATGCCTCGGAAGTGCTCCACATCGATCTTGAGGATCCGTCCTATAAATCCGAAGGTTATCTTGATATCATCAGCCATATCAGGAAGGAACAGGAACGGTTACCTAACCTCAAAGTGTCGGAAGGGTATATTTATAAACGCACTAAACATGCGGTTGGTAGTCCCTTGGCGGACGATCTAACTTAGAAGTTGTGGGTCCCATCAGAGATGACGGAATCTCTAATCTCATTGACTCACAATCCGCCGCGTGCTTCGCATGGTGGTGTGGTGAAGACAATTTATCGGTTGCGGGACAGATTCTACTGGCCAGGAATGTTCACTCAGGTCAAACTATACGTAGACCAGTGTGAAACTTGCAAGACCAGTAAGGCAGCTAATATGACATTACGAGCAGAAATGGGAAACAGTTTCGAAGTGGAAAGGCCATTTCAACATTTGTATGTTGTTTTTCTCGGGTCGTATTCCCAGTGTGAAACGTGCAAGACCAGTAAGGCAGCTAATATGACATTACGAGTAGAAATGGGAAACAGTTTCGAAGTGGAAAGGCCATTTCAACATTTATATGTTGATTTTCTCGGGCCGTATCCCAGATCGAAATCTGGTAATGTTTATATCGTGATCGTGTTAGACCAATTAACCAGACTCGTCTTCATCAAACCACTACGCAAGGCAACAGCCGCGAGCGTGGTCAGATTCCTGAAGGACGAAGTTTTCTTGATTTATGGAGTGCCAGAGAGTCTGCTCTCTGACAACGGTACACAGTTTGTTGGTAAGGAGTTTCAGAAGTTCTTAGATGTTTTCGGGGTCAAACACTACCGGACGGCAGTGTATGCTCTTCAGTCGAATGCAAGCGAACGCGTGAACCGGTCGATTTTTGCAGCCCTTCGGTCGTATGTCAATCCTCGACAGACGGATTGGGATGACCATCTGTCTTCGATCAGTAGTGCCTTACGTACGACTCTTTCGATGTCCCCCTATGAAGCCTTATTTGGGCAGCGTATGATAGAGCACGGGGCAGATTATCGTCTTTTGAGAGAGTTGGGTGGACTGAACTGCTCGGAGATAGATTGGCTTCCCAAGGTTGCCAGGATGAATATCGTTCACTCGTACTTAAAACAAGCATTAATTAAGACACATGAAGCCTACGAAAAGAATTATAATCTTCGTAGTAGGAAAGTGATGTTCAGAGTAGGGAATGAAATTTACAAAAGAAACCAGATCTTGAGTTATGCAACTAAGCACCTGAGTGCAAAGTTGTGTCCGAAATTTACTAAAGTCCGAGTAAACAAAATAATCGGGAACAACTTATATGAAGTTGAAGATAGGCGAGGTCATTAATCAACATGCCACACCAAAGATTTAAAAAGGTAAAGCGCGTGCGCTACATTCATCATCCGAGCTCATACTTTGAAATTTTTTTTTTACATTCCCAGCCCAAAACAATAAATACATTTTATCAGACGTTCCATACAAGTACCATACAGTACTTTAAGATATGTAACCCTGAATTGTAAACCTAATCTGATGCCCGGCTCTCAGCTGTGCATGAGACTCTTGGTCTATATTTCAGTGGTCTTTATTTTATTTTCCAGATATTCTTCAGAATATCCAAACCAGGACGTGTCAACATATTATTCACCCATGGAATTTTTTTTTGTCTTCGACCGACTAGACGTGAAAGAGTCGCAGTGTCTTCACGACACGAAGGGTAAGAGATTTCGGACACGATGTCTCATTTGTGAGAAGTTCTCCTTTTTCTTGGAAGTTAGACTAAGTAGACTTAGTCGAAATTCCAAGTTTTGTAGGGAAAAACTTTCTCACCATTTGATTACAAGTAGCATTTACAACTGGTGCCATCTATTAGAGAAACTACTCTAATACTAACCCTGTGCTGAACGCACACATTACGATCCACCAGTAAGGGATCCCACAAATGGAAATCACATCCTCAATAGATTCCACTTCCAGAACGGAATCCATAGGATTTCAAATCTGAATTAGAAATTTCTCAGACATGCGCATTTCGCCATTTTGAATGGAAGTACTCGAAAGCGACAAGCAGCAAGCGAACATTCTAGAAGTTATACCTAGATTGCACTTAGACCACATACGAGGTGTTCACACTGGTAAACATGAGAAGATGTTAGACGCACTAGTTGAGTGGTAATTGCTGTTTAATTTGATGTTTGACAGATACCGGTCAGTCTAAGATTTATGACAGACAAAGCCCTTACGAACTATATTGGACTAGACATTTGACATAATAGTTTGTGTTCCCAATAGCTTGGCCGAGTCAAACGTTATTTAATCTAAGAGTACGCATAAAATAGCTTATCATCTTAGTCAGTACCACATAGAGACCTGAGGTGAAGTAAATTGGAAAGTTATTAGCACATCTGACGTCATCCGTGACAAAGCTTCAGTAGCATTCGCTATCATTCGACGAAGGGCATAAATGCTAAAGTACATTTTGTTGTTTTTGTTTATCTATTACCTTAGGGAAGTCGTGAGTCATCACATATCGCCAATTCGACGAGTACATAATAAACCAAGGGTGACATATATGCAATTAATTTCCGTTTCAGTATCTATTACTAATTTGATAACCATCTCAGTATGACCGGAGCATCAAGTTGGTCTTGTACTGAGCGCTTAACGAAGCCAATCAATAATCCGTGGTGACGATATTAGTACCATCGAATTTAATGCCATACATAATGTCAATTTCAGTCAGAGACAAGTGTCACTAAGTTGTTATTTATCAACAAAACTATGACATGTACTGTAACGAAGTTACACATTTCCTGTCGCCCCTCCGCATCCGACCACAATAACCAATTAACCGCCGCCACCAACCCCCGCAACAGTTCCAACACCGCCACCGATCGGCACGATGATTCCATGTAATTATTCATCTACGATGAATAATCGAACCATCATCACGTGACGTAACAACCACACAGCCTCCCAAATAACCGCCGCCACCGACCGCCACTCTAATTCCACCACCGCCACCGAACGCCAAGAAGATTCCATACATTTATTCATATAACGAATATTTGAATCTCCATCACGTGACGCAATGCCAACATTGCATACTATTAAGGAAATTACATCTACCCCTCCACCCCGCACCGCTGATTTGGACTGCCAACCACTTACTAGGACCTAAACCAGAAGAACAGCCAAATGAATGCATCACTCCAAATGAATTACTCATTTGCAAGTATTTCTAACATTTAACCTTATAATTCACAGTCTCTTCTTTCAGAGAATTTCCATAAGTAGAGGTGAAATTTGCAAGGAAAATCAGACTCGATCTCCCAGCCATTGGAAGAAGTTCTATTGCAAATAGAAAACCGGGATAAGAGTTCTCACTCGAAGGTACGCTGCGGGGAATACCAGCAGAAACCTCACAAAGTTTTGTAGCAAAAGTTTTTTGTCAGCTTTCCACTCCGCTGTTGGTCGTGGTGGATCGTTGACCGGCGTTTAGGCCACTCGATTATTGTCGTGGAGCTCTTCCTTTCTAGAGGAATCTCTACTGACCTCCGTTTATTGTCGTGGGGTTGCTGCTTCCGTAAGCTTCTCCATAGACCTAGTTTGGAACTACCAGTTTTTTGTCGTGGCTACTCCTTTTCTTAGGGGTACCATAGACCGAGCCTTGCTCAACCGATTTTTGCCAGCTTTCCACTCCGCTGTTGGTCGTGGTGGATCGTTGACCGGCGTTTAGGCCACTCGTTTATTGTCGTGGAGCTCTTCCTTTCTAGAGGAATCTCTACTGACCTCCGTTTATTGTCGTGGGGTTGCTGCTCTCGTAAGCTCCTCCATAGACCTAGTTTGGAACTACCAGTTTTTTGTCGTGGCTACTCCTTTTCTTAGGGGTACCATAGACCGAGCCTTGCTCAACCGATTTTTGCCAGCTTTCCACTCCGCTGTTGGTCGTGGTGGATCGTTGACCGGCGTTTAGGCCACTTGTTTATTGTCGTGGAGCTCTTGCTTTCTAGAGGAATCTCCACAGACCTAGTATCTAAGGTATCATAGTAAATGAATTGTAATCTTTTATTTTAAGAATATCAATAAGAGTATGAAATAAATTGTTAAGAAAATTAAGATCAATAAAGATATTGTTGTTTCGGAGTTCGACACTCTTCAACCCTGAGTTTTTTGCTTTCTTTTGGGAACAACCCTGGACATCCATGAGCTAACCTCAGCCTGAGTATAAAAAAGCATCACAAATTGGCGCCCGAGCAGGGACCTTTAGAAGACTCAACCGAACTCCGACCGCCGACCGACCAGGAGCCTTCGAAAGGTACCACCGATAACCGCCGACCAAACTTGGATCATCAACTTGCTACAACGTACAGCAGAGTCATGTTCGGAACCGATGAAAACAATAAGGAAGATGACCAGAACATCCTCAAGAATCTTGGCTTCATACATTATATGAAGAAATCCGAGTTAGTCGAGACGTTAGGAACACTTAGTCTAGAAACAGACGGGAAAGTGAAGGATCTTCGTCAACGTCTAAGTACCCACCTCAAAAAGGTACGCTCGCATGGTTCAATGCAAAATCTGTGCGAGAAATGGGAAGACATTGTGGAACAGAGATTAGATGACGACCCGCCCGTAGAGCCTCCATCCACCCAGAAACTGCCACCACCGAAGGAACCCACCAACCTGGAATCTAGCAACACAGAAGGGAGACCCGTTTCCCCATTATATATAGAAACAAGCTTTGAAGTACCACCGCTCACACCGCCGATCCGACAACCGAACAATACCATGAAACCGGCCGACCTGCCCGTGGTCGACACACACCTCGGACCTAGCCGTAACCAGAGTACGTCGACCGAACGCGAAAATCACAGGCACGAACCAAGACAGCAACTCCCTCTTCCAAACCTCCCCTCGAACCGGCTCACGCTAAGCTACGAAGCTGAGCTAATGAATACGGTCCGTAAGTGGGGTTTAAGGTTTGATTCTTCGGGAAATCCCCTTGAATTTTTGGAGAGGTTAACAGAGTTGACGCAGTGCTACAATATCCCGCCAGACGACGTGATGCGGACACTACCGGAAATATTCCGAGGAAGCGCCTTGGAGTGGTTGCGAATTAAAAGGAGTAGTCTAACCACTTGGCAACAGTTCCGGGAGGCTTTTATCAGTCACTTCCTGCCCGCCCGATACTTGCATAGGTTGGAAGAAGAGATATTGCGAAAGCGCCAGGGGCCGCGAGAAAAGGCGAAGGAATATATCTTATCCGCCCAGTACTTGTTGCACCAGCACCCACGCATGACGGCCACCGAAAACATCGACCGGATCTTTGATAATATGAGGCCAGAGTACCGATATTACATCCGGCGGAGAGACTTTGACACCTTGGACGAGTTGGCGTACTTAGCCGAGGAATTTGAAGCCATAAAGAGCGACGACCGCCACTCACGCCCGTTACCCACAGCCTCAAGCCAGCTTCCTCCGGTAACCCGACTACCACCGCCACCAGCACCGTACGACCGCGATACGCACTGCTGGAATTGCAAACAGCGGGGCCATCGAAAGGAATCATGCCGCCGACCGTTCCGTATGTTTTGCTCTTTCTGCGGAGAAGACGGCCGGCTTACAAAGGATTGCTCGTGCCACCGACAAACCGTAGCCGTAGTCAACGCCCCGCCGGAACAGGACCCCCGCTATTTCGTCCCCATCAAGGTGGGAAGCCAGGAGTACCAAGCTCTGGTCGACACTGGCTCGACTAAAACCTTTGTTGGGCAGCCGCTACGGCAAATTTTCCGAGAACTGGACCTCCCGATGCGGGAATACCGCCGAGCTATTCATTTAGCAAATGGGGCACCTGTGGTAACGACCGAGCATTACACCGCTACCTTCTTCCTAGGGGGAACTTCCTTGACGGCGGAAGTAACGTATCTTCCCTCTCTAGCAGAAGACGCACTACTGGGGATGGACTTATTAAGCCAAGCAGGTTTGGGAATTACCTTAGGTGGTAGACCTATTACTGGCAAGAAACCGCCGCCGCCGACCGCACCAGCCAGTAATCCGACGTGCTTAGCTGCATCGCATTTGCCCGTCCATGAGCAAGAGAAGCTGGAGGAATTTCTCAAAACCGAGTTGCCCAAATTCGAAGAGATTAAAGAATTGGCAAAGGTTCCCCCGCACCGAATTCGACTCAAGTCCACCGAACCTTTTAAGCAGCGGTACTACCCCAGAAATCCGGCTATGCAGAAAATCATCGATGAGGAGGTGGACGACTTACTGAGGTCTGGTAAAATCAGCCCATCGAAAAGCCCATACAGCTCACCCGTAGTGCTGGTAAGGAAGAAAGGCGGATCCTGGAGGGTGTGCGTTGACTTTCGTCAACTTAACGAGCTGTCAGTAAAAGACGCGTACCCCCTGCCCTACATAGTAGCTATATTGGATAAGTTACGAGGAGCCAAATTTCTGTCTACTATCGATTTGAAACAGGGGTATTGGCAGATTGCGTTGGAACCCCAAAGCCGCCCCTATACTGCTTTCACCGTACCGGGCCGAGGACTTTATGAGTGGAACGTCATGCCATGTGGTCTGCACTCAGCGGGGGCCACTTTCCAAAGGGCGATGGACGCTATTTTTGGCACGGATATGATCGATCGTGTATTCGTCTATTTGGACGACATTATTGTGATCAGTGCGACGTTCGACGAGCATATCCAGCACTTAACCGAAGTGTTCCGAAGGTTGCGCGCCGCTAACCTAAAACTGAACCAGGAAAAATGTAATTTCTGCCGTGAGAGCCTCAAGTTTTTAGGCCACATTGTAAGCAAAGACGGAATTCACACCGACCCCGACAAAGTGTCCGCCGTGCAAGGGCTAAGCGCTCCAGCAAACATCCGGGAGTTGCGCCGAATACTAGGAATATGTTCGTGGTACCGGCGGTTCATCAAAGATTTCTCAACGATTGCGTCACCGCTAACCAGTCTGCTTAAGAAAGCGGTCAAATGGGAATGGAACGATAGCCACCAAGAAGCATTCGATCTGCTTAAGAGGAAGCTCATGGAGGCGCCGGTGTTGTCATGCCCGAATTTTGATTTGCCGTTCACATTACAAACTGACGCGAGTAATTTCGGTTTGGGAGTCGTGCTCACGCAGAGTTCAGAGGGGAGTGAAAAGGTCATAGCGTACGCCAGCCGCACCCTAACCGATCTGGAGCAGAAGTACGCGACGACTGAGAAGGAGTGTCTGGCAATTTTGTGGGGCATCCGAAAGATGCGGCCTTACCTCGAAGGGTATCACTTTCACGTGGTGACCGACCATCATTCGCTCAAGTGGTTACACTCGCTAGAGAATCCGTCAGGCCGGTTAGCCCGTTGGGCACTAGAATTACAACAGTATGATTTCGACATCCAGTATCGAAAAGGGGCCATGAACGTGGTCGCCGATGCATTGTCCCGGGACCCGTTACCCTTGGACGAGATTGACCTACTCGCGGCGGCTTGGGATGCTAAACCCGACTGGTGGCAAAAGAAGATGGACCAAGTAAAAAGAGATCCGGCCCGCCATCCGGATTATAATCTTGTGGAAGATCGCCTCTACCGAAAATTTACGCCGACCGAACCTCTGGCATCACCGCAAGTGCACGATTGGAAGCTCTGCGTGCCAACTGCCGACCGAACCCGTATCCTGATGGAAAATCACGACGCAGTCACAGCCGGACACCTTGGAGTAGCCAAGACCTCCTCTCGTATAGCGAGGCGCTATTACTGGCCAGGCATATTCCGAGACGTGAGCAGGTACGTGCGGAACTGTGACATTTGTAACCGGTACAAAGCTTCGCAACTTAAGCCCAGTGGTCTTATGTATTCGACCCCTGTGGGAGAACCATGGGAAAACGTCTGCGCAGACTTCGTCGGACCCTTACCACGTTCTATGCAAGGGCACACCGTTCTTTTAGTTATGACCGATCAGTTCACCAAATGGGTAGAAGCCGTACCGTTACGAGCTGCAACAACTCCGAGCTTGATCCAAGCAGTGCGAGAGCGGATTTTCACGCGTTTTGGGTTTCCACGACTCTTCATCTCCGACAATGGGGCTCAATTCACCAGCCATAAATTTAGGGAATTCCTCGCCGAGTTGGGAGTCCACCACCGTCTGACCGCCCCATACACGCCGCAAGAAAATCCCACCGAAAGAGTGAACCGAGGCTTGAAAACTATGATAGCCCAGTACGTCCGCGACAACCACCGCCATTGGGACGAGAATATCCCGGAACTAACCTTCGCGTTAAACTCTAGTCGGCACGAGTCCACCGGATTTTCACCAGCCATGCTCAACTTTGGGCGAGAACTTCGCGTGCCAAACGAGTTCCTAACAGCTGTACCGGCCAATACTCCGCCCGAAGACATTAATACCCGAAAAGAACGCATGAAAGCATTGTTTGAGCTAACCCGCATACACCTCCAAACGGCCAGACAAACACAAGCAAAGTATTACAATTTGCGACGACGGGCATGGCGACCCGCCATAGGGGAACAGGTTTACAAGAAGTCACACGTCCTGTCCTCAGGGGTGAACTACTTCGCCGAGAAACTGGCTCCTCGCTTCGATGGTCCATTCGAAGTAGTAAGATTCCTTTCTCCGGTCATCGTCATGCTAAGAAGAAAAGGAGGAACACAAGCCAGGGAGAAGGAAACCCAGATTCGCGCTCACGTGCGAGACCTTAAGGGATTTAATTCAGACCCAGTCATCGACAACTCTGAAGGAGACAACCGAGCCGCCGCCCTTACCCTTGCCTCACCGGCCTTAAAGCAAGACGCACACCGAGGACGAACTTTACCAGCCTGGAAAGCAGTAGATGGCAGATGCGGGCCAACAACAACGAAAGTTATCAATTCGGCAGTGCCAGAAGGACCTTTCAGTAGGCAACCGATCGCCAAACGGAGAAGACCTGACCGGAATTGTTCGAAATTATTTCTCCCTGAGTTGAGCCGTGACTATACGAAACAAGACCTTTGGATCAGTCCTCACACGACCACCAGCCGAAGCAGACGTCGTCCCAAATTAAATTTGATAAATAACCTGGTCATGGAGTCCGTACCCACCATAAAAAAGGTGACCAAGCCAAGGAGTAACACCAGCAGACTACCAGCTCCAAAGAAGGAGCAACGAGCGTCACGATCACCAAGCCCGAGATTCCACCGGCTGTCATCGCCCGAACGGATTGCTCCGAGGACCGAGAAGGAAAAATCACGACCGCGCCAACCCGTAACACCATTAGCCGACCCCTGGACACGACAGCCAACTCGACCGTATAAGATTAAGCCGCCAAACCGGACCGAGGAACCAGTGGCTCTACAGTTAGACACCCGTCGGCCTGCAAATCGTGGCTCGCGCCCGATCCACGATTTAGAAGCAGTCGTACCGATTATACCTAGGCCCCCACTATCGGCCGGACTGGAACAGGTGCGCAGGCAGGGACAGAAGGCAGAAGAAGCCTGGAACGCACGAGTTCAACCAGCCAAGAAGACGGACCCAACGCCACCACCGGATAAATCAACACGAGCCCTGACTCCAGAGGAGACATCTCTACCCAGCTGTAGTCCACATTCCGGAGGGAGAGGATATCTACGGCAGCTCGAAGCCCCGCGCATGCTTAGCAACATTGGACTCGATATCAATGGCCGCCCGATCGCCGCTCCGGAAGTTAGCACTAACAGTTCCTTGCCAGCAACGCAATTTGCGAGCCAGGACACAGCAGGATACGCAGTACTGTTGGATAATAGCGGTCAAATCTGCTTTCCTGAGCCGAACTCCGTCCCAATTTACGCAGCAGTTGCTGCTCCTACACCGCCGATGGGCAACTTGGTTCGCCCGGTCGCTTTCGACCCATTCAGGGGCATCAGGCTTAGAGGGAGCCGGCATTACCGGACGTTCACTATCCAACGCCCGTGGGGCCGGATCAACGTGCGGATGAACCGGAAAGGAACCCAAGCTGAGCTGCGATTCAAAGGGCAGCGAAAACTCATCGAAGTCGAGGTAGATGAGAATTGAAGAAGAAGAAGGAAGACAGAGCTCGCCATGAATTTTTTTTATTTTCCTTTTGGTATTGAATACGTTTTTTAAGTTTAATTTTATTTATAAGCCTGTTTTTTTTTTACAATGTTGAGCTGAATACTGAATTAAAGAAAAAAAAAAAAAAAAAAAAAAAACACGAACTTTTTAATTGAGAAGAAAAAAAGATATACAAAAAAAAAAAAAAAAAAAAAATACAAAAAGAAAAAAAAAATTAAAAAAAAAAAAAAAATAAATACAAAAAAAAAAAAAAAAAAAAAAAAAAAAAAAAAAAAACTTACAGCCACCACTTTCGACGAGAAAGTCCTCGTCCCGTAAGCAAGGGGGGAATGTAACGAAGTTACACATTTCCTGTCGCCCCTCCGCATCCGACCACAATAACCAATTAACCGCCGCCACCAACCCCCGCAACAGTTCCAACACCGCCACCGATCGGCACGATGATTCCATGTAATTATTCATCTACGATGAATAATCGAACCATCATCACGTGACGTAACAACCACACAGCCTCCCAAATGACCGCCGCCACCGACCGCCACTCTAATTCCACCACCGCCACCGAACTCCAAGAAGATTCCATACATTTATTCATATAACGAATATTTGAATCTCCATCACGTGACGCAATGCCAACATTGCATACTATTAAGGAAATTGCATCTACCCCTCCACCCCGCACCGCTGATTTGGACTGCCAACCACTTACTAGGACCTAAACCAGAAGAACAGCCAAATGAATGCATCACTCCAAATGAATTACTCATTTGCAAGTATTTCTAACATTTAACCTTATAATTCACAGTCTCTTCTTTCAGAGAATTTCCATAAGTAGAGGTGAAATTTGCAAGGAAAATCAGACTCGATCTCCCAGCCATTGGAAGAAGTTCTATTGCAAATAGAAAACCGGGATAAGAGTTCTCACTCGAAGGTACGCTGCGGGGAATACCAGCAGAAACCTCACAAAGTTTTGTAGCAAAAGTTTTTTGTCAGCTTTCCACTCCGCTGTTGGTCGTGGTGGATCGTTGACCGGCGTTTAGGCCACTCGATTATTGTCGTGGAGCTCTTCCTTTCTAGAGGAATCTCTACTGACCTCCGTTTATTGTCGTGGGGTTGCTGCTTCCGTAAGCTTCTCCATAGACCTAGTTTGGAACTACCAGTTTTTTGTCGTGGCTACTCCTTTTCTTAGGGGTACCATAGACCGAGCCTTGCTCAACCGATTTTTGCCAGCTTTCCACTCCGCTGTTGGTCGTGGTGGATCGTTGACCGGCGTTTAGGCCACTAGTTTATTGTCGTGGAGCTCTTCCTTTCTAGAGGAATCTCTACTGACCTCCGTTTATTGTCGTGGGGTTGCTGCTCTCGTAAGCTCCTCCATAGACCTAGTTTGGAACTACCAGTTTTTTGTCGTGGCTACTCCTTTTCTTAGGGGTACCATAGACCGAGCCTTGCTCAACCGATTTTTGCCAGCTTTCCACTCCGCTGTTGGTCGTGGTGGATCGTTGACCGGCGTTTAGGCCACTTGTTTATTGTCGTGGAGCTCTTGCTTTCTAGAGGAATCTCCACAGACCTAGTATCTAAGGTATCATAGTAAATGAATTGTAATCTTTTATTTTAAGAATATCAATAAGAGTATGAAATAAATTGTTAAGAAAATTAAGATCAATAAAGATATTGTTGTTTCGGAGTTCGACACTCTTCAACCCTGAGTTTTTTGCTTTCTTTTGGGAACAACCCTGGACATCCATGAGCTAACCTCAGCCTGAGTATAAAAAAGCATCACAGTACAATATCTTGACATGCAAATTAGCCTCTATTAGTGTGATCAGAGCCTTAAATCTGAATATATCGTTCAATTCCCTACTTCAATTTACTTATTAAATGATCGGAATACATGTCAGCAATAATGGTGCAGTGTGTACTGCCCATAAATTTCCTCAACTACATTTTTTTGAATATACTGCAAACAAACAGAACCAAGACTGGAATGTAGGAAATGAGAATGGAAATCAGGGCGTTGGCTACCTGGAAAGTGGAAACATTATCCAGGAAGCCGACAGTGGATTTCATTTTGAAGAGGACTTTTGAAGAGTGAACACCACCGCAGCAGAACAATTTAAATAAGTTTTTTTATATTGTGTCGCGGCCATTTTACTACTCCTTCGTGGAGGAAATCACCTCATTGCTACGCAATTGAAGTAATATTGTATTTCATGGACATCATTATAATACTAAAGGTGAGTAAAACATTAGCATCAATTTATTGAAGCGAATGAATATCGTCCTCTTTGCTTCAACGTGTAAATTGATGGCGGCATCCCTTGGCCAGTAATTTCATTAGCTAACGCATGTCTTCCTTTTTTTTCTGGTTAGGATCATCATCTCTGGGAGTAGGTGGGCAATTCTGATTATATCCCTACGCAACAGGACCAGCGAGGCAGTCTAGGATCCATATATACGAATACCTACCGCCGAGAAGTGCGAATAATGCACATCAGCACGTGCAGATGTAGTAATCACCTTCTTGAAGAACTCTGTACCTACCTACATTAGAAAAATATATGTATCGACACAAGATTTGCTCCGCAACTAAACTATTGTTTGCTTTCTATGAGAAACGCAGTGATTTTCTTGTATTACTTTTGCACGGACACACGTGGCGACAGAAGCGCGTTCCGCTAACCTTGTTTTTTTGTTGGCGACTACACCCACTTGTATTCATCAAAGACGCACAGGCTGTCGACGCAACGACAAACCGTGGCCACGCTTAACATCCGTGCAACTATTTTTATGTACTGGCCACTGTACATCGTACTCCCGAGCCAGTAGTGATAACGCTCCATTGACCGAAGCAGAAGCTGAGTCAGACGCTTCACTTAGCCACGCGGCTGCCATCCAATTTTCCTTGCACGACACCCCATCAACTATAGGCTACCTCCTCTTTAGCCCCATATCGAAGTCATCATCTATCTATGGCATTCCATAGACGTCTGTAAGAGTACATCATCCCTGCGGATAACCAACGTGTGCATATCGTCGACGTTGATCCGCTAGTCGGCTCGTCGACGACCACACCACAATCAGAGTGGTATCGCCTACCAAGAGGCGCAACAAAATCCATCATCTAGTGCATCTGTTACACAGCCAGCAGGCTGAGGAACCCATCGGTGGAATCAACAGTTTATACAATATCATCAGGACGTCTGGCGGGCCATTGTATGCCGATGCCAGTTCATAAAATTCAGCATTCAGCAAAGAGCATCAGTAGAACGTCGTGGGAGCAACTATTTACACCAGAACCACATTATCTTGAGTCTTGACGCAGTATCGTCGTGGGATTCACAATTCAACGCTACAACTATACCTTCACCAGGCAGCAGTTCCAGATTTGTATCTTATAAAGAAATGTAGTATTATGAAAGTGTTCTTATTCAATACAACCAGGTAACCAATTTGATTTTTTTATTTGTGATTAATTGTGGAATACAAAGGAGCATTATCACTCAACCGCGTCAATACATATATATATTTTCTGGCGAACACATCCACGCCACACTCACTAGCGTTCAACGCCGGCGTAAGCCACCAGCTACCACGGACGGCGTTACGATAGAATTTTCCTTTGGTGGATAATGATATGTTGACTAGATGCCACGCCCACAGTACTATATTTTAATTATATTTTATCATATCTTATCTTTAAGAATATATCCATGATCATATCTTGTATATTTTACTGTTGTGCAATTTGTGTCTACGAAATAATCGTGATGAAACCTTAATCTCCCATTGATCAAAAAGTTAATCTAACATAGTATCGGGAACTTCATTGAGTGTTATCGTGTTGCGATCAATTTTTTTTTATAAAAGTTTAATTCTGAAGCCCTTGCTTCCTATTTCTGTTCAATAATACCAAACTTTTAGTGAAGAGCTACCACTAATCGTTTTCGCTTGTGCTTAAATATAAACCCACATTTTGGTGGCGAGTTTATGCACCTCGTAATCATCTTTTAATAACTTTTTATTTTTGTTTTTCACTGGGTCTTTTAAACCACACTTACTTCTCCTCGAGTCGGTAGCGACCACCTTCACTCGCGTTTTAACGCCGCGTTCGCGTATTTTTTTTTTTTATGTTTAGAACTTTTAGTTTTACAAGCATACATTCCTCACTTTTATAAATACATATCGTCCTATCGTGTATCGAGTTTTTATATGTAGATAAATGGGGATATATTTCTCGCATTCTTTCGGCATCTTACTGTAGTGTATCTGTTGTATCTACGACATATCGAGTATGACCCATATGATAACGCAGAGAAACGAAATATTTTATAGCGAATAATTAAAATATTATTCGAAGCATTAGTAAAGATCCTTAACGACACAATGAAACACAAATTGCAATATATAGTCAACAGTAGCGAATACAAACCGTAAATATTTAACAAATCTTTTTTCAGCTACCCAGGAGTGCACTTCCGGACCAGCGTTAATTAAACATAACACTTCTTTTACTGCCCCATTGGTAGAAAGGAAGCTTATTATAATATTTTGATTTGAATTAAAAAATTTTTTTTTATTCTATATTGATATATTGCTATAACATTCGAACATCCAAGTGGACACGAACTGTGTTCATGCGTATGGGGTATTTGATATATACATATATTTATCTATTTTGATTTCTTTGGTATGGTTGTGAGATCTTTTAGAACTATTCGCGTCTATTCATTCTTTCATTGCCATTGAGTAGTAAGATACCTTTACTTCGAAAGCCTTCGTGTTACGTTTTAGTCTATTAGATTTAAGAAACATTCGCGGGCGAATAAAATATAATTTTTTTTATTGCATAATCTGAAATCGAGAAATTCTTGACGGTCACATTTGTAACGTAAATAAAAGAACTAATGGAATTTATAGCAATATATGATTATATTTATTGAAGCATTCTTCAACAGTGATTTCTCCATTCTATTCAACGCCACCTGTAACGTAAAAATAATTGGAGAAAGTTTATAATCTATACACCACCTGCAACTGTCAATAGACACCAATCCCAACACTCAAATACCCTATGGATATTCAAGATCCAAACTAATGCCCATCAACGTCACAAACAGAAGAGGAAGTAGGAAGAGACAAGCACCTACCCTATCCTTGACTCCTATACCAAGGAACAACGTCTTCATCCGGCTATTGGCGTATATAGCACCTCTTCATATAGAAATACTTACACTTCGCTAACACTGCCTCCAGCTCCTCCTACTCCCCTTCCCATTCTTCCAAATTCCTTATCCATCCCTCATCACAGAAGTGAGAACCATCCACCAGCCTACCATAGGTACTTACTACAAAACACCGTAGAACAGCCTAGAGGGTATCCGATGACATGTTCACGCCTATCCACTACGAGCACTAGATGTTCCTCTCGTAACTCCTGTAAAGCGTAGCTTACACCTGAAAACCAAGGACCCTACTCAAATCCCTCACGAATGTAACTAGACCTGAAATACTATCTCAACAACCCATGAATAAAATTTCCAGAGATGCTACTCCAGCTCGCACCTGTAAGTCTAGCCACGATCTCGCGTTTCTGTGCCAATGGGATGGAAGCAACCCTATGCCGGCAACGCCCCCTTTCTGGATGACTATTTGTTGAGAATAGCCAGCCGGAACGGCATGCGACAACGCAGGGTCGTGGTCGAGATCGACCGTCGCGGTGGCCGGCAGTACCCATCTTATTTTGCACTGCCGACCGTTGAATTCGAGATGTGTGAATTCGAATAAAAATGTTGAAATGCTTGATGGCCCTCATAGTCTCCAAAGACAAGACTAATATGAATTGATTGTAAAAGGAAGATTGATTCGTGGACGCACCTCATAATAAATGTAGAGGAGTGAACGTAGTCCGAACGAAAGCAATCGCAGTTGAATCATCATATCAACCCGTAGAACGCAACACGTAAGTATTTGTAAGCTAGCAAACCATAGGTGTTAGTGGTCGCAATGGTACCTGATACCTTCCTTCCACTCTGCTACCACGATGTTGTGCAGAAAGTGGAGGATGAGGTGTCTAACTACAAGGGGAGGGAGGATGAAAGATGTTCAAGTGATCCCCCTGGTCTCTGAACCCACCCAAAACGAAAGCAAGAATCAGCTCTCCTGCTATCGACCTTGGCTGTCTAATGACCTAAGGGTCCCCGCGACTCATTAATATTAAAGGCAGCCCCTTACTATGATAGCAAGCAAAAAACTATGCCTGCTTACTACAACATCCTAACTATATCATCATATCTATCAAAGATACTACATCAAAGAAAGAGAAACTTAAACTCCATCGTTGCAATCTGAATACATCATATGTATTCCCTCTTCACATCACCTTGTTCCGTCCGAAGATATGGTGGATTACCACTCTTCCCTAAAATAACTAACTCTGTCATACTAAAAATCCTGAAAATTCCAATGCAAAATCTTCAAAACCAAATGAATTAATCAACAGAAAATTTTCGTAAGACGTAATAACCTGTAGTCATAAGATTTATTAGAGATAGTTTCTTAATATCTAACAGGAGAAAATCTTAATAGTTAAACCCAAAACTCTTCAGAATGAAAATCTTATCGTCAAAATATTTGATATGCTTGAAAAGTTTAATTCTACAGAAGATCTTATTGAAAATATTTTTTTTTGTATATGGCTATTCAATAACCACTGAAATCTTACATGCTACCTTATGATTATAAATGTTTGAATCAATTGATTATTAAAAGTGCTTTTATATCTGTATTATTCTATGATTCAAGTGTCAGGAAATATGATCTTCAAAATTTTAAATTTTATCTCAACTCTGTCTAAAACGCGATATTCAAAAACGCGAATGATTATTCAATTATCTATCGTATTGAATATATAAAAAAAAATCTTTAATTGTCGCGGCGGTAAGTTCTTGTTATCGACTGTAACCGGTACGTCGAATATATATTTATACCAAAGAAAAGTTTGTAAAAACCGCTAAAGATTTGGTGGTTTATAAATGTCTAAAGTTAAAACATGAAACATAAAAGACGACCTAATTCAAGATAAGATTATGTACAACAGAAGCGACAACTACAGGCATCAGGGATCTGTTACAGGTGAAACACCCATAACAACAAAAAGGTTATCAATTGTGTTACCATAAAATACCATCTATGTCAGAACACAGTTCGCGTCTGAACATAAATTCGATTAATACGATATATTGTTATGTATTTAAAAAAATATATTATCAAGATTCAAAAAGTTATTGTTTATGTCTCGTTATCTACTGCTGTATGTGTAGAATTCTTCCAACGCTCTTATTACGTAGGAATTCAGAAGTGCACT